>CM022480.1:12422581-12476240 GCA_011952105.1 Coreoperca whiteheadi | reverse complement strand
ATCAAATAGTACCAAAAGTACTCATAATGCAGAATAGCTCCTTTCACTATGTTAGTAATATAGTTAGTGCAAGTAATATAACCCAAAATGAAGAGGAACAGTTCAGCAATTTAATGGCAAAATAGGGGTACATGCACTGACAGAATAATGAGGCAGGCAAGAGTCAAAACCAGGAAGACAGTCCAACAGGCAACCACGAAGAGGGGCAGGTAGGAAATCCAGAGTCCAACAAGATCAGGCAAGGTTAAAAAAACAGACAGGTAAAAGACTGCTGATATCCACACGTAGGTAACAGTGGCTAGAAAGAAAAGGAATAAAACATCTGAGGGCATCTGGTGGACAGAAGGAGAATGGCAAGAAATGCTTCGGCATGGGGAAACAGAGGTGACTGAACCAAGCGATGGAGAGGAAGAAAGAGCAAAACTGGGACTGAGGCAGATAATGTTAGATACTTGGTATTCTACAGAGTAGATTATTAGTATAGTATAGTAAGTATATCATATGTCTTTTTATGTAAAAATTAACTAGTACCTATGAGTGGCAAATAAATGTATTGGAGTAAAAAGTTGACCTCTGAAATATAGAGTAGTATTAAGTAGCATAAAATCGAGATACACAAGTACAAGTATGTCAAAATTGTATTTAAATACAGTACTTGAGTGAATGTACCTACATTCCACCACTGCTTCAAGGTATTATAAAGCTATAAATTTAACCATCTAGATTGTTTTGGTGTGAGTTACTGGGTTTTGGAGATATCGGCTGTAGAGATTGTCGCTTGTGGTGCTCAAAGCGCCAAAACAAATACGTTAGAAAAACTCGACAGCAATGTCTCTTTCCAGACATCATGACCTGGTTACTCAAGATAATCCACAGTCCTTGTGAGCAGTTTCATGTGGGAAACATCATTTTCTTTCTACGGACGTGCACAGACATGCCTCCTCCTGATGTTGGTACATTATAAAATCATATGTACACAAATGAAAGCACATGCTTGGGTGTGCTAGGACGAAACACTGATTTGATGATATACACCTAGAATATTCAAAAAATGTATTTAAACGTTGAGTTAAAATGCAGTGAAAAATGCATTTCACTAATGATTCACTTGTTGGCTGGCTGCTGCTCTGAAACTGCTCTTTTCTGCCTCCCACAGCTCTTTGTTCCGTTGTCTCCGTCAGCTTTACTGTGCAACACTTAGTATGAACATTACATAATTTACAAAACTGCCAACTTGCTTCCAGGTAAATAATTTATTACACATAAAGATAGTGAAAGCAAGGATTTTCCAAATAAACATAACTACAAGCCGTATGTGTATACCTTCCAGTAATGCAACTATATGCAAAAGGATTCTGTTTTTAATGTAATTTATTACCATGGGTCTCTTCATTATTAATAGGTATATGATGATTGGCACAGAAGCCACAAGACCACAAATCATACAACAAAAGTAATGGTATAGGATGAGGGAAAGTCTACTCCCCAGCTGGATAGGTACTTATAAATACAATATACTTAGCTAGGTTTAACCCTTAGATGTCTTATGCCCATATAAAACAGTGTCAGATTAAACTGGGTATTATTCTGGCTCATCAGCAGCAGAGGCAAATGTGCAGTAATGCATGTTGACCACACGGGGGAGGAGGAGGCTAACAAAAAGAGCAAAGGAATTCTGCTTCAAACAGTGTACAGTGGTGGAGTGATTTCAGCGCAGGTGAGGCTCCATACAGCACTGTGCGAACTGCATGAAAAGCCACTCTCACTCTCTGTGTAGTTTAAAGCAGCACCAGCCCCCCTCTGTGGTAAATGTTTGATTCCAGCTCCAATGTACAAGCGCACAACACAACACAACACAACACGTCCTCCTCTCCCTGGTGCCGCAGTGTAATTCCTAGATTAAGGTTAACGAGCCTCCCCAACCTTATTGCTGTTATTATGGCTTGGCAGTGGAACAGAAGACCAGAGCTTTTTGGTGGTTGTGCCTTGCATGACTGCCAGGCGTGCTGTGCCATTGCTGGGTATACAGGCATACACTGTAAAAAAAATCTTGTTCTTGTTGATCGCGGTTTGGGTGTGGATTCAAGAGATTCCGCAGCAAGTGAGTAAGATTTGTGAGCTGTAGTTTGGTTCAAAGTACATTATTGGATACGTGTAAATGTTCTATAATCATTAACTTAACTTAAATACATACGTTTATTCTACTCAAAAACTCTAGTTTCCAGACACATCTCAAACTTATAAACATGAGTTATTCTGACTTGAAGTGACTTGAAATGATGAGTTGATTCTCTGTATTGCTGAGTGTTGATTAGTGATTAGTGCAAACTTCCCAGCATGCTTTGTTTGAGGTTTAAAACTCTCCAGAGACCATTCTTTCTTGTGGTTAAACAAAACATAGAAACTTGCTGTGTCTTTTAATACATATTAAATGAATAGTTCGACATTTCATTATATATGCTTATATGCTTTCTTGCGTAGAGTTGGATGAGAAGATTGATACCACTTTCATGTCTGCACGGTAACGAGGGGAAACAGCTAGTCTGGCTATGTCAAAAGGTAACAAAATCGGCCAGGGTAGCTGTTCCCCCAGTTTTCAGTCTTTGTGCTAAGCTAAGCAAACAGGCTCCACGCTGTAGCTTCAGATTTTTGGTCTCCATCAACTCTTTAACTCAACTCAACTCAACTCTATTTATATAGCACTTTACACACAACACCGTTGATCCAAAGTGCTTTACAGCACACGTAGTAAAAAAAAACACAACTCCTGAGGGAAATATCTGGCTCTTTAGCAGCTTAGCGCTTCACTATGTTCACCAGCTAGTCAATAACTTTGTCTGTCTCATTTTTGGTGCTGGGCAGGTAGCATGCAATTTGTTTTAAGAGCTTTTTCACTGAAAACAGCTGCAGCCAAAAACAATACTCCTGAGAGTTGTGAGAATGAACCAAAACAGTAAAGTTGCAGCCCAAAAAACCTTTATTCGTTTCAATATCTAAGGCTTATTGAACTTGTTTTCCCAAGTACAGTGTATGATTCAAATATATCAGCCCATGTTGCACTAGCAGTTCTGATACACTTCACAAATTCTTCCATAGGCTGTACACCTGCCTCTGGCTCCTGCCTGCATGCCACTTGATGCTGTTACAGATTCATGCAGGTGATCCCTGATGTTCTGCGCTGCTGCACAGGTCATAGAACTCTTCTTCCCAAGGAGTGGTTGTACTTTCAGTCCAGGTGTGCAGAGACACAGAGAGGGAATGTTGCCAGGACCTCAATAGATTTTTCTTGTTGATGGGATAGCTAGCTATTGCCCTGGAAGAGCTATATAATCAGAAGTCAGAATAGTGCATTCCTCAGGGAGGCAGGAAGGGAGGGAGCTGCCTGTGTGGAGCTCTTCTTGTCCCATTAACACCTTTTCACAGTTGCTCCTTCACCTCACCTTGCTCCGCGGCACATTGCCTCTGGCAGACATGAAACGCCCTAGTAGGATGTTTTATGGATGGGCAGGCCGTGGCTTTGCGCTCAGGCCACTTATGAAGAACAGAGAAAAAGTACGAGGCTGAGAACTGATAAATAGGTAGTGTTCAGCTGCACGTCTTGCCTGGTAGAGGGTTCTTGGCAGACCAGTGAGCGTAGGTCTCTCTCAGGCAGATTTACTGCATGCCAGAGGCTGAGGTTTGAGGAATGTCCCCCTGCAGTGAGAAAGAGAGAGCCATGGGAGGGTGAGCTAGACAGGCGGAGGCATTTTTACTTCAATATAGGACCCGACAGTAGGACAAGATTTTTTTTATTCTTATCAAAGGATTTGGAATTCTCTCCCTCTCATGGGACATTATGTGTATTTCCAAATTAAAAACCTCAAATATCTAAACTCAGTAAGAACTGTTGGAAGTCACCCATTAGTGACACTGTCATGATTTTAAGCAATTTACGACAGTATTGTACAAGTGAGGCTGCCTTTAAAAAGGGTTCCCTTCAAACATAGCATCTGCATGCCACGCTACACTGATGTTAGTTTACACACTGTTGTCAGTGCTTGATGGCATCGGATAAGTGCATGTTTCCCTCCATGACAAGCTGCCCCACATTTTGATCCATCAGGGTTACATCTGTTTAAACACTGGTCATAGCCCACTCTGAGAGGACAGCGCATTAAGCACATTAATCCTTATCCGCACTGTAAAATGGACATAAAGTAGGAAAGCTCCGATATAAGCCACATTGTGGCATTAAATTCTCCTACTCCGGTCTAATTTTTATTTCTTACATGCTCATTTTGTATTCAAACAAATATTATCAGGTGACTATTGACCTGATCCTTGCACTCTGTACTGTTGGCTGCTTGTAATTCTGGTGATCTACACAGGATTATTAGAGATTAGTCTGTTGTTGCAGCCACCGCAAGTCCCTCTGGATAAGATTAAATACATAAAATGTGAAATACAAACAGCAAATTCACAGGGGCTTCCTTTTGAAACACAATCAGTGAGATAATTTGATTATGATTTGTGCTGTTCATCCACAAAATCTTAAAGGAACAAACAAGTTAATGTTGCTTGGTGGTAAAGGATGTTTGTGATTAGGAAGGATGTTGGCTTGAACACTGCTCTTCCTGAATCAGCTTGCCTGGGTGTGCTGCTGTATGTGCTGTAGGAATTTACGTTCCCTGCAAGCCCTGTCCTTATGCATTAGATTGCAGTCTGTATTATGCATTTGCATTTATATCATTTGATGTATGAAGACAAATTCCCAAAATGACGGAAACTTGTCTGTACATGAGCCAACCCTCTCAAGACGGATGAAACATGGCCGATACACATCCCCATAAAAAAGAGGCATTTTCCATGCCTGTCTTTACTTATGTGTCATCTCACCGTTTCTATTGCCCTGATGGATTTTTTGTGCTTTGATTCTTCCTAGACCAAGAGTTGTTTTAATGTCTAGAGCAGACCAGTAGCTCTGGAAACTGAGGGATGAGCCCATATTCTACGGCTCCTAAAACTGTGTTTCCCTCTCACACTGTGCGTTTATCTTTTAAGACACATTACCATAAGAAATATACGACAGACGAATAGTTTATACAGAAAGACTGTATGTATGCACACACATTCATATACACAAACACCTGCGCTTGGCTTTCCTGCTGTGGCATTCAGGTGTCTGGGCATGCCTGGTTATGCCTTTAGCCTGCAGCAGCCTCTGGCAGGATTTAATTTCTCTATGATTGCTTGGTATCTTTGGCCTTTTCCCCACCTGGAGAGAGCAACACCGTAACATTATTTATACCTCGCCTAGCCCATTATGTCAAATGATATGATTAGTGTGGTATTGCCTTTTATGAGACAGGATGGGAAACAAAGGCTTGACTGTGGGAATCTCTACAAAGGACATGCCACACAAGACACGGTCAAGGTCACTGATGAACGTGAGGCTTTTGACACCCGATGACTGTATTTGTTTCCCAATTTAGTTTTTGATAAGACAACAGTGTCCTAAAATGACGGCAGTGTCTATGTCCTCCTCTACTGCTGATAAAGCAGTGTTTTGCAAGAATCAGTCTAAACTGCACAAGAGATACAAAGACAAACACTTCACTGTGTGAGAGAGTGTGTGTGTATGCATGTGTGTGTGTCTGCGTGGGCAGGACTTCACCTGGTTGGCTGGCTGCCAATCACATTCACAAGAGTTAGGCAGTATATTATCATCTTACTAAAATCATTCCCACAGTTACAGAACTGAAAGACAATGAACCCGCATTGAAGAATTTACTCTGATAGCACAGGTTGATCCATGTGTCTGTCAGGCAGTCTAACCTGCACTCGGTTTGAACTCATTGGAAGATAATGATATTATGGAGAAAAAAAACCCATAACGGGTGGCAATGAAATAATTAGTGTTATAACATTGATTCACAATTATAAAAGTAAACATTAGAAGCAAGAGTAAATAGATTTCAAACAAGAAATAAGGCCGGTTATGAATAATTCCCAACAGGTTATGGAATCAAAGGGGTCCTTAAAAATAGAATGCTTTTTTTAAACTTGTTTCTGTAGATACATTGATGTATATGGGTGTAAAAATGACTTAATGACAATAAACTAAAGATGGTACAACCACTTTTTTTGCATCAAAGTGTTTTGTAAGTCTGTTTATTGGTATTGTAGTTAACAAACAAACAGTAAGCACTGTATACATATTATATAAATATTTAAAAAAAAACAGTACAGAATTTACATACACAGACACACGTAAAAACAATAGGACATGTACAGTACACAGTATAAATACTAACCAAGGTACAAAGCTGCTTTACATGGTGATTATTGACAGCATCAGAGGGTTAACTACCTTTACTATGACGTATAATAATAATAATGTATAATCCATATCAAGTCACATTTACCATATCCAAAGAACCTGAGATTCTTTAGGATGTAGTGTTGTGAAACAAGGGCCCATGGTCTCAGTTGCAAAGATTTTAGGCTGCTGCTTGACGAAAAACTTGCAGACCCCTTGCCTTGAATTCCACACAGAACATTCGAACCAGCGATGCCACTTGCATTTCTCAACCTGACACCATAAACGTTGAATATAACCATATGCAAAATAATCAGCATGTTTGTGGCGGTTAGTTTGCAGTTCCTGGATGTTTTATGGGCATTACAGTGCACACAAACCAAACCAAACAATACAATGGGGATTTATAATATGTCTGTGCTAAGGGAAAATAAATGTAAATTCATCTAATCTTTATTTTTCACCCCTTTTGCTTACTTTAAGACTCTGGTAAAATTGCTACAGGTGTTACTCATTGAGTTTACAAGGACTTTATGATACTTTTTGGACTTAATTCCTGTATAACTACTTTTTAATATTGCAGTAGGGACTTAAACTGTGATACACAATGGGAAGCTTCAAGTAAGTTTGTTGTTAATGGCATTTTGTATCCCAATGGTATTACTAAAATAGTGATATAATATTGTTTTGGAGGCTCATTTGTATCAGTATTAGTATACTGACCTTGTGCTGTTAAATTCAAATATATATAATTATATAAAATCTCACAGAGAGAGAGAGAAAGAGAGAGAGTATTAATATAGTTGACTATCCACATACAACCCCAGCCTGGATCCATTCCTCCCGACATGTAATGTGGGGGAGAGAGGCGGGACCTCGCAGCCGGGAAGGGCGTTCTCTTTGCGGTCAGACCGGGTAGAGTCATCCCGAGGGGTGGGTCCTCCGGCAGCAGAAAAGGAAAACCCACCTTTTTTCATTGTTAAGGACGCGGTGGAATGTGATGGTTTGATCTCAGACGGGCCAGGGAGGGGAATATCCGAGAGGAATGGACCAACGAACGTGATTTACGCAAAGGGAGAAAGCAAAAAACGCAGCCCCCCCCTCCTGTCGCCTTCAACTCTGGTTGTATCTGAAAATATGTGGATGAACTTGTCCTCGCCGTGAGTCCAGCGTCCGCGTGAACTCAAACCGTGCGAAGTTGTGGATTTACCGTCGCGTTTTTCTGACCCGGCGGTGGAGCAGCTAAGGTAAAGTTGGAGTCTTTATTTATTTTTTGTCTGTTCTGAGTTGGATGGGGAACATGGGAACATGGTTTGGGCGTTCAGACATCGGCTTCCTGAGTTGGACCCAGTCAGTCGGGACTGCAGAAGTCTGAACTGCGGCAAGTTTTTCAGCCCTCCTCCTCTGCTCGTTTTGTAGCCAAAATGAAGCATCCAGGACTGCGGCGAAAACCCCAGGTGGCTAAACTGTAGCGGTGCATAGACCGCAGCTTTGACAATGTTTCCCTTATTTGGCGGCACAATTGTTACATGTTTGCGATTCGCTCGCGTCTACGCACTTAATAACGTCGGGTTTTTTTATTTATTTATTTATTTAGGTTCCTGCATAAGAAGCTATAGCATAGTTCAGAACATGGAGTTCACGAATACCTTAAAACATCGAGGTGTTGTCTACTTTAGTACAATGCTCCTGACATTCATGTACGTTTTGAACCGCTGGCAAGGACATTATCGTGTGCGCTGTTTCGAAGTGTAACTTGGCAAATCAAACCGCAATTCGCCCTGTCTGTGAAGTCATTATGGGTTTTAGGGTGTTTTTTATGAATGAAGTAAAAATGTTTCAGTTTCTTTTGTTGACATTCCTTATCAGCCACATGAGCTAGCATATCAAGACTTTGTACCAGAGGCACTGTTTTGGGCCTGTTTTGATATGTGGTAGTTTAACTTAAAGCTACTGCAGTTGTCCATGTAAGGTGGCATACGCAGTACAGGATATGGACTGGCCTAAATATTTTTTGGAATAGCCTAATCACACTTTGGGCATTATAAAGTCACTACTGAGCACAACAATCACAAGGACATTGCACCCACCCAGGAATAGACTAGCAGAGGACATACACAAACCACTGAAAAGATATTATAGTGATTTTTACATTAAGAAGGGAAATTGAACACCACCTGTATTTAGCTCTTTAATCTGTAATGATGAGTTGTGCACATGACCCCTGTGTGCAGGGCTCAGGTTTTGGATGGTGGACAACCTCAATATGACTGCAAAAAAAGCACTGAATTAGCCTTGGAGCTTGTGCTGAAAGTGTGTCTGAAAACTAGTGTTTAAAATTAGTAATTGATAGACAGAAAATGAAACACTTTAAATAATTAACAAGCAATTTGAAGGTGTCACCTACAGCTTTGGGAAACTGATGGCCATTTTTCACAATTTTCTGCCATGTTATCGACAAAAAGGTTGACACACCAAACATTAACTAAAATAATCAGAAGTTGCAGCCCTAATTGGATGATTTATTTTTTTAAATCAACAGAGTGTAGCAAGACATGTTTGTTCTGTTTGAGTATGTGTGCGTGTTTCTTTCCCTTCACATGAGGTTGAATATGTTGTTCTGCATAGGCCACACATAGCTACATGTATGAAACTAAGGTGGCAGCGCTCATAGTCTAAACAGTATGTGCCCTGTGCTGCCTCACCTGAACAGTAATAGTTTGTGTGTGTCAATACCAGAAAAGGTAGTTGTAGTGGTGGAATACAAATCTGCCAGGTGGGGCTCGTAAAGAGCAAGCACAGGGAGTGAAAAAGATGGAGGGGACCTGCCTTGACCTGTTTCAGACATGAAGGAGACAAAAAAAAAAATCACTGATGACTTTCCAGTAAGGCTCTCAGCCAGCTGTAGATTATACCAGCTGAGCTACAAGCTTTTGCTGCTGTGAACCCACTTTCCTCCTGGACTCTGCACAGGCACTTGCCGCTTGTCATGGTGGTAGATGGGCGAAAAGGGTTTCCTATGGTATTTTTGGGAGTGATTATGACACCGCATGTGGAGGGAATGTCTGCAGTTTATGCTGTCAGTTTGGAAATGTTGGGAGAAATGCAAAGGGAAAATGAAATGAGTACCAGCAAAGTGAAGAGTGACATGATAAAATGTCCCTGATTACTGCTTGATCCATGCATTTAAGGTCTTGGTTTCCCATTTATAGTCTTGGGAAATTATGCTCCAATGTTAGGTTAGGTTGCAGTGGCTCTCAGGAGGGTTTGTTCCCTTTCACCCTAGTATCTGAACATGATTGCTAAGTGCAATGATACATGTTAATGTTGACAAAGTAGGAGTCCCACTGTCACCGCCACTTGTTTTGTGATCTTTCTTTAATGTGATCTTGATGCCAACAAGTGAAAGTTACACACAAAGACAGAGTTTACACCATGTCCTCTCCAGGAGTTGTCGCCTGCCATACAAAGTAATAATCATACTCCTCGCTCTTCTTTTACGACCTGGGCTATACCACGCATGATTGGTTTTCCACTCTGCAGAACGCCGCGACCGCCCTATGAAACTGCCTGTACTGCTTTGGGTGAAACCAAAAACTAATCATTATGAGTGTCCAATAAGGGCAATTATCAGACCAAGCACTGGACCTGGGGATTACAGAGTGGCTAAATGACTGCTCTGGGGATCAAATTAAAATATTGAGGTTTTCTGCCTGGGAGAATCAAACCGCTGGGAATGTCAAACCCAGCCTGTCGGTGGTAGTGTTACTGCCACTCCGCACATCAAAGTTTATGCACAGAGTCCCTGCTGTTAGCGTAGTACCGTTGCATCAGTGTGGAATTACAGTACATGGACATTGACGTCATTTGTTGCATGTGCATGCAAATAAGAATGGATATTGTTATTGCTTAGTTGGATGAAAATGTATATTGAGAAATAGTCTAGTATTGTTTCAATTTCTGCATGAAAAATGACTGAAATGATTAATCAATTCACAAAATAGTTACAGAGTAATTTTCTGTCGCTTGACTAATTGTTTAGGTCTTAACGCAATGAAGAGTACTTAAAATGACAGTGTAGCTTATTTGTTCTCAAAGGAATAAACGGTAAAAGAAAAGTCAGCACCCACATGAGCCGTCGAGCGTAATGAGCCTAATGTAATGGATAGCTCAGATAGAATTTGACCGGATGGTGTTGGTTATTATTAGTGATAGACTCAGGCCTCCTTGAAATAGTACAGATGAATCATGGTCTCTCAGACTTGTATTAAAGCCCACACGCAGCCTGCGAGTGTATATCTTTATCATTTTTTGAATACGTGTGTGTGTGTGTTTTTGTGATAATGCAATAATGCGCTCAGTATCCGGGACGGAGGGTGCTGTTGACAATACGCAGGCCAGCTGGAGTTGCTGTCTGTCTATTAGCAGACTTGCAGGAGGATGGCTTAATGTCATAAAGACGCCTAAATGAGACTGTACTGAATCTCTGAAATGTGTGTTTGTTGGAGTTGGAAAGAGCTGAAACGGTTGGTCATTAATCAATTAGCAAATCGACAGAAAATTAACCTGCAACTAGTTTGACATGTTATTTTCGAGCAGATATTCTAAAACATCTTCTTCCAACTTCTTCATCCTACGGATTTTATGCTTTGCTTTGTCTTTTGTGCTTGTAAATTGTACATCTTAGGCTTTTGGACTTTTTGTCGTACAATCAAATCACTCTGTCACAACAGAAAATTAATCAACAGAAAAATACCCAACATTCTCTCCTTTCAACCTGTTCCAAATTTAAGAGTTTCTGCTTTTGGTCTTCTGACTGTTGAGAACTTTTCTGTAAGTTCTGGGAATTTGCGATAGTCACGGTTTTTGGTCATTCTTTACATTGCTAATCGCATACTATATTAATCTAATAATAACTATTGATCTATTGAAAATAGTAATTAGTTGCAGCACTGTGTATGTCTAATGTGTACAGCCATCAGAGTCTGACGTCCAGACCTTTTCTTACCCTAAACCAGTGGGGCTTGTACTACGAAGCAAGTTCAACCAGCAGGACACCCAGGATATCTATCTGGCTTCATTAAACCTAAAACGCAATCAGCTGCAGCTGCCAAATGCAGGAAGGACAGCTGGCAAAAAAATCCTTGAATGTGAATGCGTAAATTAATAGGTTTATAATATCACTGCCCATTATTAGGGCATGAGTAGATCTGACCTATAATTACATTTATAATAATAATAGTTTATTTGAATGGCACTTATCAAATCCAACATTACACAAAACACCACAGTAAAATACACTGTAATGAATAAACAGGCAGGCATAGGGAATAAAACATGAATGAAATTGAAAAATAAAGGATGGTTAAAAACCATGAATAAAACACAAAGGAAAAAATGTAAAGACAATTGGTGAATTAAACTTTAAATAGAGCAGTGCAATTCTTACATGCAGCATCAAGAATAAAGTGTAATGTAGCTCAATGCTTAAGAATTAAAATAAAACAAAAAATGAAAGAGATTGTAAGATGGTAGGAAAATGTACGTATTCCATTAAATCATGCTTAGATGTAGTTATGGCGTGTATGATCATTTTAGCCCATATCTTTAAGCTGCAACCTGAGCAGTGTAAAACGAACTTGGGAGTAAATTAAGCCTTATTCAAAGTGGTAAGTAGGATTACTTTTATATCTTATGAGTACAAGGCTTTAGTGCTTCAAGCAGTCTATGTTGTAGGATGATATCGTTATATACAAAAAGCACCAGTGATTTGTCGGTCTCTGAACACTCTTGCCCTCTTACGATCCGCTCACCAAGGTCTCTCTTTTATTCTGCGCACCAAGCTCCACAGGATCTTCTATGAATGGTGATGCCATTTTCAAGAGATTTGATTGGTCAGTAGCCTATATAGGCAGTGCTTTTATACGGATCGATCTCTTAGCTCGAACATAATCTGCTCCGGAGAAGGTTGGGTGTTGCACATAGGTTACCATGGCAGTCTACCCAGGTAAGCAGTGAACCGCCGACCATAGGACTGAAAAAACCAGGTTGAACCTGATGTTAACGTCGCTAACCCCAAATCCTGCTTGGTAGCACAGGCCCCTGGAGTACCCCTTCTCCTGCATGTTTTAGAGCTCTCCCTGCTCCAGCACAGCTGATTCAAATGATCGACTCGTTATAAACTCCTGAAGCTGCTTGATAACAAGCTGATCATTTACATCAGCTGTGTTGGAGTAGGGGGACTTCTAAAACATGCAGGACAAGGGGTTCTCCAAGAGAGGTTTGGGGTTTTTTTGTTTTTTTTTTCTTTTCCCATCATCTTGTCTATTGTACACATCCATTTCCACCTTTTCTCCCACTCCTTTTCCCTCTCTTCTCTCCCAGCTTTCTTTATCAGTGGTGGGCCAGTGACAGGGCAGGGCTCTGTGATTTCAGCTGCAGTTCAAACTACTTGAACTTTGTGTGTGTGTATGTTCCAAAGCACTTTTTCTCTGTGCAGTTCTCAGCCATGTCGATATGTCACTGGATACTAGAGGCCGAGAGTGTCAATCACTCAGCGAGACTTAGCCAGAAGTACATCCCAGCTCCAAGTGTTAACATGCCTCACTTGGGCTCTCATTAACACATACACTGACACGCAGAGCAACAGATACACGCTCACACTCTTCAAGAATTCAATGTAAAAGCAAAAATGAATTTTATTCATAAAACTTCTTCTGTGTGTGTAAATGAATCCTCATTGTTAGTCCTCCAAAGCATGCCAAACAGCCTCCTCATTACCAACGGCTCTGGGCTTTCTGTCCTGTGGTGGCGTGGTCACTCATTGAGGCCTCACCACTCTGGTGTGCTACTGACTGTGAACCAACACTTTCGTCATGGAGATCGTCTCCAACGAAGGCTGCAGGTGCATATGATGATTATTGTGTCCAGTACACTGCAGCAGATATCCATGACAACACAGCATTGACTCTTTAAAAGTGTTTTTCTCCCAAACGAGATATCAGTTGGGTGAGATAATCACTTCATCTCTTTCCAATTCTAATCAGGTCTATTAAATTATTTTATTTTATCAATATGCCAGATTTTGATACAAGTGAACTGCAGTCAAATGCCTTAGGGTGCTTCCACACCTCTAGTTCGGTTCATTTGGTCCGAACCAAGGGCAAACAATTATACATTGTAGCATTTTTTCAGCTTTTTTGGTTCCTTTTCACACCACACTGATTGCTTTGGTCCGAACCAGTTGAAACGAACCAAAATGCAGTGACATGACAATATCCACATCACTCATTGGCCATGGCGTATTTCCTAAACTGCTTTTCGATTGGTCAGAATTTACATGCGGGAAAATTCCAACAGAAGAGGAAAAGCCAGCAAACAACACGGAGACAACACAACTATTACATTGGTTGTACACACCACAATATGCAAACAATACATTTCTATAATGAAGCGTGGATGCGGCTTGAAAATCGTGCATCGCTCGTCATTTCAAGCGGAGGCGTGCGTTAATTCTTCTTAACTCTGACATGCTCATCTTCCGAAAATATGACTACGGCAGCTGGTTTAGTCCAAAAATGACCAGTATTTTTTGCAGTTGGGTCGGTTCGAGGTCTGCTCACGTTCTTGCTACAAACGAACCGCTCCAGAGTTTGTTTGAAGAGGTGGTCTCGGTATGCTTGTTTGGTCCACTTTTGGTGCGCATCAGAGTACGATTGCTGCTTTCACACCGGACAAAACGAACCGCACCAAAGGGGCAAATGAACTCCATGTATGACTCAACCGAACTAAATGAGGCAGGTGTGAAAGCACCCTTAGTGTTTGATAAGGTACACTTTAAGAAATTTCCCAAAACTCCATATGAAATTTGGGTTGAGCAATATGGATAAAATCCATATATGTAATTGGATGTTGATTCATATATATGGTGATGTTTTTGGAAAATCTATTCAGAAGCTGTTGATGGGTAACCTAACCAGACAGCAATGTCAGTTTTTGGCCAATTCAGCTAAATAAATGACAAATAAAGGTGCTTCATCACATTGTTGAACAAATCATATAATTGCTCATTCATTTTATACATTTCCCACAATGGTGTAATGTATCCAGAGATTGTAAAGGGATAGTTGCCTTATCATAAAGAATATGGCAAAGTCTTTGGGAGAAGGTAGTCACATTTTATGTCCTATTGTGGCATAAGTTGTCATATTGGCCAACCGGACATGAAATGGTTATGTGGTAACACTTTTATTTTCTTTTTTGGTGGGGAAAACACTTTTCTTTAAATTGTAGGGTTTCAAAATTAGTCCCTAACAAGAAATACAATGTTCTACCCTTGCCATAGTATCTTGTTTTGCAATTTGTGTCTCCATGTTCAGCAACATTGTAGGATTGTGTAACCAGGATCCCTATTTAACCAGTCAGCCAAACTGACATCTCAGGTATTTACTGACTTATAAAAGATTGTCACTGGGTGGTTATGAAATAGGAATTATTGTGGCAAATTAGGCTGTTGTTAAATGATCAACTTTGTACACTTGGCACAAACTTTTGGTCAGAGACAAAAAAGTGAGGACATAAGTTGTGTAGATGCCACTGAGAGGCTGACCGTAATGGGTTATCGTGTTTGGGGAAAAATGTGCGTCTTTGAAACAGTTACTAAACCTTTGCTCAGACCTCTGCTCCCTCAGTACTTTTGGGGACTCTGAATGACACATTTCCATTTCCTTGTATTCTTTTGTGTGTGACATGCCAGCGACTTAACAATTTTGGCAGTGGACATTGCCTTTCCGTTTAGTCATTATAAGAAACCCTCACATCTCAATGGAGAGCTCTAATTGTACATTCCCAGTTATGTTTGTAAATCCTTTTGCTGTAAGTATGTAGCTGGAAGTCTACCAAGCTGAGAGGATAGCATGACAGCATATACGATCTTTCAGTTGCTAAATTTAATTTAATGGTATGTTGCCTGGGAAGTTAAAAACAGTGAAACCTTTGCTTAAACCAGATTAAATCATGTGGCCAGTAGAACACAACACCTGGAGCATTAGCAGAATCTTGATAACCAGTGCAATTCTGGGCATCTTTTTATAACAAATTATAAGACTGGCACTCAAGTGCACTTGCCCAAAACAGATGTCTTCAATGCTCCTTTATCACTGTTCCTCAGGGGTTATCCATTGGTTGTAAGGCAGACCTGTACCAGACTTCCAAACTGCCTCCTAGTGCAATATTTCAGGAATTTTAATTTATGAAGACCCATCACTCCCCTGCACCCCCCCAAAACCAGGCAGCTGCCCTGCTGTTGACCATGTGATGGTTCTAAAGCTATGGTAACTGAATAGGGAAAAATATTCCTCATCTGGTCTTCATTTTGGCTTCCCAACCTTCCACCATTTCCTTATCACACGGGAGCAGAGACAGATGTTGTTAGTGTTGAGTGTGTAGATTCTATAACAGAATGTAATTTATTTGTGGTAATTTTGATTGATGATTTACATACTTTAGATATTTTTCCACCTTTGCCTCTGCTACCACTTCCATAGGTTTGATCTTGAATCTAGTGTAACGATAACGGTGACTCAGTCAGTTTAGTCTTTAGACTTTACTCTAAAGGTTTCTCATGTGAGTCATCCTTTGAAGTCTCATGTATGTCTCTTTCTCTTGCTTTTGCAAACAAGAACATTATCTATCGTGGATGCAACCTCCATTGCAGCTTAACACAGGCTGCGTACACATTGTTAAGCTGTTATCATAATAGAATTCTATGATTTTTAGGTTCCTACATGTGTCATCTTTCTCTCACACCCCCTGCCCTCCGTGCTGAGTGCGAGTTTATTTAGCAAAACCCTCCTGCCAAGAATGTGTTTGTGGCTGTTAGATATACGCTGATAGCTGCAGGTGATAAGTCCTCTAATGTTTAATCACCGGCCAGGCCGGGCCAGCTGCCCCGCATGGCTGGAGTTTGGACCACATCGACTAATAATGTGGGTCAGTCTGCTACTGTGTTTATGTTTTACATGCTGTCAGGTTGACCTGAAACACAAGTTTCCTCTTGGTTTGGGGATTTTTACTTTTTCCAACTAGTTCTTGTGTGGGATTTAGGTTTCTGTTGGACATTTCAGCCTCAATAAGTTGTTTTACAGAAGGTTCCCTGTGTGCCTGTTTTGTTCCTACACTGTACTGGCTCCTCAAAAATGGCTACCTCGTTGAATCCTGGAAGAAGAGAAAAGACGTGCGAAGACTGACTTCAATAGCATGTAGGAGGCACAGCAAGGCAGAGAGGGAGGGAGACATTTTAACAGGGAAGAGCTAAAGTTAAGACATTTCTTGTAAATTCCTCAGCCACACTTTTTTTTTTTTTTTTTTTTAGGTGTTCTTCTCAACAGGCCAATATTTCCCCTCTCTCCTTCAAATTGTTATCTTGTCTCGCTCCCTCTCTTTTTGCCTTGGTAAAGAGGAGACAGCCCCCCCAATCTCCTTATCCTGTCTCTCCCCCTTCTCCTGCCTGCTCCAGGAGTATTTTTGGAAGTTAATGAAAAGAGAAATCTGAACCGCGTACCCTTAAAAGGCATGTCTGGGTCAGCTGGGTGGAAACTTGTGTTATTAATGTCCTTAACATTTTCTATGAGAGTGGGTCATTTGTGATTGTAAGTATGCGAGCGTTCGGTGCTGCATACAGCGCAGGAATGCTGTGGGTTGGGGGACTAGAAGGGAAGGAGGGTGGGCTAGGAAGCAGACCTACGTCTTCAGGAAAGGAGGGGGGTCAGGGGCATATTTGGCATTTTTCAGGAGCCATTCCAGTCTGGTTCAAGATGCATTCTTCTTCCTAGAGATCTGGCTGAGCAGACAGACAATGATCAAGGGAGGAGAAGAAAGGTGAACATCACGCTCTACTTCCTATCAGTCTTGTGATACTAGTGGTGGAAGATGGCGCAGACTACACATACCTTGCTTTGAGGGAGTCAGAGCTAAAAAGTCACTAGGAGAAGTGGTAAAAAGATAGGAAAATAGCACCTCATGCCACCTACACACTGACACAGATGTCTAACCCCCCACCAAGTCTGTAACCACAATAATATCCATAAAAGGCTGAATGTTGGACCAAAGTCCTTAACCCAGCAGCAGAGTTTGTGTGTCTTGGGTACCATCACTTGAATTTAATGAGTGTTTTTATGCTGAGAGCTGTAATATGTCTCTTTCAACTTCTCTTCCGTGGCATTATAGTTACTGTTTCTCTCCCCTAGAATTTCTGATGTTTCAGCCTGTTATTTGCACTCGGATGGCTACTGACTGACATGACAGTGGTTGGCAGGAGTTCACTGTGGCGGTACCAGTCCAGTGCTCATCAGAGGTCGGGTTCATCGCGAGGTCTCGAGTCTGTGTCGAAGGCCAGTTGGAGTTGAGTGTGCGGATCCTTTCCTAATTGCCAAAACTTCTTAATTTAATTCTCTCTGTAAAACGTTGGTCATTGGTCATTTTTAATTTAAAAAATTGCGATTACTGGGTCTCAAATAAAAATGACACTAAACTGATATAAGAGAAAATAATTAGAATAGCTTGGTGGGTGCTAACTATCCTGACTCAGGTGCTGCTGTTACTGGGGGATGCTCAGAGAGACAACATCAAATGTGCCTGCTGTCTGTCTTGTGCTTTGATGTATCTGATGTCTTTTATGTTTTGATCTTAGTAGCAAAATGTGGATTAGGGAACCACCTCAAATGTGACAAAGTAAAGGAAAAACCTGAATAAATGAGTGCAGAACAAATGCAGATGCTCACAGAATGAATGGTTTGAATAGGAGAATATTTTGGACCAATATTTTAAACCGAACTCTCCACCACCATCATTAAAACAAATCTTTTGCAGAGTGGTGCTCATCAAGTAGAGCTACATAGACTTGTATGATCTATGCCAAGAAGCAATGAAGCTGTTGTGGTTGCTTGTGGTAGCCCAACACCTTACTTAGATACTTTGTTAGTTTTCCCTTTAATTTGTCACCTATTTGTGCTCTTAGTGAGTTCTACGAATTGCTGTTAAACGCTGGAATAAACATAACATGACATTTATGTTACTGGCCACCTATTTGTGAGTGTAATTTTCTCCCTGAAAATGTAACAATTGAGAATGAAACACTTCCTCCTTTCTTGGCTCTGACTTGAGCAGTCCGGGTTTGGATCCTCACTTGCTCTTCCTTTTGCAAATGGTCCGTCTGGTGATGCACGGGGAGTCTCTGCTCTAGTACCTCCACCTTGACTGTATGAGGGATATACACACACTCCCATCCACACACACTCACTCACTCTCACGCACTCCTGTCTGGTCTGTTCTAATCCTTGGATCTACAGGGCAGCTCTCAAAATAAAATTCCTCCTGCAGATTATTTTTCTTGTGATCAGAAAATATACATGTTCTCAGAGAGAGGAATGCTCAGACGCCACGGCAACCAGGCGATTACTCACTTCCCCCCCCCCTTCTGTTTCTCTTGTCCTCGGCTGTTTTGTCTTCTGTGCTCTGATTGCGCTTAACTTTATTTTTCTGCTCCTTTTACTTATTTAATTTGTAGACATTTCTACAGTAAGTTGGTAAATCTAAAAATTTCAACAACTTTTCACAACTTTTTTTTTTTTTTTATGTATATGACCTTTTATCTGACTTTTGCAAGTCCCCTTATTTTCTGTTTGTCCTCTAAAACTAAACTGGTGAGATGTTTTTCTTCTTTCCCACAGCCGCCCCTCCCTCTGTCCATCCAGCTATCCATGTATTAGCAAGTCTGGTTTTAGGAGCTTTCATCATTGTGGTGCTGATGCATGCAGACCCCGACTGCGGGGCTATTTTCAGCCTCTCGTTCCCCTCCTCTGTACCCTTTTCCCCACTCTTCACTGCTTTGGTTTTATTTTGGAGGAGATCTCTGCAGCCTTTTGTAAAGGCAGCTGAGGGCTGGGTTGGCTGGTTTTCCCCTCCATGCCAACATTGCTTTTGGAGCTCCTTCTCATGCTAGCTGTCCCAAGAAGGGGAAATGAAGCAGCACAATGCGAGCCATGGTGACGCCATAAAAATAGACTGGCTTAAGTGTAGCTTTTACTTCAACAGACATGCTTGAAACCCTTTCATGTCCAAGATTTTGTAGTAGTGGTAGAAAACGAAGAAGAAGTTTGGCTGAGTAGAGCTGCACCAACAATTTATTTATTTTTCTCCACTTTTGTTTGACAACTAATGGTATAGAGGCGGACTGGAACCAAGGGGAGGCAGAAGGGAGTATAACATGCAACCAGAATGCCCCACTAATGATTATTTAAATTGATTAACTTGTTAATTGTCTTTTCAATTGATTGGTTAGTTGAACAAATGTCCGAAAATACTGAAAACAAATCCCCTCGGTTAGATCGATTAGTTGTTTGGTTTAAAAAAACATAATAAAACAGTGAAAATATTCTTTCCAGATTCTAAAAGTCCCGGGTGACATATTTAAATTTCTTCTTTTGGCCGACTAACAGGCCAAAGCCCAAAAGCGTTGAATTGAAAAGAAAAGCTGCTAATTCTCACGTCGGAGAACCTGTAAAATTTAAAAATGTTGGCATTGTTGCTTGACTTATCAATTAACTGACTGATCGTTTCAGTACTTTGGCTGAGTTTGAGTCTGAGTCACTGGAACATCTCTGTATTAACCTAAACACACTGGATCACTCACAGTGATTACACGCACTCTGTATTCTTCCATTTGCTTAGAGTGAGGCAGCGACTACGACATCGGCTCCCCTCTGGTTGTCCCTTCATCAGCCCTGAACTACTTTTCTTTTCCTCTGTGCATCACTAAAAGTCAGCTAACATTTGGATAACTGTATAACAAAAGGCACCATTTAACCAAAATGTAGTTGGTATTTATAGTAAATTCATTACCTATTTATTCCATGCTTTCTTTTCTGTTGGGACTGTGCACTCAACAACAAACACACTTTTAACTGGTAAAGCGTTGAATGTCTGGCTCACCCAACGTTAAGTTGTGCGTTTGTGTGGGTATTTACATGTGTGCATGTGGACACATTCAGACACAGGAGCCTCACAGGAATCCCAAGTCCCTGAGTGGCTCATTTGTGCACTGTGGAACATTGTGGAATACCAGGCATATTTTATGATCCAACCGTCAGCCGGCATCCTTTCTTTCTCCCAGCGTCTGGGTTTATTTGCTAAGCTGGTTTGGCGGTCCTTCCCTCTTCACCAGAATATTTAAACATTACATTTTAGACATTTAGCTGATGCCTTTATTAAGAGAAACTTACAGTTAGTGTGTGCACTATGCTGCTCAGGCGAATTTGGAGGAATCGAACGTGAACTTGAGGCCATGGGATGATTTACACGCCATGGTTTGTCACCCTGTGAGAAGTTTAGATTTCTCTGTGGGTAGACATGTATGTATGTGTACACCCCCTGCCTTGATAAACAGGCCTACCACATGTGGTGCCGTGTTTTGACTGCCTGTGCAAACAAGGGTACAGCAGAGCTCGATGCCCATGGCGTAGAATGACTCTCGCCCACCCACTTGGAAAAACTCGCTGTAGTTTTTACCTCCTTGTTTTCCCCCTCTAGTCATACATTTTTTGCTTCTCTCCATCTAAACCTCTTCAAATCTTTAACATTTCAACCTCCAGTTGCCTCTCTCATTGCTACTTGTCTTAATCTCTCTTTAGCTTTCTCTCTCTCTTTCCCTCTCTCTCTCTTTCCCTCTCTGCCTCCCTTCCTCTTTCTCTTTCTAGGTGTGGACTGCTCTGAAGAATGCAGTTAAATTAGTGCTTTATCTGTCCTGCCAGCCAGCTGCGTCTGCGCTCCCAGCCATGTCAAGCATTTGAGACACAATTGACCTTAAAAGGAAACAATAGCAGCCTATCAATTCTGCTCTGCCAGTCAAGGAATCGCTCATTCCTGCGTGGACAGGGTCCAGCTCGCACATGTAACACAAGGAAGCGTTTGGAAACTGAACTTTGAAACTACTAGGAAATGAGAGAGGCACAGTGCACCCAGTTAAGATTTTCTTGATATTTAAGAGGTATATACTGTCTGTACAGGGCCCTAGCCAGGATGTTTGAAATACAATAGACATGAGGGTGATTCTCCCCAACTCAACCCAACCCATTTGAGAAGCTTTGACCAGACACTAAAACAGAGGTGTGTTCAATTTCATTCATATTTCTTTTTTTTTTCTTCTTTATTTTTAATCAGGTATTTTAATTTCATTCAAGGTCTCAATGCTGTTTCAAATCCTTACTAAAAATCCACTACAATGAATGACATTCCGGAGGGAAAATAATGAATTATTTATGTGTTGGCCTAAAGGTAGTCAAATAGAACTATATTAAGTTGAAAGAAGCTAGTAAAGTTGCTGAATTAAACCCCTCCCTTTCCAGAAAACATACACATAACCTTGGTGTCCACAACGCGTGTATGTTTCAACAACAAGTCAAGTTAGAAGAAATGCAACCCTTGTAACCCAGCGATTTTAAAAGCAGAAATGCCAAAGTTTCCCTTGTTCAAGCTTTTTAAATGTGAGGATTAGTTTACATCATGGGAGGTTCCTATATTATTGAACTGTGTAAGCTAACAAAGGTGCTCTGTGACATTTGTCATATTACTGTTTGTATAAATAAAAAATTGTCGACACTAATCGGTCATCTACAGCAGTAGTGTGTAAACGCCTCAGCTGTTTGTTGAACAGGGAGGGCTGAAGCGCTGCAAGTCATTAGATATTAGGACCGGTTCTGCAGGTTCACTGTGACGTTAAAGAGGCAGATGATTTTCCATCTGACAGCTCATCAGCTTGTAGAGAAATTCTTACTCCACCTTGCCGCTCAGCTGGAATGCAAATAGCATCAGGAGGAATTCTGTTCGCAGTCTTCAGTGGCAGCACATAACAAATCTCTTGCTCTATTCTTCTCTGGTGTTCCCTCCTCCTTTCTTTTGTTAGTTCCTTCTGTCTGCTACTTTCTGGATCTCTAATTCCTGTCTCTCCCCATCTTTCTCCTCACTGTGCATCTGCTTTCTCTCTCTCTCTCTCTCTCTCTCTCTCTGTCTCTGTGCATCCTGTTCACTGTGTTTGATTTGGGCATTCCTTTCCTCCCCGAGCAGACAAAACAACCCCAGACCTCTCTGAACTGCAACCCCCAGTGCTCATGCACGCACACACACTCTCTCTCCCTCTCCCTTCTGCTAATCACACACAGGAAATGGGCTCCCATGCAAATGAGGCCCGCCTGGCCAGTGGAACCCAGGATGAAGTTTCAGGCCTTGAAACGTTCTCCAGTGGAGGACATTGAACATGATCTCTCTCTTCCCCCTTCTTTTATTGTCCGTCATTTCATCCCTTGTTTTACTCGACACGGTTCCTCTGCCCTTTTTTTTTTTTTTTTTCTTCCATGCTGCATTTGAATGCATCCATTTTGCTGTGAAACATTGCCATTCATACCAACTAATGTGTCCATTAGTTGGTATGAATGGCCAAGAATATTACACGCCACTCAGCCAAGCATCTAGTAAAGTAGTAAGCTATAACATGATAGAGTAGGCTGTAATTAGCGTGGCAATAACCTACAGGCAAATAAACACAAGTAGCTTGTTTTTTGAGTGATTTAATTTGCTTGTGCCGAGCAAATAAAGCTGCATTAGAAAATATCCTTTCTGAGGAAAAGCTGCAGTGCAGGCAGAGGTCAAGCTCATCTAATAGGCTAGGCTATGAAAACGGAGCTAAGCTAGCGTTCATATCCTGCAGACGTTGAGGCTGCAGTACAAGCTGGCCAAGTTTAACAGGCTGGCTTTGTAATGTTTCTTTGCAAGTGCATCACAACTAAAGAGACCGTCAGAAGAGTGACTGAATGAATGAAAGGATGTTTTGCTGCATTTTCATCTCTGCTAGTTAACGTTAGCTAGCTACAGCCTGTCGCTCAAACGCTACTGGCAGCTACTGGCAGTTGTCAAGATGTAATGTTACTCACTGTATGAGTTTACGTCGTGAATCAATCAACGCACCTTAAATGTCAACATGACGACTCTGACCATTTTTAAAAAAATTGGTTCTCTTGCATGACATACACTTTAGTGATGATTGGAGCGCTTAAAAATGTTTTATGACTTTCAACCGGATTATTCGATCTGCAAATATTCTATTTCCTCACTTGGAGAAAACTCAGAGTGAAACAAGCAGACTCGTGATTCAGTCTGCATTGTGGAATGTCACAAATGGCTCTGTTACGCTACCCTTTTTTGTTTTGTTTTTTTCCTTTTGGTTGAGCAAATTCACCCGCGACTACACAAGATCGGTGGGCACTAATTTCCAACCATGTTTGCATGCCCAAATTAATTTTGAAATATTTTCTCATGCTGTTTGTACCAGTCAGATCAATCTTAGGTTAAAGCATCTCCTGCAAGACATGTACTGTATGTGTTTGAAAAGTGTACGCCAAAGTGCGCAGAAGCATACATTGATAACTTATCAGCAGCTAGAGAAAACCATAGTCAAAGATAAACATTAGCACGCTGACTGGACATGTATCCGTGGGCCAGGACAAGAAGTGCTAAATGCACCAAGATCGATAAATATACACAGAAACACATCTCTGTGACATTGGTGCAGACGTGCACTGACAAATAATCACATATATTTAAACAGATTGCACAGGAACAGCAAGCTTCCTTATTTAGTACAGTGCAGAAGATACTAATGTGTTTGTTTTTAAAAGAGGACAGGACACAATTGACATTTTAGTTAAATGTCACAGGACATATAATTTTGAACACTATAATGGTCAAAACAATCCAAATATAACGAGAAGAGTCATGAAAGGAAACCCTAGATTTAATTTGGTCCACAACCAAAGATGCACTTTGTAGCTCTTCACAGACTACCAATTTATCGAATCTTGAAATCATTAAAGGTTGCTGTGGTTTTATTTTGAGTAAAAAGGATTGCAGTGATTTCTGATTTTTATTTTGAGATAATTATTTTATTAGACATTTATATACATACCAAAAATACAGAAAGCATTTTGTACAGAAGTTCAAATTCAGCATAAAAGTAATATACCACCTGATACTCAAGATATTAGGGCTGGACAATAAGGCTGTATCATCCTGATTCTGAGCAAGCTGTAATTTTTAAAATATATATATGTTTTTGTTTTACTCATATGAAGAGAGTGGTGGACGGTGAAACACAGTTCATTGCTCAGAACATGAGTTTGATTATTTTAAATCAAATCTTGATGCATGTAGGTCCTGGAGAATATCCTCATCATAATGATTTCAACTACTGTATAAGTTCTGTTCATGTTACATAACTGTATGTAAAGTGGATACAGTGTGCTATAAATGACACTTTGAGGAACAAAATGTTAACTGAGCTGACTTTGTTCAGAGATACAGACCTTGGAGGAAGTGCCACCTCACACTGTATCAGTTTATTCTGCTGAGTAATGTAATGAATCCTCCCCGACCTGACATGCTGTGTGTGTAAGTGGGAGCGAGGGATGAGAAGGAGACAGCTGTTTTCAGTTTTGTTTGGTGACGGGTTGGCTAACTATCTGAATGAACAGCTCCGACCCCCCCACCCCCCCCGCACACACACACACACACACACACACACACACACACACACACACAGACAAACATGTGGTCTCTGGTCACCAAGGTAGTTGGCATCTTCTAGATTTCTAAGAATGTGTTGATTCTTGTTTGTAATATCACATATAAAATTAAAATGAGCGTTTATTGATTACACAGCACACAAAAAAATGCTTTTTGCTTTAGTGTCGAAGCGTCGTTTTGTAGCGTGAGAATGTAAGATGATTCAGCAAAACCTGTGGGCCGGTGTCATGCTGCTGCCTTCATGAATTTAACATGACGGAGCTGAGAGCAGAGCCGCAGGGCTGTCTCCTTCCTGTAAAGAAAAGATGTTTAGGAACCAACGGAGAGTATGACACAGACAGGAGTTGAGATTGGCATGAGCGACTAAAAGACTGTTCTTTCTGTCCATCAGTGGCTACTTACATGATCGAAGTGTCTTTGAGCACAACACCTGAGTACTGTTTACAGATGACTGATATATAAACTTTTTATCGTTTTTTGAGCTGAAACAATTAGATTGACAGAATTTATCTGCAACAGTTTTATAATTGGTTAAGTAAATTTTTCTGCAGAAAATCCAAAATCCAGTGGTTCCAGCTGCTCAAATGTGAGGATTTGCAGATTTCTTAGTCTTTTGTGGAGGTAAATGGAAGATCATGTTAACAAGTTGTCATTATGCTGTAAGCTTATTGATAATAAATGGAAATTTGACATGTTAGCTGGAGTTTTCACTACTTTCTGTCATTTTATATACCAAATTTTCAGAGATCAATCAAATAATTAATTTCGAACCTGGAATCGAACGGTAAGGACTCAGCCTTAGAGAATGGTGTGCGGGCTCCTAGCATAAAGGTGCGCCCCTTATGCCGGTTTTTACCATCTTTTTTTTTTTTTTCTCCATTTCCTCTTTCTCCTTGTTACAACAAAAGTCCGAATGTACAGGTGACAAAACAATTCGTTCAGGTAGTTCATTCTTGATGTTTATGTATGTTTTCCGTACCAGAGTGCCCCCCCAATTTCTTCCCCTCCCTCTAATTCTCTCTCTCATCCTTTAAATTCAGTCCAGACTTGAGTCTTAAATCTGGATTCCCTGTGCTTAACCAAACATATGGAATGCTACTGTAGTGGAATGCTCCAAGTCTGGGTTGTTTTCTGTGTGTGTGAGTGTGTGTGTGTGTGTGTGTGTTTAACCATGCACATGTTTTGAAGCAGATGAGAGCTTCTAGGGTGATGATGATTATGATAATGGTGCGTGTGTGTGTGTGTGTGTGTGTGTGTGTGTGTGTGTACCACTGCCTCCCCAGAGAACTGAATAGAGCCTTCTGTTGTCGTGGCCAAACACTGCTTGTCTGCTCATGCATGGGTCTATTGCAAAGCCTCCAAATGCGTCCCATATCTGAGCAGTTAGCTCATTCTTAGCCTGTTAGCTTGACTATGAACGACCTCCCCTACAGTGACCGCTTTGTCAGCCCGGCCGCAGGCTTGGGGCCTTGCTAACTGCCAAACATAACAATGGTGAAAGATGGCATGAGTGTGTGTGTGTGTGTGTGTGTGTGTGTGTCTTGATATTATGATGACCAGAGAGTCGATTTTTACTAACCTTGTGCCCTGCTTGTGTGTTTTTAACCACAGGATGGAGACTTTGGGAAGAAGAGCTTAACATGCGACAGACAAAAAGGATGCATCTAGAATGTAAGTTATGCCTTCCTGTGTTTTGGGTAATAGGGTTGGTTATTAATTTATCTCTCCAAGAGTGAGATAAGAAGAATGATGCCATTTTCATGTCTGTGTGTTTAAGAATGGAGATGTAGCCAGGAGGTGATTAGCTTAGCTTAATATGAAGGCTGGAAACAGGGGAAAACTGCTGGCCTGGCATGAACCAAAGTTCAAAAATACACCTACCAGCACATCTAAAGCTCACATGTTGTATCTTGTTTGTTTAATATGTACATAAGAAATTAATGTAGAAATGACAGTTTGTGGTTTCAGTGGGAGTTGCATGGAATTACGTAACCGTTTATTCATCTTCCTAGTACTTCTGTACAGAGCATTTTCAGTTATAGCACTGCTTGTCTGGCAACTTTGATATGATGACAAGACTCCAGGAAATCATCTTGCCTGGCTGTTTGCCAACAGATTGCAGCACGTTACTCCACCTTTAATCTCAAACTGTTGTTTTTAGGAGTGTTTTGTGCTTGGAGAGCCAGGTCAGCTGTTCCCCCATGCTTCCAGCAGCAGTGGGCAAAAGCTTAGGATATTATTAAAGCTAAGCTAATTGCCTCCGCGCTCCAGCATTGTGCTCAATCCATAGAGTCCTTTTTCAAAGATGTAGAGCAGTTCCTAGATATTTATTGATCTCTTACTGTCCTTTTTTGTATAGTGACATTTATCTATCTATCTATCTATTTTGACAGATTTACAGCATTGATAATGTTCTGGATTTAATTTGTTTCCTCTGGCTTCCTTCACTTCTCCGTCTTCCTTCTCTCTCTCCTCCACCTCTCTTCTTTTTCTTCATCCCCCCCCCCCCACACACACACACACACACCCCTCTTCCTCCCCTCCTCTGCTCTTTGTGAGTCTGTTTCCTGTTGGGCACAAACGCCGGCGCCGAACTTCCTTCACTGTAGCCTGAAGTCACACAGGTGTGGCACAAATGCATATATGCTGTACTGTATATATTCTGTAACAAAGCAGCTTCTCATGACAGTGTCCTGCTATCTTGGCACATCACACTTTTTTATTTATTTTATTTATCGCATTTTAACTGGGATGCCATTGACTGCATAAAGCGGTCAAGAATGAATCATACTAAAAGAAATAGTTTGACATTTTGGGAAACACGCTTGAACAGATAGATACCACTCTCATTCCTGTACGCTAACCATGGATCTTGAGCCAGGAGACAGTTAGCTTAGCGTAAAGACTGTCAGCAGGGGAAAGAGCTAGCCTGGCTTTGTCCAAAGGTCGTTTTTACACTTTACATTTTTTGTACAGATTAAATAAACAAATTTAGAGTGTTAATAAGTGAGCTTGAGAGGTGCTGGTGGGTGAAATGTTTTTTACCTTTGGACAGAGCCAGGCTAGTTGTTTTCCCCCTACTAATCTAACCACGCTGTAGCTTCGTATTTAGCGTACAGGAATGAGAGTGAATCTTCTGACCTAACTCTCTGCAAGAAAGCAAATAAGCATATTTCCCAAAATGTCACACTTTTCTTTTTGAACGGCAGCTGTGTGAGATCCTCAATTATGTTTAAGATATGACTGATATTTTAGGGTGATTTTTTTTCTTTTTTTTTTCTTTTGTTTCTCCTGGTGGCATACTTTTTGTTGTCTTTGTTGGCTGTTGCTCTTCATTCAAACTGCCTAATTCTTGTCCGCTTTATTCCAAAGAAACCGCTGGTGCTGAAAACAATGTCTCACTTCCTGCACACTAGAGGTCATAATTCATATCAGAACCCATGCTGATTTTTTTCAAATTCAAGTATCATGTTACGTGCCCAAATATTAAAGTGCATGTAAGCACCTTTTTGTATGGTGATTATACGTGAACTATAATAAGCCCAACATTTACTAACTTTAACTTTTTCCTTGCCTTAAAATACATTTACAGTCTAACTGCTTTGTTTACAGTAAGAGGACAATCTGTATTAACTGTATGAATCAGTATGTCTCTATCTCTCCTTTGATATACAACTTCATCATTTTACCTCCTGCTATCTCTCCTGCTCGCTTCGTCTCCTCTTCCCTCCCTCCATCCTGCAGCCAGTGCTGCATTCCTGCTGCAGTAATCCACTCTGGTAGCTACCCACTCTGCATTCTGTGGAGTCACTCCCCTCATCTCACTCTCTCTCCTCCTTGTCTGTTTTTTCCTGCTTTATCTCTCTGTACCGTACCTCGCATTATTACATGCTTTTTGCTCTGCACATCGTCTAAGCTTTTCTGTTGCTCTCTCTGTTCTGTTTCTTCCCCATCAGAGAGTCACTGAGGTCTCCATTCAGCCGCAGGAGGCAGCTAATGCCAAGGCTCAGGCTGATGAAGCACTGCCAACCAAGCTCTGTGTGTGTGTGTGTGTGTGTGTGTGTGTGTGTGTGTGTGTGTGTGTGTGTGTGTTCTGTGTGTGTGTTCTGTGTGTGTGTTCTGTGTGTGTTCTGTGTGTGTTCTGTGTTAGGTTGGGAAACCAGTGAATGAGCAGGATGTCGAGCAGCCAGGCAGAAGGTTGAAGGGCTGTATGTTAAGAGCTATTGATGTGTGTATGAATCGACAGTGTGTTTTTAGGCAATTGTCTTTTGCCATCTGGGGGTGGGGGGTCCATCATAGTCACTGGAGAGTTTTATGATGACCTGTCATCTCATTCTCTCTTAGGTACAGTAGGAAGGATATAAATTCAGCAGGAAAGGGGAATTAGGATGAAGGGCACGGGGAGGAAACAGAAGGAATGCAGCAGCAAAAAGGGGGGTTGGGGTGATATTTAAAGGTAGAGGTCATGAAAGGGGGATGACAGTGACAGAGAGGGATGGTAAATAGAAGAGAATGAGAGGAAAGAAAAGAATGAATAGTAATAAAATATTGTTCTTGACCTTTACTGGCAGAAAATGGCAGAATACACAATTGCTGATCTTCTAGTTTAATTTCACAGTCAAGTAATTTCTTCAATTGTGCGAAAAAAGTGTCAAATACAACTACATCGCCATCATTGACAGCATAATTTACTACATGATTTCTATGCTGCTATGTGCCTTTTTGTCACAGACTTTTGCTTGTTTTAGGTCCTTTACATTCTTTAACCCAGTCCACCTGAGTATGTAAAGAATGGATGTGAGGTACCATTTTCGCAGTAAATCTCACCTCACTACTCTGATAAGGGTATAGTTACATTTCTCACATTTTCAATTTGTCTGCAGACACTCTCTGCAAATGATACTCTGTGGATGCTGCAGACAGTGTGTGACTCTTATCTTCTTGAAGTATTATGTTTTGTAAATGTTTGTTTCACAGTGTGAGCATAGTCTTAGGTCAGGTTTTACAGTTTAAAGCTCTCAGCACTCAGTGTGATTTTTACTATAATTGTTTTAGGTGTTTGAGATACCCTGCTGACTCTCAAACAGAGACAAACAATAATAATAATATAGGGTGGGGGAAATTATTTGTTTTATTTTCAGTTCTGACCACTCTTAAGCTCTTTCTTAACTTGTCTGTCTGTCTTGCCTCATTCTTTCTCTGCCTGACTCATACTTATTCAAACAGACTGTTAGTTACCCAGTGTTGACTCTAACAAGTGTCATCATGTTGTGATGTTTTCATGTTCTCTTATCAGTGTGAAACGGTGGAACACACACATTCCTTTCCGAGCAGTTCATCATTGCACACAACTGCAATTGTGTACACTAGTTCAGTCATATAAAGTTTTTGCTGAAGTCTGCTGATACCTGACAGCACTTGAACAGCTGTTAAGCATAGCTTTAAATAGGTAGCTAGTGTTGGTCCTGACAGAAAAAGCCGTGTTTATGGGAGGTCAAAGAGTTTCTCTTCAGTTGAATTATTCAAAATGATGCTCTTTTGTTGTCAAAACAAGCTCATCACAAGGTCAATTTTGTACGCTATCTGGAGCTTTTGATTATAGCACAAGATCTTCCTCAGCAGATGGAGTTTGTTCAGTTGTCATTGAAGGAGAATTTTAAGGACCTCTTATACATTTCCAGTCTAAAGCATTAATGAGGTCTTGTAAGCTTTCCAAATCCACACCCCCAGAGTCTTTTCCTTGTCTAACTTGTAGTCTTCAGACCCAACCGACGCTGCCCTAAGTGACATTGTTGTGTAAAATTGCCATACTTCCCCTTAAAATTTGTTTGGTTTTGTTGAATAATATAACATTTCCTTCAGTCAAAGGTTTTGGGAGCTAAAATCCGGTGTAGGGACACTATTTTGTTACTTACCTTTTTTATGTTTCATTATTATGTCAATCACCTGATCAGCGTTTTAAATGAGCTTACATTACATTGGCTTTCTATTCAGTATTTCTGTTATTGTCACATTCACTGTAGACATTAAGCTTGTTGTTTAAAGGGACCTCGTATTTCTTTTTCTTTCTCACTCTCTTCTCTGATCACTCTATCTAATCACATATAAATGTCATAGTTTGGTTGGACAGTTACGTCTTCTACTGTAGTCTTCCTGTCTATCATTTCACAACTGGGACTTGCCATGGTTTCAGTCCACAAGAAAGCAGATCAGACACAAACCCATAAACTGTGCAGAACCCAATAGAGTTTACTGACTCTTAAAGTCTCCATTTATGGCCTTGACATATATTTATGATTCTCTTTTTTTTGTGAGTACACAAGTGGTATTCTATACATGAAACGTTTTTTTCATCGCAGCTGCTATAATAAGATTTAACGCTTGCACATGGCTTCTAGTCATTACTCACCGAGCATGACTGATTTTAGTGCATTTATTTCACTCCGGTTCCTGTCTATCATATACACTGTGTGTGCAATCCTTAAGTATCTAATTTGTTAGAGAATTTTTTATTTTTTTTACAAAGTACTAATTATTACCATTTTATTGTCCCATATTTGAAGTACCCATGGCTTTTTTTTTTTTTTTTTTTTTTTTATCTGTACACAACAACTGCACTATTTAGCAACAAAACTCCATTCTCATTTCCCACATTGCATCGCACTGATGCAGTTCAACTCTGTTCAGTTTGGCTTAGCTGAAGTACAAAACAGCACAATCTGCTCTTCTACTCAGGGGCTCACTCCTGTTTGCCCCAATGACTTATGTGGAGTGTTGTGCATGCACCTCTGACCCCAAACACAGAGGACATGCTGGAGTAGAGTTGGGAAATATTTCATGGAATCATGACGGCAAGTCACGCGGCACATAAATTTGTGTGTTTACATCAATAACAAGAGTGTTGCCAAACTTGTGTTTGTTTGAAGCACTTCTGCATATGAGCCCCATGCATATCCAGAAAGTATTGCAATACATATAGTTTTGTATTATGTATAAACTATAGCAGTTAATAAGGTTTTAGACACAAATTGTACGAATTGAAATTGCAAATCAAAATGTGTCATATTATGCAATTCTGTGCTGGAAACGTGTGACTGTGTGACTGCCCATGGCAACACTATTACACCTGAAATGTATTCTCAGCAGAGGTGAGTTTGACGAGATTGGAAGGAGGAGATTCATGACAACACTTTCCATACATCTGTAGTAGGGTCAAAGTTTGGACTGCAATGTGTTTTTGGAGCACATTTTTCTCCTGCAAAGATCAGGACTAACCACGTGATTGCGAGTTCAGTTGGATCCATTTAGGTATTAGGCATGTTGACACTAGAGCTGAACCGATTACTCAATTAATCAATCATTCATTAAATAATGTGCAACGATTTATTGTTAGTCATTTTTTAAAGCAGAAATCTAAAAAAGTCCATACGTTTACCTTCTCAATTCTGAATATTTTCTGCTTTTCTTTGTTTTTATATCATTTCAAACTAAACATCTTTCTGTTTTGGACTGCTGGTCAAACAAAACAATACATTTGAAGATGTCACTGTGGACTTGGGATGGACATTTTTCAGTATTTTATTTATGTAACTAATCGCTAATGAAAACAATCGTTTGTTCCAGCACTAATTGACACACAAGCCTCAGACCAGCAGCAATACAACAGGACCCTACCCAACCCGATTAGGATGAATATAAGTCAGACTGGGTCGCATCTTGGTTACTACGAACAGAGAGGTCCGATGAAGACCTCTAATCTGAAGTGTCATCTGCCATGCCAATTATGGGTGCATGTTCAAACAGGGAGGTAGCGGAGGGATGCTAGAAGTAGCATTGAAATGTAGTAACCTTTTAACCTATTTTGGTGAGCGAGCTACCATCCAGCCATCCAAGACGCTGAATCCCTCCCTGCCTACCCTGTGTGATATTCTGTGTTTCTATCAGAGCTAATTACATTTAATTTGCTCCAGATCTCCTTGGCTGCAGATCTGCCTGAGGACAAGCTAGCAACTGACTGGCTAGTATGTTCGGGTGCTTCCGGTTTTTAAATAGAGCATCTAACATCCTTCCCCTGCTCTGCTTGGTCGCAGCAACAGTGACTGTTGCAGATAATCCTGTGTGTAGTGCTGATTTCCGATCAAGAACATGCTCTAATTTACTGCTTTACCACCAAAATCAGGAGCTGAGCCGAAAAGCTCAAGGGTTAAGGGCTTTCAATTTGATTCAACCTCATCAAAGTTACATGTGCAATTACATCATAAACAGATAAGCCAACAATGTAGTGCATGTGTAGAACCATTATACTCTTGCATGAAAGCTGGCAGGTCAGATACTGCTTTTCTGTCGCACTCTTACCCTCTTTCCAACTTTCTCTGGAATTTCTCATCCCCCTCCCCATATTTTCCTTTTTCATCTTCTTATCATGCCCCCTCGCATAAGCAGGGTGCTGGTTTTAAGCCCCAGAAACAAGACTCTTGATGTAGACAGACAGATGGGGGGGGCAGACCTAGAAAAGGCTCTGGGTTACTGGGCTAAGACCGGAGAGAGGACTGTTACTTTCCAGCCAAGCTTTCAAACTCAATCTGTTCACATAAATGTTTGTCATGAGGATAACCTTCATCCTAAGCTTTACCTTTGAAATCACTTGCTTAAGGGTGTGTCACGTTTTACCTTATCTCACTTTCTTTTTTGGGATACAGAAGAATAGTGCATTGTGAATGCGATTAGCAATAATATTTCTTATTGTTACATTTTATGACTGTGTGTGCTTTTATTGCATCAATAAAAGTTAGTTTTTTTTCTTTGGGGAGCTTGCAAATGTCTTTGTGCCGACAACCTCGGGGTTGCAACTGACAATTATTTTCATTATAGATTAATCTGGCCAATATTTCTCGATTGATGTCAAAAAACTGTGGAATAATATCCCTTAACATTTTACCAGAACCAAAACCCAAAGATGTTCAGTTTACTAGGGAAGATTATCATTATCAAGATTGTTGCAGATTAATTTTCTATCAATCAATAGATTGACTATTTTCATTCAACTCTAATTTCTAATCTGTTGTGTATATATTCTGATTGACAGTTTACCTATAATTGTCAGACTTGCCCTGATGGGCAACAGCTTTCTTACCCAAGAATAGACATTTTCTTGCACTTCTGTCTTAATTTAATTGCCTTTTTTCTTCCATTGCGCTTTTATTTTTTTACTCCCTGCGAGTGTTCAAAACCATAAAATGCAACTTGTTTCTTTTAAATTGTAAAATTAGTTTAGACTGTTAACAAATGACAGCTTCATTTCAGTTTGGATTTCCTAAGTGTCCATGCTGCGCATTTCCAGTCATTGGCAGCCAGGCCTTGGAGGAAAGAACATAAAGAGTAATGGAGCAAAACTATATATTTTTATTTTGCTTTCAGTCTATTTTTTAAATGAAGAAGTAACTGGTGAAAGAAAAGAAGAAGAAAATAATGTCACTGAGGAACATCTTAACATTGAGTGATGTTACCCTGACAAGTAGAAAGCATCTGCTTTGTCGTTACAGTGGTTAACTTGCATGTCCTCTCCCATAAACAAATCTATTTTTCTACCAGTGATGACGTTTTGTTTACCCACTATTTCACCATATTTCAATACTTATACTATAAGTGGTCATTTCACCCAGGTTCTTAAGAAAATATGCAGGTAGAGTAGGTATCCCCATCCCATTTCAGCTTGTTCTAATGAACCAGCTACATGAACGTATCCATTTTTCAACACACCTTTCATGCTTTTCATTTCTTGACCATTTTTTCCAGAAGCGGTGCAAAACTGAAAGGGTGGGGGAAAAAAAACAGAAAAAAGTAACATGACAGCACAGGAAACGACAAACCGAACATTATGGGATGCCATTTTTTCTTTCTTGGAAAAATGGAAAAATGCAGGCCAAGCATCAGGTCTCCACCATCTTGTGGCTTCCAGTGCTGCGCCAGCATCCATCCAATGCAGTCGTCCCTCCTCACACACACACACACACACGCTAAATATTTGTGACACACTCACGTAGGCAAACTGACAATAACCCCCTACATAAAGATGTGGTGAAGGCATTTTGATTGGATCCGGGCCTTTTTATTAACTATCGTTTATGAGGCAGAAGCGCTTCAAACCCATAAGTTCCAACCTAATGTCAAGTGCAAGAGAGGGGCATTTTTTTTTTCTTCTTTCCTTCTCTCTTTCATGGATAGAACAGAATGTACTGAAGGCAGCAGGCAGGAAGAGAGTGGCTAAAGCCCTAATGATATGGTGTATGATTGTAACCTTGGGGTGTGTGTGTTTGAGAGAGCACAAGCAGTGTGGATGGACCTCTTCAACAAAGTATGACTTCCAAGTCCCTCTGGTATTATTGGTCCAAGACAAAATATTCTATTTCTTTGTCCTTCCCCTCCACTTGCATGCATCAATGTCTGGCTCTCCCATTGCATCATTATCGATCTTTCCACACATGTCAGTCCTCATTTTCTCTCTTTAGATGTGAAACACCTTGGCGTGTAACTCACTCACAGACTCACAAATTCACGCTTAGCAGGCTAGAGATTTTCCAGAAGAGGGAGATGTTCAGTCTTTCTGTGACCAATTTTCCACATGCTAACCTACACCACCTACAGCAAAGGAAAGCAATAACAGAATCAGTTTAGACATTCAGATGTAGAGATGTTTATGTTGCCCCCTGCAGGCAAAGAAAATGGTCTCTGGTTAGAGATAATCTCAAACTAACTACTCTTTCATGCAGATCAACAGTCTTAGTGCCCTGCTTCTTGTAGCAATGACAGTGGGGGTTCAGAAGTTAGTGAAAGGTCACATAGGGAACTTCCTGTCAGGAAGTGGAAGGTGCCAGAGTCATACAGTGTAGTCAGCCAGAGCCTGGTTTAAGCTGTTTTCAGTGTTGTCTTCAATTTATATTGGGTTGTGAGTTTTGTTGCAGATGGTGTATATGCTTAGATGGCAGCCTGCTTTCAGACTTTGGTCAAATAGTCACATTTTTTTAAACAGATTTGCTAAACAGTCAGGACATAAACACCCTGGCAAAGACACTCAGGAATATGTTAAGAAATCTGGATTCCAAATTGTCCTAATCCATCTGATGCTCAGAGCAGAGTAAAACAAAACCTTAGAAACATTTGTATATACTTCCTAGGCCGTGGCCATAAATCCCAGACAATACCCTGATTAGGAATGGGTTTCTGCAGAGAGAAGGCTTGGGAGAGCCTGTTACTGGCCTGGTTAAGAGCAGACAAGGCAGAGCAAGGGACTGGCAGTGCCCTGCTTAGTCCGTCATTAGGAATGTGTCTGCATAAAAGGGATCCGTTTCCCTGCCTCACATCTCCTACCCCCCCCCAGTTTTTTCATAATTATCAAACAACGCACAGAACAGGAAATGAAACGGTGTTCAAATTGAGCTGAGTTCAGAATGCCTCAGCAACTCCCCTCCCTCCATACTTCCTTCCCTCCATTCTGTCCCTTCTCTTCTCTTTCATACCCCATTCTTGGCTAAACGGCTCCACACCTTTTTTTGCGTTTCTTGTCAAATTCTTGAAGATGAATAATAAACTTTGGAATATCCTCCTGATTCATGAGTATCAGGTGTGGAAAATCAAAGGAATACAGGAATATCAGGGTTTATTAACACTTATCTATGTGGGTCAAGGTTCTAAAATGGAAGAAATTCATGGTCCACTACTCCATTTCTTCACCTCTAATCTCTTGCCCTTTGTTTTCCCTCTACTGCCTTGCATCTTCTTGTTTCTTTCCTCCTTTCCATGTCACCCACCACCCTTCTTATTCGCTCCTGTCTTGTCCCAAATGTAGCTAATGAGGCCCCAGCCCTGCGATAAGTGAATCAGGTATGTTGATTGGTTTGGCAAAGGTGGGCCCTTGCCAGAGTTGCTTTGCACGCACCGCCGCCCCTTTAAAAGCGCCCACTTGGCCGTGCTGGTGTGCGTGTCTAAGAGAGATGGAGGGGAGAGATGAGAGAGGGAGGTAAAGAGCTGGCAAAGAAATAAAGGGAGAATGAAAGGAGAGGTAGGCAGCCTGCCAAGACAGGAGTAGCGGGACCTAGAGAAACAATTATTAACCAGGACGAGGCTCAACCAGAGCTAGCTCTCAGAGTTGTTGAATTTCAGAAATCATGTAGGGACCCAAAACCCAACCCAGAGATAATCAAAAGACACCAAATGGGGAAAAATGAGTTTTGGTGTCAGAGGAATCAACCTTTTCTCCTAAGGCATATGTTTAAAGGTTATTCTCTTAACTTTTTCAGTGGTTACATTTTCCTTGAGCTGCACAGTGCAGTGTGAAAAGCTGTCATGAAGAATTGAACTGTAGCTATTTAAATTGTTTTGTGCCAGTGAGCACGCTCTGCTTCTATGGGGAGTTTTCATAGTCTTTTTACTTCACTGGAACAGGATCAGTCAGGACAGATTTGGATCACAGCGACCAACCTAAAACAACAGAGAATTGGTCTACAACCAGTGGTGGAATGTAGTATTTAAGTACAAATTCAAGGTACTCGTACTTTACTTGAGTATTTCCATTTCTACTCATGCTATAAACATGATCTTATAGAATATGATGCATTTCTGTAGATTAAACTGCCCAACAGTATTTAAAGTAGTTAAAATCAGCTCAACCTTACAGCAGTAAAACACAACATACACATAAATTCACCAGTAATATTAATCCAAAACCATTATTACATTAAAAACATTAGGGACCATTTTTCATCAGAATGAGTACTTTTACTTTTGATACTTTAAGTAAATTTTGCTGATAATACTTACATACTTTTACTTAAGGTTTTGAATGCTGGACTTTTACTTGTAGTGGAGTATTTTCAGTGTGGTATTGCTACTTTTATTTAAGCAAAGAATGTGAATACTACTTCCACCAATGTCTACAACTCACTTAACAAGCCACAGCTGGGCAAATGTAATGCAACAAAAAATGACTTTATTGATTAAGGTGTTTTGGCATTCAAATGGACAGCTACGCTAGCGGTTTTCTCTCCAGCATTTTTCCCCATTTGTCTTTTTCTCTACTCCCTCTTCAGTCCATCTAATAAAGTATTTCTTTAAACTCCACTGTGAAGATTACCAAACCACTAGACCTCATGAAAGTAAAGAATAATTAAAACGCTACAGTTAAACGCTTTAAGTTCAAATTGTGCTTTTTTTTATAAAGTAATTGTTTCCATATTGACTTTCAAAGCTTAGTGCCTTGGTTTATGTTCAACAAGACATTTAATGAATTGTGGGAAGAGCGGTTTGGGCTTTTTAAACCAAATGAAACGATAGAAAATATATAAATCTATGCTGGAGTAAATCTTAATGGTGAATTATACCTTGTTGTATACCATGTACACACACAGTTTACATAGATAAAAAGATTGAGCAAATTTTACTGCATTGGTTGATGTTTTTACAGCAGTAAAAGTTATTTAATGTTAAAGAAAACTACAGCAGTCTTTATATGTAGTGGTTTGTAGCTTCAGAAAGGCAGTCTTTGAACATGCTACGGTAGACATGGGGAAAGAGGAGGCATGGATTTGGGGGTCAATAAGTGATGATGTGTGCAGATGTTATGTCCTACAGTCAGGTCGATTTTTCCCTCGCAGTCAGTGGGGGAAGCTTGCCAGAATGACAGGGGGAAGGGAAATAATATACCCGAATCATGCACGAGACAGAAGATGTAGCTGTTGCATTTATGCAGGCCATGCTGACAGGCATACTGTGGTGTGCTAATAAACTGTTTTCATCACATAGAGCCATGCTTGGTCCACAGATGGGTACTAGCACATTGTAATGGCTGCACAAACCTACATATGAAACATATATATGATATTTGTGATTATGGGATATCTTTAATGACTGATCTTGTATCAGAGCTAATTTATTTATGCCGAATAGTCTCTGTCGCAGAGTGAAACATGTTTCTTTTATCATGTCCCAAGTGATCATGAATGGTGTAGTTTTGTGATGGGCCTGGGATGTAGTCGTTGCCATGGTAATGGCTGTAATATAAGTGCAGATGGGGGTATATGAAGGAGGCCTGTGTTATTGAGATATGCTGCATCAGCAGAAGCAGGCAGGCAAGTAGAAATCGATGGTGGACACAGCAGCAGGGAGACTACAAAGTGTGTGTGTGTGTGTGCATGCCCGTGTGGGCATGTTAAAACCTCCATACTCATGCACATATGTAAGCAGTCCCACCCCCATCTCATTCAAGGGACAGGCAAAGTGAAATATATGGTGGTTCAATGGGGAAAAGGAAGAGAAGTGCAGTTTGTATTTTATGTCTACTTATTGCACACTTGATTGTCATAATGATGAATGGTACCTTTGCCACAGATTCCTGTTCATATTTGTAATTGTTCAAAAAACTGTAGCCAAAGAGAGATTTGCTTCTGTATGTGCCAAATCATGTGCAAGTGTGTTTTTATTGAACAAGCCTTAGTTTTTGGCCTCAGTCTTGTCCTATGTGTCACAGCAATTAGATGGAAGTATAAAATCATACAGTATGTTGACTGTACTAGTGTGCTACAGGATGCAATCCTTTTCCTCATTGACTGAGCTACCTTTTGAGAATGCAAATGACTGTCATTGGCAAATTATGGATGACTAAGTGTTATTTCCTCTCTCCCTCCTACAGATGACAGATTTGTCTGCTAAACACCACTCTGAGAGAACTTCAAAGTCTTAAAGCGACAGTCAAATAAAACAAGACATACAGCTGAGAGAAGAGAGTATTTCTTCACGAACCTAAGGGACTTGATATCACAACCACACAAATGTGGAACTGTCATCAAATAATCTAAACAACAAAACAAACGCAACAGATATAACGCAAATAATTTTGTAGCCATGTCTGACCATAAAGACATGACGCATCGCCACCTGCGGCACAAGCTACAGAGTCTTGGCCGAAAACTGGACGAACTGGAAGAAGCAACCAACAAGCTGCAGAAGTCTGAGGATGAGCTACTTGACCTGCAGGTCAGTACTGGTTGTATTTTGACAGTGTGTTTGTTTTGAGTGTATTTTCAGTTTCATTTCAGTAGCAATCTATGGAAAGTGGAACTGAAATACACTACATGAATAGGTTAATAAATGGTTGAACACTCTCTCTCTATACAGGACAAAATCATCCAGGCAGAAGGCAGCAACTCATCCCTGCTTGGTGATGTTGAGGTCCTAAGGAAATGTCTCCTAAAGATCCAGGGTAAAGATGAAGAGGTACGCAAAGCTGAGGACCTCTGCCGTACAGTCAGAGAGAAACTGGAAGAGGAGGAAAGCCTTACAAAGGAGCTAAAGTCGGAGATTGAGCGTCTACAACGGAGGATGGCCGAATTGGAGAAATTGGAAGAAGCTTTTGGGAAAAGCAAGTCTGACTGCAGCCAGCTCTGTCTAAGCCTCAATGAAGAGAAGAACTTGACCAAGAAGCTCTCGTCTGAATTGGAGGCCCTCAAAGCACGTTTAAAGGAAATGGAGGGGTCTGAGACAAAGCTGGAAAGAGCAGAGCAGGCTTTGGCCATGGAGCTTGAGAAACTTAAAGGATTCACCCAAACCTTTATGAGTGAACGTAAGCGGCTACTAGAGAAACAGAGAGAGGACGAGAAGATCATTCTAAAGCTGACAGAAAAATTGGAGCAACAGAAGAACCGCCTTGGCATGTCAGCAGACCCTGGTCGTGCGGATTTCATTGGGTCACGAATTGAGGATGAGCTTTCATCCACAGTGCTCCTCACGAGTAAACTGACTGGGCGCAAGAAGAGCCTTGACTACTTAAAGATGGCTGATGATGACATTGGTCTTGTGAACAAATCTGAGAATGAGAAGAACAGCGGTGTTGAGGGCTCCCAGGAGGAGGACAACAAAGTAAAGGAGCTGACACAGGAAGTAGAGAGGCTGAAGAACCGCCTTAAACAGCTGGAGATAGTGGAGGAGGATCTAAAGAGCTCAGAGTCCAAAAATGGCAAACTTCATGAGAAGTTCCAGGTGGAAAGAAACCGGGCCCGCCAACTGAGCGAGCAGGTGGAACAGCTCAGGACACAGCTGTGTGGAAAAGGTGGCATTGGAAGAAATGGAACCAGTAATGTGGACAAACATGACAATGAAAGCTCTAACATTGGCCCCAACATCCCCTCTAAGGTCCTGGAGAATGGCAAAGCAGATAATGACGAGATTATTGTGAAGGGAGGTTTCAGACAAGAGAAGCCCAAATATAGGAGTGCTGCAACTGTCTCAGAACCGAGTTCCCCCAAACACAGAAACAGGGAGCTCTCTCCTCAGCATAAGAGAGAGACCAAGCTGAGGAGCAAAGAGCCAAGCCTCTCCGAGGAGAGCTCTCCTAAGTCTGTGAGAAGAGCCCTCAGTCCTGCTCAGAAGAGTAGAAGGACACCCAAAACTCCATCTACTGCGATTTCATTTGATCACGGACGAAGAGCTGAGGAAAACACAAGAGGATCCTCTTTCTGCTCTGTAAACGCTTCTTCTAGTGATATTAAAAAGGCGTCTGTTCTTAGTCGCTACCCTCCAGCAGCTAATGACCAGAAGCCACTGAGAACCGCTCACAAACAGACTGATGGGGAGGCTAAAAAGAGCAGAGTAGAAAAGTTTTCAAAATTGTACATTGGTAGTGATAGCGAATCAAATAACTCAGATGTAGTGCCTGACAGTTCCAGTAACATCAACAGTATCCCTGCTTTAGAGAAGGATGCAGCGTTTGTCTCAGATCAGGAATCATCAGACCAGGTTCAGGAATCTGTCTCTGTATCTGTCACCTCCACCCTGTCCAAAGCCAATGGCTCCTACACAGCCTACAGATCCAATGTCACTCCACTGCTGCCCAACGACCAGGGATCAGAGGGTCATTCATCTGCCTCCGAAACAGAATCCACTGGTTCAAGGCCCTCTGAACCAGAGCCTGTAACTGAGACAACTAGTACGACTGTAAGCAGTAGGAAGGCAACCTCCAGATATCCTAGATACTCCCATGTCAACGAATCGTATTCAGAGGGTTCTTCTACCAGGAGCTCGTTTGATGATGAGTTACACAACCGAACACCGTTGACTGACACAGGCCACCAGGGTCCCGCACATACAGCATCAGGAATTGAGATCCAGCGAGTGTGCAGCCCACGTGAGGCACTGAGGTCAAAAGCTGTCATCAAGCCTGCGATCATCGAGATTGACAGAAAGGAAGTGATGATTTCAGATCCTTTGTCTACAAATGGAAAACCTAAAATTTCCACCAAACCTATCGTGAGTACCACTAGTAAAATGACCAGTAGTATAACTATCTACCCCAATGACCCAAGCTCTTCCAGAACCAGCAGTCGCAGCAGCAGTGTGTCCAGTGAACACATGCCGATCAAAGAACGTCACACCTCCACCAGTAACATCCTCATTGGTAAGATTTCACAATTCACAAACCAGTTTCACTTCAATGAACACTGCCCTTGTACACAATCGATCTGATCTATAAAAATAACTGAAAAAAATGTTCCAGTAAAGACAGCATCTTCAAGTGTTCACACAAGCAAGAACTTAAAATCATTGTAATGCAATATGATCATTTAAAACTGAACACTGACACCCAAAACCCCCAACTACTGCGATTTCATCTGATTACAGAATAATAATAAATGCATTGCACTTCCAGTTAACATGTTTTTTTTTTTTTTACTGGTTAGTAAAAAAACATGTTAACTGGAAGTGCAAACACAAAATTAATTTTACTGTAGTTTTGTAGTTTCTCATTCTGTTAATTTGCAAAATCTTTTTCAGTGAAGATAATCAAGATAGTAAAAGCTGTTGAAGGAACTTTCATGGATCAGTTGAAGTATCACATGATGCTTCATATAAAAAATGGCAGTCATGTTTTTAAAGGTGCAGTTGCTATGATAAAATTTTATTTAAATTGCAACTTGATTAGAACATGATTTGTGTAAAAACAAGCCATGTTAGTACCTCTGTGAGTCTGTGCTTAGGCACAGAGTTGCTTTGAGCTGAATGGTAAAGGTAGCATGCTGACAATCACAATGGTAATGCGCTAATGTTTAGCAGGTATAATGTTTGCCATCTTAGTTAAGCGTGTTATCATGCTACCATTAAATTACTAACTCCAGGAGCCTCTCACAAGTACAGCTAAGGCTAATGGAAATGCAGTTTGTTGCCACTAGCATGGCTAAAAGATTATATTATGAAGGACACTAAATTACTGTCTTGTGAATCTTACGGTCAGCTTGTTGCATTTATGAAATGTTTTACTTAGAAAATATTTGATACATTTTTACTTATTGCCAGGCCCCAGCAGTGAGCACCATGGTAGCATCTCCGTCCCTTACGAGATCTCCATTCCCAAGAGTGAGATCACCTTGCGGCCGTGCCAGGACCAGGACTGTGGGCCGGACAACCACAATGATTCCTCATCAAGGTCCAAACATCACAACACTTCCAGAGTGGAGACCACCACCAGCCACCTGTGCTGCCAACGCAACTTCAGCCTCCAGTCCCCGGATACAACCTCCGCAGACTTTAACGACACGGAGTCAGGCTTCGAAAGCAGCAGCAGCAGTAGCACCACTACTGTCACCAGCTTCAGACGCCAAAGACAAAACCAATGCTCCCAAGAAGACAGTTTTCCAGACATGAAGAATGTGACTGTGAGAAGCACCTGGAGGAACCGGGGCACTGCATCGGTGGATGAGACAGGCCGCGGAAGAGGGGGTACGCAGACGATAACTGATGGTGGGTCGGAGGATGAAGCAGAAGCCACGACAACATGGAGGGCTTACCGGGCAACCACCTTCGATACAGAAGAAATGATAAATAGCGGAACAGGAGCTGCTGGAAATGCTGGGGCACAGAAGGGAGTCAAGCCGTCCCCTGCAGAGGTGAGATGATAAATAAATGTACAAGCACATGTGTCTTGTGTCTTGAGTTGAGAATGAGTACATTTCCTACAAAAAAGGAATAATAAATTGGAGGATAGAAGTGAACTACTTTTATAGCTACATAATTTAGCTCTTTGTGTGGCTCCCTGTCTCAGGTGTACATGCGTAGGATCAACACTGGGGTTACTAACACTAGAGAAGTTGAGGAACCAGGTCTTCGCCGAGGCAAACGCTCACAGTCTCCCACCATGGAGGCAGGAAGCCTGGGAAGGATCGTACCCCACGCACCTGTTACCTCTCAGTCCTGGGGCCGATCATACACACAACAACCACTGGTAAGACAACCAGCTTTGATAAGATATGTTCTTTTCAACTGACGCAGGTATATAGAAAGTGTTAAAACAAATTAATTCTTTATTAATTTTCATCCAATGGTAAGTATAAAACAGTTGTCAAAGTTTGGTCAAATTTGGCTGGTAATTCTACATGCCTCGAGAATTTTTAGTGTTTTGACAGTATGGAAGGGCAACTATTCACTTAAAGAAAGCATCAACAGAAGCTAATAGAATAAATATTTTTTCTTCTTACAATAGTCTCCACAAAGCATGTCACCTGTGGGTCATGGGCGACAACTTCAAACTAAATTACTTACATTTGAATTCCTTCCTTGTAAAAGTGGGCCCATGTGTCTTGTGTCTGCATTTATGGTCAATTTCTCAAACATTTCTGGCATAAAGCAAACGTGCCAGAGCTTTTACTGCATAATGTGGCTTCTAAAATTCTCTGCATTGTTATGTAGGTGAAAGTATTATCTGCACCGCTCTGCAGATAGTTTTGTCTTGAAGACAGAAGTCCAGAAAGTACAACCACAGGCCTGAGCTCCTGGTGTGTCCACTTCGCATGAGAGCTCAGCTTGTATTTTTCCCTGACGCCAGGCTCTGCGACTTCAAGCTTAGCACAGCAGTTCTGTAGGCCCCACTCCTGCTGCCCCAGTAAGCACAAAGAGAAAAGGGTGGGACAAAAAAGGAGGAGGATGGAAATGAAAAAGACCTCAACAGGGGGAAAAGAAGGTTAGGCAAACCTCAAGGAGAAGAAAATAACTTTTTTGCATTTAAATGTGCCACCATATTACAGTCTATGCCCCTGCCAGGCTGCAGTGCTATTCTATGTGAACAATACTGTAGATAACGGTTTGAATACTCACCTTCTTATAGTACATGTAGAGGATTGTGTGTTTGTGTATTGATCCACATACATGCTTTTTTCTTTTTTTTTCCACATACTGCATGTCTGTCACTGTGCAAGAGCTTATATTTGTGGCTTTAATGTGAAGTTATTATCTGCAATTAGTCATTTTGAGATGCTTTGGGGGTTGTTGTTTTTTTCACATCTAGTATGGAAATACCTTCACCACAGTAAGCATAACCTGACACATAACTTCTCCAACACTTAAGACTGATTTTGTAGCTACATTATACAACAAATTTCTGTACAAAGAACCAGATTAAGACGTCTGATTTTATGTATGTGTGTCAGTGCATTAACATGAACAATTATGTGCATATTCATAATTTAATTAATGCAGTGTGAAAGTTTACACAAGTCATCAGAAAGATGACGTGAAAACTAATAATGGGCTACAGTATTAAATAACTTGTCTATTGATATATAATATATTGTCAAATGGCTGTAGTACTGCTTACAGAGTGGGCTCCATGGCTATAACAACATGTCAGTCTGTCGTTTTGACAAACTAGGCTGGACTAGATGCCATTGGGTAAGATCTGTGTTTTCCCCTATAAATAAACTATTTCCAAGGAGACAGACACACCGTGTCTGCTGTCTCATCCATCATTTTGGTCACATTTGTGATCTAGGGCAATAACGTTATCGTGAGTTCAATTGTCTTGCATTGTATACAGCACACCGAGATCTGCTGTAGAAGATAATTGTAGAGAGATTTCTTAAGACTTAATAGTTTTTTTGACTTCACACAGTATACTATGTACAAGTAGATCCTGTGGTGTACCACAGTTTTGTTGTTTTTGTATCTGTTATGCTCGAGTCATGATTTAAGGGGTCATCTTTTAAAATGAGTGCATTGGAGTGTTCTTGACCAGGTCAGGACCAGGACTTCAGGAGGTTATGGGGTTGGTGTTATGGTTGTGTTCTTACAAGAGTAGGGTTAGTGTTTCTCCCTATCATACAAACACCAGTGTGCTCACAGCAAAGACCATAAACACAGATTTCAAAACCTTCACCTGGGTTCTCTCCTTTCTAACCAGATGAGCCATTGTATAAAAACATAGCAACTATCATGACCATAGAGCTGTAATTAACTACAGAGCCCCTCCCGCTTATTAGCCTCAATAGGCTTAATGAAAAACACTGAGCCTCGAACCTTGATGCACTGATATAGAATGGTAGAAACAGCATTAGGGGACAGCCACCTTTGTTTTGTCTGACTCCTATCCTCCCTTCCTTTCTCTTCCATCCCCCTATTTAATTTGTCATCCAATCCCTGACATGAACAAAGTGGCTTCAAGTCCTGTATTGGAGGAGCTCTGTCAGGGTCAGTGCCCACATCAGTTCTACAACATGGCCTTGATCCCCAACTATGCATTTTCAGAACAGAGACCATCCTCTTTCTGACCCTGTCCCACATCACTCACCCTCAATAGCCCAGGTTACACTAGAGCCCTTGAATGAGTCTCTGCCCTGTCTGTGATGTGGTAAATCAGCAGTGACCTGAGCTGCCTTTCTTCTTGCCATTCCTTCAGTTTTGTTTGTCAGTCGTGCACTTTGTTATGGGAATTTCCTAAACCCACTTTGTTGACTCTGCGGTATGGTAAAGCCTTCTTCATCCTGATATTTGATGTATGAACTGGTCACTCAATTTGGATAGCAATTACGACCGAAAATTGCTACAGCACAAAAAAAACATACTTCAATTCATAATTGGGCTTTGAAGCAATGTCTTGGAGCACAGCCGGTCATCTTTGGTTTGGATTTTCAGAACATTTCAGTGGTCTGAACAGCATCCATTCCCAAGAGGTTTGGATAAATACAGATGTAGTTAGGACAGTGGGAGGTTGGGATTAGGTTGTGATTGCAGTGTCAAAGGTTGATGGAAGAGGTTTGTATTATTACAAGTTTGTAGATGGAGGGACATGGGTTGATGGAAGGGGAATATAGCTAGTCATTAGTTAACTGACGTCCCATTGATCTTTCTTTTACTAAGAAATCACTACTCCTCTGTCTTTGACTAAAGCTTAATCCATTAAAGTTGCAGTCTGCACGTAAATAGAAACTGTTTTATATAAGATGTTATATTCTTTTTGTAGTTTACTCCTCCTAAATTCTTTCAACATAATGAGGGTGTTAAATGTGTAATTATGCTAGAGATTAAAATCTATCTCTTGTCAACATGACATTAATTTGTGTTTATGACCATTCACGTCAAAGGCTTCCCCGTGATGAGCAGACTGAAAATCAGCTTACTGTGCTCCCAATTCCTTTTAAGTACCCTAAACCAACCTGAGAAAACTGATAGCTTATTGATTTGCTTTCTATTTTAAACCTCATGTATAAATTATTTGCGTGCCATTTATTCAGACCTTTATGGGACAGAGAATGACATCTTTTCATCTAGTGAAAGGTCATGGTCTTTTCATCATGGTTCGAGTTTTTTTTCAGCAAAAATTATCATTCCCACTAAGCGTGAATCAAATCGAAATCAAAGTATCTGTCAAAATAATCGCAATATGATGTTTTTTACCATATTGTGCAGCCCGAGTCCTAATTCAGAGTAACCTTGACTGTTATTCTGGTTTGTCCAAATCAGTGTTAATGGTGCAAAGTTTTTGCCACTCTAGTGGCATGGCAGTGTTGATCTGTCGATCTACCACTTTGTTCCAAAATGAAATATCTCAACAACTGGTTGCCATGACATCTTGTGCAGACATTCATGTTGTCCAGATGATGAACCCCACTGACTTTGTTGGTCCCCTAAATTTACCTATGGCACCACAATGGCAAAATTTGAATTTGTCTAATACTATGACCAACTACCTGCAAAACTAATGACATTCCCATCAGCCTCAGCTGCACTTTGTTTTTAGTGCTAATTAGCAAGTATTAGCATAACAAGTTTAACTAAGATTGTGAACATGGTAAGCATTATACCTGCTAAACATTAGCATTAGAATTGTCATTATGTGTGTTACTGTGATAATGTTAGCATTAGCTGACAATAGCATTTAGCTCAAATCACCATTGTGCCGGAGTACAGCCTCATAGCTGTAGACAGCTTAATAATGCTCTGATAATGGACATGGTGAGCAGAACTGGTAGCAGGGAAAGACAATACAGGACTTGGTCCAAAACACATTTGAAGGCCAATTCTGATATGAATAAACCTAACAGGTCAGTGTTAAAATGGGTAAGTGCTTGCTTTCTGTAGCAGTCATTCAACATCTCAGAGTTCAGAACAGAACAGCATTGTAGTAATTCTTCCTCGCTGTAGCAGTAGGAAACCTCAGCCAGTACATGAATGAGCCATGAACTTATGTTTGGCTGAGGACAGCGGGGCAGATATGGCGGCTGAGCGGGATACCAAAACATCCTTTGAGTCAAAAGCCAGTGGCAGCAAGGTAAAGTGTGGGATCATTGCTGCTCTACTTTTCACCGTTCGCCTGATGTGACCCGCAAAGAAAAAGCCCTCTGGAATAACAGTCTGTGCAGAAGTTTAAGTTGGACTATGGGATGTTTTCAGTACTAGAACATCAGACAACAGACACTGTACCAGTGACCCATGAAAAGCAGTGAAAGTATGCCTTTTATAGATCATAACATAAATAGCTCATCATCTGGGCAAATCAAACACAAATTACCCCTGGAGTGTCAGGCAGATTTTGTCACCTTTGGAAAGAGCCCGGCTAGCCTTTTTCCCATTTCCAGTCTTTATGCTGGTATCGTTCTTCTCATCTAAAAGAGAAAGAAAATAAGCATATTTCTAAAAATTTCCAAAACTATTCCATTAAATGTCATAAAGAATGACTCTCCTGTTCATTTGACGTATAAAAGTTGGAGATATGTACCGAACAGCACTGCTTTTCTTAGTCCCACCTTTTTCCTTTTTTATTAGGTAAAATCATCATGTTGTGCTGCCAGACATGTTTTAGTGTTTCTGATTATAACAGCCTATAAACGTGGGTTTTCCAAGCTGAAGGCTTTCTGATATGATGTGCAGGAGCAGGTCTGTAATGATAGCAGCACTTGCTGTTCCCAGTAGATTTCCTCTGCTGTGGCACATCAACTTACTTAACAGCATAGATTACAGGCTGAAGTTCCTCTTGCCCAAATATTTTCTTAAATTAACTTTCAGCCACATTGGAAAAAGCTCTCCATTGGCACACACAGAAGTTACTAATTTTCCTTCTACTGAAGCCACACATCTTTTAAAAGCTGTTTAGTTCTCTAGTGCATTACACTTGTAATTTTCAATCTTTCTTTTAACTTTTGGTACGCCAAACATTTACACAAATGTGTATTTTTTTTTTATAACTTTTGTTATTGTAAGCCTGTTAAAATGTGTTAAATAATGTACATGCCTCCTGTCGAGCGTAGGAGGAACACTGGAAGTGCATTACATGGCAACCTTGTGAAAGCCCCCGGTCTTGCAGCAGTGGCTTACCATAGAAGGAGAATATGCCACTCTGCCATTTCCTCCCCTCGGTGACAGGAGCAGGAAGTGACCACACTGAACACGCCTACTTGGCAGGGTTCGCTGGTGACTGATTTCCTGTCTGTTGCCCCTGGAGACCAAGAAAGGCAGTCCAGCAGGGCTCCATTAAAGCAAATTAGCGAGAATTCATTCTAAAACAGCATCAGAAGCCAACTCAAACCCACCAAATGTCACTAATTATGGTGCTTTTTTAAAGCTGAAATTACAGGAGCAGGGTGCTGTTTCTGTGTGCTTTAGGAACTGCATCGTCATCTTACTCTTGGTTTCTTAGAGCAGGGTTACTGAGGTTATGAGAGGGGATGTGCTGTTGTAGCCACCACAGACTAGTAACTTAGGGTTTGTTTTCTAGTCAGCCCACCAAATTATAAATCTCTCAGCTTGGGGTATGTTTGGGGTTTTTGGTTGGGGATTTTTCCGCTGGCAGAAGTCCACATGGCAGACGTTCCTTGTCACACACCAGTTAACATAAACAGCATGTATTTAATGCCCACATAATACACCAGTCCAAACAAAATGCCCAGAGCTCCTATACAAAACTCCAAAATATGGGATTGAATGAGCTGACCTCTATTATAGTGTTTGTGTTTCTGACCAATCCAATGCCAAGCCAATCCACTTATTAAACAAGGACTTGCTGCAGCTGCCAATTCAGACTGTGGACAAGAATTTTCTTTATCAAATTTTCTACCCGTTCCAGGCTGCTGATAACGTAGAGCCCAGTCCAAACCCAAGCCACAGCCCAGCCTCCTGGAGGCGGCAGCTACCCAGCAGCGACTCTCAGCACCTCGGGAGCTCTTTTGACCGGACACCCAAGACAGCTGAGGCCTCCTCCAGAGGGGATCGGTGGTGCAATCGGGGTCAAGGGTCAGGGACCAGAGCCGAGGGAAGGAGTGGAGCGGGGAGCCGACCGTGGAGCCATCGTCACACTGAACATCATTAGACCAGCTGGATCTGAGCAGGACTTCTACAGCAAACGAACAGGTAGGAGAGGGCTGAATCTTTTCGTTTCTTTCTTCTGACTCCTCAAATGCATTCATTAAAGGAAACTGATGTTAATTGCCCCTGTTGCAGTGATTTTGCTTCTCTTAAGGAGGTTTCAAATCAAATTTGCAGTATTAAGCTGTACCAGCATTGTTGTAGCACAATTTGCAGCACTGGGTTTAGTACAACTATCATGGTGGTTGAATGTAATAGTTGGCATCCGCCCTGCTGAGGAATCTTTGAGCAAGGCAGTTCCAGGTGAACTGTACTATAGCTAAACCTGCAAGCAAGCGTAGAGAGAAATCCTTTATTGTCCGTAATTTCCAAATATTTTCCTGATTCCGCAGCGCTTTCCCGGAAAGAACTTTCTAATATAGTGTTAAGGGAAATTTTGTAATTTTGTAAATATTCATTCATTTATTTTATTCTTCATACATTTTGATTTGTATACAAACAAATTTCACATTTTTACATGTTCAGCTGACCTGTTGTACACTGAGCCTTTCTGGAAATGAATTGTAATAATTTTAATTGGATGTGTACCACTATAACACGGTCTCTATTTTCCCCATAATTAGTACCAAATTACCTTGTTCTTTCTGGCAAACATATTAGGAAATTATTTGAAAATTACAGACCAATCATGCTTCCAAAGAAGATAAATAGTTGTGTTTAAAATATGAAGAATAAAGTTAGATTTGTCTCTTCATTTTCTTTCTTAACAGCACTCCATTATCTCTGTGGCACAAGGAGGGCCAAACATCAGTCTCCCATCAATTAGTGGCTACACCATTCCCACCATCTCCAAAAGTCAACATCTACAGCTTTATGGCAAGCGAAGAAAAGAAAAATAGCAGTTGCAGCCATATAGAACAACAAACCACAGACATCCTTACGCTGACCCTGAGTGTATGCTGAGACGTGAACTGCTCTTCCTATCCGGAACTTTCTGTCCCAAAAGAGGCATAAATGGAAAGCCTGCACAGTGTTTTGGAGGTCTCCTCACCAGCCCATGTATCCTCTTCTGCTTCTTGTGTTGGATGTATTATAGCGTAATCCCGAAACGTGACAAGGGAGAGGCTGGCAAGCTGGGGACGGCTGGGGATTTTCCTGCGTGCCAGAGAGGGTTTAACGAGAGTTAGAGGAAGAAGGACTCAAACGTTGAGAATGCCTTTCTCAGAGGACCATTACAGTGACCTCAATGGAGCTGGACATGTCGCTTCTCCGTCAGAATTTCAACCTTTGTTCATCGCTGAAAAAACAACCCTATCTTCAGTCAACAGCAGTACGATGTTAAAGTTGCATCTTCATCTTACAGAGCTGGATCTTCATGCAGAATTCTTCATAAACTAAAGGAGCTTTACCTTAAATGCGACCAAAAACAGGAAGCGAATTACCACAGTGGCTGACTCGTACCATCATTTGCTTATTCTTACTGTACTCATATTTGCTTTGACAGCCATATTTGCTTGTTTTCTGATTTTCGCACACAAATCCATACATAAACAACAAGAAAACAAAACAAATGCACATTTGTAACTTTTGATTTATTTTGAACCCGTGTCACCACTTTCTGGCATGCAGCTTCAAACTGGATTTAATTTGCGGTTTTAGATGTTGAGCAAACATTTGCATGTTTCTAAGTAATAAATGAAGAGCACTTGAAAGATTGTGACTCTGCTTAAAGGATTGCTGGTTGGCTGCATTTAAGGAGCACACGCACATGTTTTTTCTGACCGACCGGGACCTTATTTATGCTTTTTGCCATTTTCACCACTTATTTTTGATTCTTTGTAATTCGCTTCCTGTTCTGCATTATCCTTTTCCTTTCTGCTCCACCATATCAAGACAAAAAAATCTTAGTTTGCACGCAATGAAATGCAATGCACATGTAGACAAAAAGAATAATTTGGGGTAGGGGATTGTTTATAACCTCAAAACATGCTACAATTTCCATGGTGCTTTATTTTACAGCTGTTGCAATTGTCCTCATTCATGTATTTTGAGAGAGCCATAGCAAAATGGAGTTTGTTTTAACTGAACATTGGACTTCGGATTACCAGCAAACCTGGCCTGGCAAGGCGGACATTTTTTTCAGTGCTGCTGTAAATACTGTGTACGTGCCAGCCAGTCATAGGAAGACACAAGACTTCTAACCACGAGGAACTGACAGGTCAACTTGTGTGTGTGACTGGGTTCGCCGTGCGAATCGCCCCAGCTTATCTCATTTATTATTCCTATAGAGGTGTATTATTTTGTTACATCATAAAATATCAACTTGTGGTTGGTATGTTGGAGCAATTTGTCATTGGCGTGGGCCACTGCAGCAATGGGGGTGCCATAGAAACCAATTTAGTAGTGGCCAGTAATAAAATAAGGTGTTTTCATTGTTGCATATCTATGACAGAAACTTTTCTGATGGCTTGATGTACCAGTCCAACACGTCAGACAAGATCATGTAACCTTAACTGTGACAACTTGGGACTTTTAAAGCCCGGTCTAATCTGGTTCCTCTGCTGTTATGGATTTCAATGCTGCATTGGTTCAGACACTGCTGGGGATGGCCTGTTTCAGTCTGAGTACATTTCTCAGTTGTCCTGTATTCTGCCAGCCGCCATCTAGCTGTCCTATTTATTAGTCTCATATGTACTGGTTATTTGATTGTGAAAAGGTCTGCCCGGTGGCAGGAGCCCAGTCTGTCGCCACTTTGTCACTTTACTGTTTATGCAAGCAGGTGATGACCGTGTAGTGATAAGTCCAAACTAAAATGTTTGTTTACCTTCAGAATGTACATTGTTCACTTCCGTTACTTTACCCTTTGCTAGAAATATCTGCAGTATGTTCATCTGTGCCTTGAGATAAAGTAGGAAAGGTCAATTGACCCAATAAATTCAGACATGCACCATACACTTATACTTGCTGTGCAGATAAATGACATGCAATACTAACTGTGAGGCTCTTTTTTGATATTTTTCTACATTTGGAGGATTGCTGTATGGAAAATCATAAAAGTATTTTGGTTTAAGTGTAAAAAGAGCCCCCCCCCCCCCCCCCCCCCCCCCCCCCCCCCCCCCC
>CM022480.1:12306008-12422556 GCA_011952105.1 Coreoperca whiteheadi | reverse complement strand
TTTATAAATTTACATAAGATACTTTTCTTTTGGTTCCCTGAGAAAAAGCTAGTTTTTTTTTTTTTTCTATCTTAACTTCAAAGTACCCTTTTTACAGAATATAGACCGCACCGCTCAAAAAGCTATGTCCTTTGGATATGTCTGTCTTAGCCAAGAAAGGATTGCCATGTGGCCTCTTCATGGCCACTTCTGGCTTTATGATTGAGCAAACACAGACCAGACATACTGTTCGCAGCTCTCAGTGGACATGCCAAGACTTGATGATCATATAGTGTTTCTGTGCTTTCTGTTATTGTTTCTACTACCACTCTTCTCATTTACCAAGAGGGAATGCCATCTCTAACCACAATCTCTTATCTTTTCAACCCATTCCAATTTTCCTTTTAGTATTTTGGAGTAGTCAAATGTCCCTCCCTCCCGGTTTCCTCTCTTCCTTTTTCTTCCTCTGTTTCTCTGCATCTTCCTTGGATTCTCATTTCCTAAAGGGAGAGCCTAGTCCGAAACAGTGGTGATATGTGTTGCTGGTTCAGAGAGTTGTTTTGCTGAAGGCCAGAGACCTGTCACCAGATAGTGATGGGCAGCTCCCTGGGTAGCTGAAAGGTCAGAGTTCAGGGCTACATCTAATCCTGTCTTTACATCTGTACTCAGGGCTTCTAAATACAGGAGGGAGGAAGACGGACAACTTGGCGGTGATGTCCACTTTAGGGATAATTAAAACAGACGAGGGTATCGAATGTCCAGTTCTGCCTGCGCTCGGGCTGCCAGAGATACACGTGGTGTGGTCGTCCGTTGGTGTGTGGTGTTATTAATGTCAGTGAGGGCACTCGTTGTAAAGCTGGACGTGTGCACTGGTGTGTTGTAAGCTGCTGCAGATGCCTGAGTAAGAAGCTGCTGAATGGCAAATGTGCACGTGTGTTTGCCAGAGTTGGCCTGCAGGGCTGGAGATTGTTTTTTTTTTTTTAATATTCGCTGCTGACATCGCTGTGGGTCAGGATTACTGTATATAGCAACGTGGTGATGCAAGTGCTAACACAAATGCCCTCCTCAACCCTCATCCTGCCTTACTGCCCCCATAAAGTTCTTGTGTTACCTTTTTCCCTCCGCCCAATAAATGATAGTCTACCATGCAGACAATCCTACAGTCTCACCCGTCCGCGCTGCAACTGTACTGTGCAACCTCTATCATTCATTTCACTTTCTTTCATTTTTCTACCTTTCTCTCCCTCCTCACCCTGAAGAGAGTTTTTGAGGCGGGAGTCCCAGGAAGAGCCCAGCTGTTGGAAACTGTAGCTTTTATGACGCGTTGGAGGGTTTCCCTTCTGGTGACCGGCTTCAAAGGAAGCTGTTGAAAGGGCAAAGCTGAAACTGCATCCTCCGCTATGCGTGCTACCTTTCTTCCTTACAAGGCCCCAAAGTACACCAACACCCGACTGTACATCCACTCCGTCCATTGAAACCTAACCGGACTCTGCATGCCAGCATGAAGACCAGTTGAGGCTTCTATCTATATGTGTTTTGGGCTACATGCCACTACTGACGTATCATAGGTCTAATCCGTTGCTTCCAGTGGCGAGAGCCTGTATAGTGTTGACATGGTGGAATGTACTGACTTGGTCATCTGGGACTCAAGCGAAGACTTTACAGGTTTCAAGACTTTTACGGCTTTTGTGGCGCTATAAAGAAAACAGCTGGGGGCTGTTTCAGAGTTTGTCGCTTCCTCTTCTCCCTGAAGGATGGCAGATTTGCAGAATATTTGTTGTCTAGTGCTGGAGCAGAATATTTAGGACATGGCTGCGAATTATATGATTTGCAAATTCCTACAAGGACAAGAGGTGGTTAAGAGAAAAGTACCAAACTAAACAAATACCAACTAAAGAGTTAACAGAAATCCTCTTAAGCTCTGCTGGTGTATGTATAAACATCCGTTATTTATAAGTCATTGTTTTTTCCTTTATAAAGTGGACTAGAATGTACTTAGTGGAGATTGGAGTAGCGAGGCAGAAATGGCTCTCAGCAGTGAGCAGGCCCTTGTCCTCAAAGGCCTCCATTGTGCAGCCAGGGTCATGGTGTCATTGGGTGGCGTAGGCTGTAATCTGCACTTAACCAGCACTTAACTTTAAGACCTCAAACAACTAATGCCCCCTTAGTCCCCTTTGTCAAAAAGTGTGCTGTTTTGTGTCTCAGAAATGTATTTTATCTCCATTTCAGAAGCTGTTTGCTGAATGTACCACAGTCACATATGTTATGTTATGTGTTTTTGCGCCAGCCAAATTAGAGTATTTAAGCATCATCTCACCAGTTAAAGAAAGGAAATTGGCATGCACTCAGTGAATGAATCATGTTTGAACATATTTTTTGAGGTATGACACCCTGTTATGCACCTCAGCCTTCTAACATTGTGCCAAAATCATTCCACAGTATTTCCAGTTTACAGTTAGAGACAGTGCCAATGTTTCCCCAGATGGATACCCTGTCTCTAAGATACTCAAATTAAGGAGAAATAATGAATTTGAGGGTTTTCCTTTTTTTCTTTTCTGCTTTTGTATGTTTTTATTTCTTTGTTAAACAAAAGATGTCTTATTTTGGAAGCTATATTGGATATATTTTATTTAAGGAAAATCTTGTAATTTTGTAAAGTGGGCCTTGTTATTGAAATATATTAAGTATTTGTCCATCTTGATTTTTAAGAATATTTTTTGCCAGATAATGTATCTTCAACATTGTTATTACACTCCTGGAGAGTATTTCTTCCTGTATTTTTTTTGTTGTTTTAATGCAAGACATTTCTCACGACCTGGAGACATGATGACACGCCATGGATCAGAGAGAGAGGCCAGGGTTGTGTCATAGTCATTGAAGAATGAGAGCGATGTGCATTTTATCAAAGCTGCGCAGGTCTGCAGTGCTGAGTGGTTCACCATGTGTCTTCCCGTTTATTATCGGGGACTATTCAGTACTCCGGCCTCTTTGCTGCTCTGTTCTCCCTTGCTCATAAATTCAGGGTTTGTACATCTTCTGGGCTGTATGTGTATAAGTGCTGCCAAAGAAAGAAGCGTGCAGTGTGTGTAAACGCGCACAAATATTCTAATAGGAATTAAAAGCAACAACATATAACTGGATCTCATCTCTCTTACACGCATACATGCACAGATACAAGAATTTCAGGCCTGTACAATCAACCGTTTTTGTTTTGTTTTATTGCCAAGTGTTTATAAATTCATTTTGTGTGCAGAAGAAGGAGACTGACAAACAGAGGTGTCAAACACAAAAATGTATGTAAAGCTATCAGCTCAAAAGGGTTTTTATGATTTATTATTGCTTCTCAGTGTTTCAGCAATGCCGGGTGGACTTTGTGGGGAGGCTGTGTTTTTGTTCTTTTTTTTTTTTTTCATTTCTGTTTTAGACTTAACACATTGTGCATGTTTAAACCTTACTGTGGCTGGCGCACCCTGCATGTAGGTCTGAAGCTGCCAACTGTACAGCAAACCATATGTATTCCAATAAAAATAAAAACCAACCTGTTTGTAACACGTCTCCATGTCGGAACCTGTGTCAGTATGTGTGTGCGTAGCTGATTTTGCGTAAAACTCAACCATGTATGTTAATCTCTTTCATGCTTTTTTGCTGAACAAGCTCAGCAAGTTCTGATTTCATCTCGCTGTGTGTGTGTGTGTGTGTGTGTGTGTGTGTGTGTGTCCAATCCCCTGGTTTGAATAGAGCAGTTAGCGCAGCAGCTGACAGTATGCAAAATAAGCAGGCAGACAAATGAAGCAAATTGGTCAGGTACAAAGAAGAAAACCACAAGCTGTTGTGGAATGCAAAGTCAGCACACACAACTTGCTCTTAAACAGCTACGCCTCGCTTTGTGAAAGCCAGCACTTTCACGTTCCTGCAGCTGTAGGTTACTTTGACTAATCTACACAATCTAGTCAGTTAAATTGGACGTTGTTGTATTATCCATCAATAATGCTCAGTGCATCTCCGGAGAGTTTTTCTGGTGAAACTTTTTCATTTTACACACACTAATTCAAGCTGCCTGGTAATTTCCAGAGAACAAACCTGGTTGTGCTGAATTCAGCTGCATGGCCTTTATGTGAAGGTGGAGCAGGATAGGGCCAAAGATCAAAATCCTCTGGTTGGGGAACAAGTGACTCCTGGTGCTCAGCTGCAATGCATTCTGGTGTATTGAGGCTGCTGTTAGTGGGACAACACTTCCTGCTCTGGGATTTCAAAATGTAAAAATACAGTTTTACATTAATAATCCCAATGATATCAAACTGTGTATATATAAAAAATTAATAGACATTCAGACAACCGTATAAGAGTTGAACTCCTCACACAAGACCTCTTTGTCGCGAATATTCAAAATCAAATTAACAACATGTATGTTTCTCTCTTTCTTGTAAACCAGTGTTCAATTAAAATGTTCTGCTCTCCTTCATTTTGCCACTTTTACTTGCAATAAACATAAGACTTAATTTCTACAAATCTTTTGAAGTGCACTTAATGCTAATTTATGGGAAAGTTGCCATTTCACGACATGGAAGAAGGGATCAGATCCCACAGTGTAAAAATACTCCCATTGTAAGTACAAGTTCTAAGTTCAAAATAATGTGAAAATACAGAAGTATTAATGGCAAAATGTACTTAAAGTATCAAAGTAAAAGTACTCTTTGTGTAGAAAAATGGCCTCTAAGTGATATTATATATTTTATTATTAGATTAAAACATCAGTGCTTGAGTAGCATTTTACTGTTGTAACCTAGTTAGTTGAGATGGAGCTAGTTTTAACACAGATTGAGCACATTTCCCTCTGAAATTTAATGTGGTAGAAGTATAAAGTAGCATCAAATGGAAATACTCAAGTATATTAGGTATCTCAAGCTTGAGTTACAGTACTCAAGTAAATGTAGTTACTTTCCACCATTGCACATATAGAAAATGAAATATAGACTTTTATTTAAAAGATTCAATATTCATCATATAGGTCTTTTTCACAAAAAAACATTTTGACTTGTCACAGTAGGAAAAGCAAAATATTAAAATACTTTTAGGGTCCTGATATTGTGCCTGCTTGAAGAGAACAAAACCATCTTAATGTTATCAGTAACAGCTGTGCTGTACCTACTATGACCAGTTAAAGTATCTGCATGAAAAAGGCCTATTGTGAATCAGGAATGCTTGCAGTCTCAAGGCTTCTTTCAGATTTGATTTTAATTAAGTAAGGAGGTCTAAGAAAAAGAAAAATCATCAATTGTCATCAGAGTTCACCATCTAGTACTGCAGAAGATTGGTTTGTTTGTGGGGTGTCATGAGTCAAAATGGTTGACAGTCAGGGGTTAACACTGTCTACTGCTTGTGGGGTTTAATCTGTCCTAAATTCAGATGCAGGGAGGTGCTACCCTAACACAGTGGTGCCTATTTGGACCCTGGCACTCCTGAGCCCCAGTGCTGGTGCCTGACCTGAATTAGTGCTGTGAAGTCAACCATTGAAAAGACTCAGTGGCACTCCAGGCGAGTGTGGGAGGAAGACGGAGGAGTGAGAGTGAGAAAGAGGCTTCACTGCCTACAACAGGTATCATAGGAATGACTGAGGGGGAGGTTGATTGTAAGAATACATCCAAAGGGTTATTGAGGTCCAGCATGCAGTGCTGAATAATTTTAAAAGTGACACTAGATTGACAATTGTGTCAACGGCAATGCTAGTTAAATGCTAACTTCAGCACGCTAACATACTGATGTTTAGCAGCTATATGGTTTACTGTGTTCCCCATTATTGTTTAGCGTGTAGCAATAAACGAAAAGAGGCTGATCGTCATTAGTCTTGCAGGTATTTGATCATAAACCAAAGTAGTGGACAAAGTGCAATGTTGACCTGATGACGGCGCTAGATGGAAAGGTTAGGGCTCACCAAAGTTATTACGATTCAACCTGAGGGGAACATGAATGTGCTACCAAATGTCATGGCAATGCATACAACAGTTGTCGCGACGCTTTACTTAAAACTACAGATGCAAATCTCATGTTGGTGCTAGAGGGAAAAGTGAAGGGCTCACCAAATTCAGTAGGAGACATCCTCAGGGGAGTATGAATGTTCGTACAAAATCATGGGAATCCGTGAAATACCCGTTAAACTATTTCAGTCTGGACCAAAGTCGCGGGGTGACAGACCAACACGGCCATCCACTAGCATGGCTAAAATATTATACTTACATAAGCTGAAACAATTGTACAGTGATTATATAATTTCTGTATCTCATATCTGATTATTATGGATGATGTTCAAAATACACATAACAGCATGTGGGAGGTGTTTGTACCTTTGAAAGTGTACATTCCACCCCATACCTATGAATCACATGAGATGTGCTCAGAGCTGTGGTCTCACAGCCAAAGGATTTTTATAAGTACATATCTGACTTTCTATGTCTCCGTCTCTCTTTCAAGTAATCAGTTGATGTGGGCTTGATGCGATTATGAAAAATAACCTCAACAGTCAACAGTTACACACTGCTCTGAGCCTATGGTTTACCAGGGAGGTGAAAATACTGAAGCACTGCAGTCCAAAACCCCAGCTCAAATTACTGTTGTTACATCAAACATCTCCTTTGGTCACGATAATAATAACCACATCTCTGGGGGGAAAACACGGCCGGGGACGCTCAAGAGTGCACGGAAACAGGGACACAAAGCCCTGAAATACAACTCCACAGAAAAGCTCATAGCTCATGGTTGACCATTTTAATATCCCCCCTCATTCATCAGCAGCTGCCAGGGACCCTCATCTCGCCCTCACACATACACAGTACCACAGACGCTGGGAAGCAGCCAGAACTGAAATGAAGGAGGGTCATTGGCGGGTCAAAGTAGAAGTAGCCATGTCACTTTTGTACATGCATGTACATGAACAAAAACTACACATCTGCAGGTGTTAATAGGATAGGAAGCGCTTTGTTTGGTGTTAAAAATCTGAAAAATTGAGTCTGCATGCACACCTTTTCCACTTTCAAGAAGAAACACGCTGATTTCAAGATGCCATTTCTTTCTTATTTTAATAACAAAACATTATCGACATTATAAAAAAGTATGTGATGACAAAACATAATAAAATACTTAAACTGCTATGCAAACAAAAACATTCACAATTATTTAAACATGTCTTTTTAGCTTTCAATAAAAACTATTTTCGCTACACTCTGCAACCTAATTAATAGAAAGTACATTTAGGAGGCATACAGCTACAGTACATAGCAATGTTTTTAAGACAATCAAGACAAGGCATCTGTAACGACACCAGAGGGAAATGTCTTTTGTTGAGACAAACAGAAAATCTTTAGTGGATTGAGACTGTCCCACGGAGTTTTTCATCTGTCTTATAGGATATCTGGTTTTAGGTTGTGTGTACATTTAGTATTTAGACAGCACATAAATAGACGTTGGGTTTTGCAAACATGCTCCTTATGGAATGAAACACTGAATCACTGTGTACCAAACGTAATGCCATGCTTCTGTTCTTAAGACTGGGAAATCACATATTTATAAAGTCTTAGATGTTATTACATTACTATGTAACAAAATTGATTTGTTCTTCATTCTTTAGCATTGCCCAGTCTTTGTAGTTGGTTACATTGGTCTCCATAATTTGCTGGAAATGAGTAGTCACGAACATCCCAAAATAAAAGTCTGAGGAACTGAAATGCTCCAGTTAAGGAATCTCAAATTCACAACATACCTAAAGCCAGAAAATTAATCCAAGTGTCATTACTTGAGCAAAGGCAAAGATGCAAAGTTGTGTCTGCGACTTCCAAGATCTTTCACTTACAGAAATGTCAACAGTTGATGGGTAAACGTTTTTATTTTTCTCAAAAATTCTGTAGTTGGTCTGACGTTGTCAGTCTGAAGTTGGCAGGAACTGGTAGAGGCAATTTCAGACGCTGGGGGTGGGCTGAGCCTGCTGAGGGTTGCTGGCGGCTGTGGGAGTGGCCTGTCGGGGAAGCGTGTACATGGCACCCAGGAACTGATCCGCAATGCGTCCGGCCTCGCGGAGCCCGCTGAGCAGGGCGCCGTGGACTGTAGCGGGGTAATTCCTGATAGTGTGCTCCCCAGAGAAGAAGAGACGAGGGACCGGCTGAGAGGAAAATAAAAACCACATTGTGATCGGTGTTGGATTGTCCCAACATAATAAGGAATTAAAAGAAAATAGGGGATTGATGAGAGAGGGAAAAGTGCGGTAGTAAACTGCCAGAACCCATCAGTCAACGCATAAATATGACTTGTTCACATCAATCAACATGCAAACATCAGCAGAGTCAAAAAAACATCTGTGTGGGGAATAAACTGCTCTGCTTTGGTTTGGTTAAATATTGTGGTCAGGATGGTATGCCTTCTCTCCCTCGCTTTCTCACACAAACATATATAAACTCACAATCTTACACATATACCAACTCAACACTTCTTTAGTGTTTGTGCGCTTACCTGTGAGGCTCCCGGTATAGCAGGGCCAGGTGTGATGGGTTGCGCCATAAGGTCATAGTCATTACCCGAAGAACCTGCTGCAACGTACGAGTAGGAGCCCCGCGCCCAGGGGTCTGCACGCCAACGAGTGACCACAGTTTCCTTTGGCTGCCATGACAACAAACAACAACACATAAAGTATGTCTAAGGAGTTTCCATGATGATATTGGAGGGACCTGTAAACAGCTGGATGGCAAACAGTTCCAACGCTGGCCTCCATGCATATGATTTTATCCCATTTGAAACCATAAGCAAATGATTTATAATGACGGGTGGTTTGGACATGACTCCGCTTACGAGTGCCTTTCACATATGCTCGCTACGTAAAGTTGTGCTGGTTCTGGGGGTCAATTCAGGAACGAATTTGACATTCCACTTAAAGTAGTGGAAAACCCAGAGAGAACACTAATGATGGAGCTTAAAAAATATAACTCACCACTACTTTTCTGTAAACAACAAACATAATTAAGCTGTATGTGAACAGAACCGCCAGCTATGTCAAACTATGTGGACATCGTGTTTGAGGGAGATAAACAATTTGGTATGTAGAAGTTCACGAAGTAATCAAAGTGAAAGATGAAGGTGAAGAAAGACAGACAGACAAACAAACAGATTTCAAACTGAACACTAGTAAATTGGAAAATCACTAATAAATCAGTAGAGTAGGAGAGTCGTGTACCTGTGGCACAGCGCTGCTTCCAAATATTCCTTTGAGAATGGCCAGGCAGCGTCCGACAATCACGTCATCACTGATGTTCTCCATAATGCCAGCGGCCTCACCAGCCATCAGAGCGAGTAGGATCGGGGCTGAAAAGAGAAAAGGCACAATTTGTTGCAGAGGCTTTTTATGGCTGTATAAAAGAAGCAAAGGGCATATATGAGCAGGAAATATATCTCAGTACTACGTCGCTCTGCATCAAATTTTCTACAACACTGTGAAACTAAAAGAAATCTCTCTTCACCTTTGTAGAGGTTCCAGAAGAGGAAGAGTTCGCCCCGACTTGCTGTGGTGGAGCCGACATGACCAAACAGGTTGACACTGGGATCCCAGAACACACGGTCAAAACACAACACCACCTTCAGACAGGGAGGAACACAAAATACAAAATGGTCACACAACAATCAAAGTGCTTAAGCGCAACTGCCTGTGAAGGACATCTCAGGTTCAGCACATTTACTGCCATGGCTTCATACTCACGAATGGTGGTGCGCCCTCTGCTGGAGATACAGCATTAGTAGCAGCTCAGATTGCATAATAATGCAGTATTCTCCACTGTGCTGCAGTAGAATTAGGAGATAAACTACTCTGCTGCAGATGATGCTCAGCAACAGAGAGAGAGTGCAAGAGCTGGTGGATCAGGAGTGACGCAGAATGTGCACTCTGATCGGATTACTAACATACTGGCAAAAAGCATCTTTCATTTGCACGCAAACAGGCTCTGACTGCCCCCTATACTTAGCAAACACATTGCCCATGCCACCCTTTCAATCCCACAAAGCAATATCACCCAGGCAGTTTTAGAGGAAGGAGGGAATTCACTGGCGTCTGAGCTAGCTAACTATTGTGATTTATCTGGGGAATAAAACAACAGGAAGGAGGAAGGGGATCTGCTCATGCTGGATGCTGCTGACTTGGACAATGATATATGAACCAGCAAGGAACACAATCAAATTCTGAATACTCATTGTTTTTTGGCCCTCTACCACTGAAGGTCACCGGCATAAGGACACTGCAGCAGAAACAGTAGCAGAAGGTCTCCCTTACGAACCAAATCCTCGGTCCTGCCGGAAACACACGCCATGATTTAAGACCTGACCTGAAGTCTGATTTGAACATGACGACTCATTTCAAGACCGGAGAGTTTTCGCTGCAAAAAATCTGGCAGATCACGCTTGGCGCACATTATCCTGTAAAGAGTGGCGGTTTAACATTACAATCTTTGGCCTCCCACTTTAACGTGAGACTACTCAGGGCCATCTCGCACATGTTAATGTTTTACGACTAGAATCCAGACAAATCAGAAAAAGATCCCGTAGTTTGGTGAACTGGTTAATGATAGCAGGATAAAAGGATGGAAGCACCATTAGCTTATTTAGAAGTACAACCTTGTTGAGGTTGCCAAAGCCCATCCTCTGTATAGCAGATGTCTTCCACTCGGGCAGCGGGGGGACAAACTGCACAGCAGGGGGCTGCTGCTTTAACACACCGAGAGGTAGGGTGCACAGCACAGCATCACACTTGTATATGAAGGTCTGGGTCGTGGAGCGAGTGTTGACTGCTATCACCTCACAGCCTGGGGAATGAACAGATGAGTAACCGTCAACACATTGTACATCCATATGAACGTGAATTTTGAAATCCAGAGTGGAACTTGTGGCCAAAAGTGACAGAAGACACACACTGTGCACGTACCAGAGGCTGTATACCGAACCTGCCGCACTGCTGTGTTTAGTTTGATGTCCAAGCCTTCAGCCAGGGCCACAGGAACACAAGAGTAACCATTCCTTACTGTCAGGTGGCTGCCAGTGAACTCAAAGTCATCGTCCTGTGGATAAATGAATAATAGGTCATCCCAGTAGCACAATTAACTTCATAACGTAATAAAAACAGAACGGTAGAAGTATCTCATAGTTAAACTAGCAATAACCTTTTTCGCACATTGGAATGTAAGAGGCCTGAGGGTCTTTGCAATGCAAGAACATTGTCAGGACTACACAGTTCTGACATTTCAAAATGGGTACATGTATATACCTGATCCCAATGCTTGAGAGAAAGGGTGGAGAGGGGCGTAGCGTTGGCAAACTCCAAGTTGGCAAAGTGCCAGTCTAGGATCTGCCGATCCCTGGATGACAGGTAAACATCACTGTGGGAAAGAAGAGAAGGAAAGAGACATGGTGATGTATACTGACAGCTATTCAGACATCATAGATACAGGTTTACTCATGCACAAGCTGAAAAAGCTTAACTCAATCTGGCGATAACTTAATAATACATAAATGGTTGTAAACAGACTCTATTTATATAGCGCTTTTCTAGTCTTCCGACCACTCAAAGCGCTTTACACTACATATTTGAACACGTAACATTAACTGAAAACAAAAAAAATTAGGCAAGTCGTAAACATCTGCTGCTAAGGGCTGCAGGTCTCCAACAAGCATTTCTTTTTTATAACCATTTAGGACTGACTTATTTTCACTGCAGCCAAATAAGCCAACATTGCTTCGACATAGCGTCCAGTGTACTTATCCTGGATAGCTCCTTATGAGAACAATTAATAAAAGAAGTCATGAGAGATCTGCATAGTTACTGATCCAAACCAGTAGGATTCAAATAAGTGCTTCACGGCCATCAAATGTCAAAAAAATGGCTTAATGTGTACATAACAGGGTAATAGTGTAACAGGTCGGCATTACAAAGTTATAAATAGTAATCACGGTGCCACGGAGTTGTCCTCATCATCCTCATCAAGTGGTAGAAACTGAAACAACCAGTTCAGACTTTAGTGTATTAGTGTTTGCTGAGAGCTCAGAAATGTACGAGATACAACAGTATCTCAGTGAAATAATAGACTTAAAAAAATAGATTTTTTAGGAATGTTTTATTTTCCTAAAAATGTCATAGTGAACACAAGCTTTGTATGGCTTTGCTAGTGCTGCATTTAAAGAACTGATTACACTGAACCATTCCACAGCCTGGGGTGTTTTCGCCTTACGTTCGAGAACCTAAGTGTTAATGATGTAAAAAAAAAAAAAGAACTAGAAACAAATAGTTGGACAAAACAGAGTTAGAAAGTATGACCTAAACAATTTATTATGGTGTAATATGACTATTGTCTTGTAAGGACACACATACTGTGAAGGTATATAGTTTTTCCCCTGAGAAGAAATTGCGACAAGCTCAAGTTCGTTCTGGCCACTCTCAAGTCTCTCTACTGGTTAACAGACAGTGGGTGGTCATGGTGCACTTTAAATTACATGAGCCCAAATAAAAAGAGAAAGAGTAGCAGTGTAGGTGATGATGTTGAACTGTCAGAAGGATTGGTTACCTGGGTGGATTGGCCTCCAGCTCCTGCAGCTTCTCCTCCAGCTTGACCTGCATTTCCACCAACTCATCGTACTCCTACAAAAAGGGACAAGGCAGACAGCAAGGAGATGTATACACATGTTAATTTAATCCATATAGTATCGCTGCTGGAAAATATTGACACAATGAGAATTTGTTTTTTTAAATTCATTAAAACTAGTGAACTGAAACTTAATGAGAAAATTACTCGAGAAGCAAAACTGTTTTGTTACACTTTCGGCACATTATATCGACGTCTCATCAATTGTCAACTACAACTAACAATTAAGATTTATTTTAATCTTACTAATGTGCTAATATTTTAACATTATACTTAAAATGATTAGAAATAATACTCAAAAAACGATATTTCACATCAAACTGAATTGGTGTCAGACTTTAGGAGCTGGTGATGTCTTTAGTAGGTGAGCATGTGTCGCATGCATGTGCGTGTGTGTGCAAAGTACACACCCAGAGGGTTTCAGGTCATGTAGAAAGGACAAGCAGTCTTGACAGAGAGGGCTGACTCAACCTGTTCATCAGTTCACCACAATAGAATCAACTACAACAGCAGTGCGAATGCTGGTAATACCACCTACCATGCCAGGCCCCAGGAGACAGCTGCACTGAGTCAAACGCCCTAATGATGCCTCCAAGCTAGCATGCTGCCCTGGGAAAATACTAAAAATGGCGAGAATACTGGAAAACATCCCAGCAGAAATATCCTGACATAGCCATCCCCTGACTAGCCTTCAAATCTTGTTATATGGTGTAGTCACGCATGTAATGAACACACACGCGCACTCTCTTAAATGCTCATCCTGTCTTGCTGAAAATGTGTGCGTATACATCCGCAGACATAAAGACCACCAGACCGTGATTCAAGACCTTGAAGTGGTTTCTCAGACAGCGGATGGCTAGCAGACAAATCCAGTTCAGACACCAGCTGTGTTTAAACCAACTAAAACCTCCTTCTAAAATACACACACACACAACAGTAGTGGAGGTGATTTATCTGAACCAAAAATAAAACAGCAGCATTCACTCTAATAATACATCCTACCAAGGCATTAAACCACTTAAACACAGCCTGTCTGGTTTACTTGGATAGCACAGCATTAAAATTCTGTGAGGCATCCACCCTGACCGAGTAGTCCATGAAATATCCATTTTACATGCTAGTACTTCTACCTTATAATACTGTTACGAATTGTTTGATCTTGCTTGTTGTTATCCTTCAGGACAAATAAAGTTTCTGTACTGAAAATTGTGGTGGGCGGCCTTCTGACCTGCAGGTTCACCTAATAATCAACCCAGGAAATCTAATATTGCTTCAAAGTATTTCAAACTACAGCAACTGAAAACACAGACACTACGCACCCACAACACCACAAACACAGTTGGAAATAGTTAGGATTTAAACTTAACTGCTTTGACTAAAGTATTTTAAGTCCTGCAACCTAATTTCTGTCTGGTCCAAGGAAGGAAGTAATGAAAATGTCAAATAGGAATCTTATCTGGACAACAACCAGTCTAGATAACTGCCTGCAGCTTGTACATATCTGTATGAAGTGTAAGGAGATGTAAGAACTCTATTGTAACCTTCTTCTATATCACTCTTCATCGTTTTGATGATGACATTCTTCTTTTTTCTGAAATAGTGTTTGAGCTCACTTTGCAGAGTGCGGTGAGGTCGCGATGCTTGCTCTTCACCAGGAACTCAGCTGTGATATCTCTGGGTGGTTTGACTTCACTGGCCTCTTTATACTGCTGATGGAGCTCCTTAACCCGTTCCTTAGTGGTCACCATCTAAAAAGGTAAAATAACAAGGAGAGGGAGGCCATGAGATGACAGCGGATGAAAGGAAAGAAAAAAAAAAGGAGCAACATGTAAAGAAAGATTTTCAGTATTGAACAATGTGGTCAATTTGATCAATACAATTGTAATGTTGTCAAAATGTAACCCCTGTACTTGGTTTCTGAAGAGCAATCAGGGCTTTAGTGCTTTACTTCGGGTCAAGTTGGCAAGTGTTTCTCTGCCTTTCCTGTCTGAAGTTTTGCACATCAGCCTGAAATTGAAACCAGTAGTGTTCCAGGCTCAAGCCTGCTTTTCTTACCATAATTTTTTACAGTAATTAAATGTTGCCAGTCCGATTTCTGGTCCTTCTCTTTTTCATCCCAACGTGACAAAACAACTGGAAAATAATAAAAAAAAAACATCTTCCCCACTTCCTTAGGTTTCCCTTTAGGTCTTAAAGGAATAGTTAAACATTTTAGGAAATACAATACTTTGTTTTCTTTCCAAAAGGTGCACAAAAAGGTCGAAATCACTCACAAATAGTTCCAATGCGCAACTTCCCGGCAAAACCACAACTTTGCCTTTTTTATGTTTGAGTTTTGTACAGAAACTACTGAGATATAACGCGTTAATGAGTGACCTTTAGCGGTGCTGGACTACCAGGCTAGCTGTTTCCCCCTGCTTCCAGTCTTTATGCTATGCTAAGCTTATCGCCTGCTTGCTGTAGCTAATTTGACTTACAGCATCAGTAGTCTCCATTGTTTTTAAGCAATGTTTATTTAATATTGGGTGAAGTCTTGTGGCGCTGTGAGGATTCTGCCACCATCAAGTAGATTGCATTGTGAAATTTCTTGAGGACAACTGCCGTCCCCCCAAAAAACTTGACTTGTGCTCACCTTGTTGAGAAGATCCCTGAGATCTTCCTGAGTCTTTACAATCTTCTTCCAGTGTTCTATCTGCTCATCTTTTACATGCTTCTCCTGCAGCCTACACACACACACACACAAGATTAGGATTGGATTGTTTGTATCCGTAAACATCTCTTCTTTGGGCATACACGTGCAAGACAAATCTGTCACCATCTCCCATGTGTGAGCTCATGTACTGCACACCATACTCACTGTATGACCACCTCCAGGGCCTGTCCCAGAGAAACAGGTTTGTTGTTGAGGAAGTTAAAGTCCAGCTGGTGGCTGAGGTAGGAGGTGGCCTCCAGCAATCTGTTGAACTCTTGCTCCACCATCTCATCTTTTTCTTTTGGCACCTGGACACAAACACAAGGACATTGGACCATCAGTCACACTAACGACTGCTGTGATGGAATCTATAGAAACATAAACTAAAAAATAAACTGTGGGAAAAGCATGCCAGACTAATCCAACTCGAAGCATAAATGATCCAGTGAATGCTATCAAAGACAAACCAGAAATTTTGAATCTCAACCCATAGTTGGTCTGCAGCACTTACTCTACTCCAACCATCAGAGTCCACGTTCCAGCTGTAACCCATGCGGTTAGGTATACGGGGGTGACTCTGATGTTGGGGGCAGAGAGGGTGCTGTACATCAATCATGGATTGGCTTTTAAGGGAAAATCCACACTTATATATTTCATGCTTTTGAACAGAGCAATAGAAATACATATCTCTGCAAGCCACATGTAGCCGGACTCTTGTCAGAGGTGTTATTAGATTATCTACAGTTTCTCTATATGAGGTATCATTTATAGCGGAAATGTCTATAGCCTATTTTTATTTATTATTCAGTCATATTGTATTACTGTGCATGTATTACAACAATTAAAAAAAAAAGTTGTATGTTGTTTGGAACTTCTAAAAAAGACTATTCATCAGTTTATGGAGAGAACTGTACATTTTAACAAACTCTTGGTATTGTGCGGATCTTCCCTTTAATATAAAAAGGTCAAATAAGGGGTTTATTTTGTAATTCCTGTTCTAAAAGATGAAGGTTTAACATGAGTGGCTCATTTGTTTCCGTCTTTATCTCCTACATGGATGACAAATGGTGAGTTAAAGTAACATTGAAATGGATGGAGCTGAAATGTTGACTTTTAAAAGTGATTTAAAATTAGTTATGGGATGTATTACGTGAATAAAGCAATACATACACTTGTGCACCGTTCACCCTTTAGAAGTTCACCAAAAGATGAACATGGATGGGGTTGAGTAGACAAGAAGGGAGAGGGAGAGAGAGAGAGAGAGAACATATTAAGTAAACACAACTTCAACCTCAAACAGGTTTGCAAAAAACGTAAAACATGTACATTTAATCTACCCTTTCCTGTGGAAGAGGAAACCAGTTACACATGATGTGGATGCTTGAAGAGCCCTGCTGGCTAGTCTCTACTCCAGTCGAAGAGCCCTGAACATGAACCTAGACATCCTACTACTGTTGCTGCCACTTGACAGACAGAACACAAATTAAAAAAGGGAAAAACACTGTTTGTTTCCAATTTAATTACATTAAGCTATATCTGTTTTCTGTTCTGCTCTGTTCTGAAAGGAACTGGAGCTGTTGTTGATGACACGCAAGGGCAAGCAGTTAAATGAATCCACCATTCACTGTGTTTTTGTGGCTCATGGAAAGCCAGATCCCTGCCTCAGGACAACAATAGGCTTCGAGAACAGCTATAAACCCCAGACACAGAGCACTTCTATGCCAAGACAGACATAAACATCTTCTGTTAAAGGAAGTAAACAACACAAGGTCCTGGTTTCAAAAATTTAATTTGGATACAGGTATCTAATGCTGCTGTAGCTACTCTGCCCTGATGGACGGTTATTCTTGAGGTTGACGGTTTGCAAGTGAACTTGCATAGCTAAAACTGTCAGTATGACTGAAGTAGGCAGATATTTTTCAGGCATCAGCTGGCTACTGTAAATCACATCCATGCTGCTATTGCCAGCACTCAAGTAATTTCTTGGCTTTATGATGAAACCTGGATTTTGGCAAATAACAATTTTATCACTCATAAGGTATCTCAGGATTCTACTTGTTTGACATGAGAATACACTGAGGAGCTTGGCCATGGCAGGATAATGGACGAGAGGCAACTGAGTTTACTGATAAAGATATTTCATGATACTCACAGCCTGGCCATTGGCTTCATACAGTGGACACTTCTGTTTTATCTTGGCGAGCTCCATGTTAACCTGCTTACTGATCACCGCCATGGGGTTTCCTCCTGAAGAAACACACAAAATTGATGATGACACAGCATAAACATAGACAACACCACCCTCTGCAGGTACATTTCAGTAACTGCAGAATCTCTTTGAGGAGAAGACTGCAATCTGGAGGTAGCATTCATATGCTACTGAAAACAGTTGCTGTAGCATTAGCGTGGAACGAAAATGTAAAAACTTGCACCCCAACAGCACACTTAAGGTTTATAAGATGCTTTGACTTAAGACTTCAGTATTCACATAAAAAGAAAGACATCTTACCCAGCCCAGTCACCACCATGGCTCCCAGATCAGCAACATAGTTGCCCTTCCTAAATGTGGCCACTCTGCCTCCAACACGGTCCTGCATTAAAAAAAATAGTATAAACTTTCTACAGTAACATGGTAGGAATTGAGGCAATTATAAACTTACAATATTACAAAAAGCAAGGTAAGTTTAAGTAACTTGATTGGTTATCATCTAAACCCTTAAAAAAAACATATGTATACCATGTTATATAGAGTGTAAAAATGGTGGCACTAATCTCACAAAGCTATTATTTATAAAAAATACAGTAAATATTGCACAAATCATAAAATAACTTACACCAATTAGCTAGTTAAGATTATATGACAAAAATCACAAATATACCTAAAATAATAGATTAACAGAAACCCTGTTGGTGACCTACCCTGGCCTCCAATACTGTAACATCCATCCCGAAGCTCTGCAGCTGCCTGGCTGCAGCTAGGCCAGAAACACCTCCACCAATTACTATAACCTTCCCGGTCTTCTTAGCTGCAACAACAAGCAGGGGGTTCATTAACTGGGTATCATAACACCACTGACCATTCCACGGTCTCTGAATGCTTTGGTCTCCAAGCCAGAGTAGCTAGTAAATCCTAATGTTAGACAACCACTTTCGTAAAGCAGATATTGTTTTTTGGGGAAGATATAACATGCTTTGACGGACAAGGTATAGCCGAAACAGGATATCCAGAGGGCAATATGTTTGCCTTCCAACCAAAGTGGATGTAGAATACATTAATTGTAGCAACATTTGGCGACTGTCCAGTGTAATTTTACCAATGCTATTAATGAAGTGAACTCACTGGGCAAAGGCTTGACCCTCTTGTAAATGCCAAAGTTAATGAGTCCATGCCTTTCCAAGTAGCTGTGTATCCTGTGGACCAGCACAGCATCACCTAAAAGGGAGAACAAAAGCAAATAAAATCTCAACTTCTGTAGGACTGCAATCTCTTTGAGAAAAAAAAAAAGGCATTTTAAATAAACTATGTTTAATGATTTTAATTAATTAATGTCTCACTGTTGTATGGAGCCTCAAGCTGCTGTGCTGTGGCCTCAAAGGTCAGCTGGATCTTAGGGTTGTCCAGCCACAGTTGGAGCTGGATGAGGTTAATATGAATGTTTAAAACAATGATGCCATACTCTTTAGATTTTGAACACAAAGTAATGTGCTTCCAGTGGCACTTACTGTACGGTTGCGAATGTAGAGGAAAACCTTCTGAGTCTGCTGGGGACCACTGATGATGTCAGGGAAGCAAGCGGCCTCCTGAGAAGTCATACGGTCATGAGGAAGACGGCTCTGGAAAGCAGCTCCTTCCACACCTAAAAATAAACATACATATAGCTATTCTAGTAACAGCATTGAGTGTCGTTCAAAAAACCCAAAGAAAGATCTTTTTTGAGCAGCGAGTTCCAAACAGAAATCTAACACAAGGTATATAATCAGACAAAGCCTTAGGGAAGAATATCTGCATTCTTGCATAAAGAAAAGCACTGGCTTTTCACCAGAGCTTTTAATTTGGCATTTTAAGTCAACAAAAACATCAGTGTCATTTCACTGCTTTATGATGAGGAGTCTGAAACTTTGATTGTTTCAGACTCACCAGATGGTTCCTCTGGTTCACTGTCATTCTCTTCCTCTACTGGTGGAGCCGGAGGAGGGATGACCTGCTTCCTCTCTTTCTCTGCCTTGGCATTCCTCTCCTCCTCAGAGTAATATTCGTCCTCCGACAGATTGGCCAGGCTCTCGTCCATCTCGCGGTACTCCACCTGCAACAGTAGGCACAATAAAAGCATCATTAAAACCAGCATTACCATCTCTGATTGGTTGGAGTGCACCCACGAAGCTTAAAACTGCCAAAACCTTTACGGGAATGAGAAACAAATAGCATGAACATCAACGCTGCAAAAACTATGACGAATTACTTATGTTTCCAATTTCAAATGCTCATAAAATATAGAGAAATTGGCCGCTTTCAGATAAAACTAATTTTTCATTATAATTTTCACTCATTTCACTTTTGGCAGCATCTTTTCCTCCCTGAGTATACAGGGAGGAAGCAGAACCCTAAAATGTTTACTTTTGCTCGCTTGCGGCGACTCGTCCTGCGAACTTCAGCTGAATCCTGGTCTGCCCCCCCAAGGCCTGCTTGGTGGGGCAAAGGGGCTCCTCCAGGTTCCCCACTAGGGGATGACCGCTCCTTCTTCTTTGCATCCATAGCGCCTGCAGCTGAGGCTGACGGACCAATCTGGGCATCGGAAACCGGGGGCCTATCACCTCCCGCTGCTCCCGCAGTAGATGAAGAGGAGGAGGAAGAGGAGCCAGCATCTGACTTCTTGCTAGACAGCATCATGGAGGATGGTGGAGGCCTCTCCTGAACAAAGGCGGTACAGAAATTAGATGAAACACATTAAAGTGAAACATTCAACAGGCCAAGTTATAATATTTTTTATGTGAAATGGTTGGAATTTGAATGTTCAAAGTAGTACACTGAATGAAACAAAAATTACAAAATATTACTAAAAGAAGAGATGAACATGATGAAGTGTGGGTTGTGCGTGCTGAAAACAAAAACGAAACCATTTAATGCTTGTGCCCTTTATTCATTATTTGAATGCCTAGAGCCGTTAAAACGTAAAACCTACAAAATCCGTGCCAAATGGTTATTTTACTCACTTCCTAGTGTTTTTTAAACGAATTAACGCCTATAAGAAATTCGCTTAAAACCCCTTATGTCCACTGGTCACTTTGCTGTTGGGGGAAGAGAATTCACCTGCTACAAAAGGCTAACAACAACCAAATACTATCGAGCTTTGGGAGCTTCACCCACAAATGTCATATCAGTTTCACTGGATGATTTAAATAGCGTTAAACTGTACATGAATGTCATGGTTTATGAAATGAGGGTTCCATGGTTACAGTAACCTTGTCTTGTTTTACCCATTTCTCCGTGCACCTGGTAATATCCATTCAAACACTAAGAAATGAAGACAGAACCAGAAATATGGTTACGAACACGACCAACTAACGTTAAATTAATACAAATGTTGGCCTTTCACATTATATCCATTGAGATTGAGCTAAACATTTTGAAACCCCGTAAGCAAATATCCACTGAATAATACAAGACAACAAATAAAATGTGTTGCACTCGTGCTCACTTGTTTATCAGTACTTTCAATGAATTAGCCAAACTAGAGAAAAACTGAAAAGGCTGAACACGTGCCCGTATGAACCCTGGTGCTTGATTAATTCATATCAACAGAACAGCGGTTAGTCAGAAACCTTGGTTGTGCCGAGATCTTAAGCAGCTTTCTTGATTGCATCCCGACCAAATGGACTAACGTTAGCTAACAAGTTAACTGCAAAGCTAGCAGCAGAATGGTACGGCTATTAACGTTAGCTTGTGTATGCTAACAGTAGCTTTGTTTTGCCAACGACTTGTCTGACGATAGCACATGTGAATATATCATGTTCCAGTAATATCAGTGCAACACGAGCTGTACTCCAAACATAAATCTGAATCGCTTCTAAATGAATTTCCTTTCAAATGTATCTTACGAGACCATGCTACGTTAGCTAAAGCCGCTAACAATGAGACCTGGCTAGCACAAACAGTGACACAGTAGCAGGTGCGACCTAGTAAAAAGAAAAGAAAAAACCGGCTTCGATTGCAAACAGATCTGTACTGATGAACCTACATACATCAGGGAGCATTGTTTCGGGAAATAAAGGACAGCATTAAATACTGAATGTATTTATATTACCTCTCCTCCGAAGATGTCAACACAAAGACGGTACAGTAGCAGGTCGCCTTTCAGTGAACTTTTTCGTGATTGGTGGATTGGAAATGTTACCCAGTACTACTCGGAGAAACGATTGGTCCAACTAACTGTCAATCCAAAAGAAGGCGTGGATTTATTACGCAAATCTACTGCAATGGATCTTTATCTTTAAATTTACGTTTACTCGTGCACAATTCTTTTCAAACACATATAGGCTAAATCGTTTCAGCTAAAAGAATAAATACAATAATTTGGGTTAAAGTTGCTTTGTCTTTGTTGCTGATCGAGATTCAGCGTTTCCGCGCCGTTAATCTACTCTTTGTGGAGAAACGACAAAACTGATCCCAGCTCTGCAAACAAACTGACGTCAGCCTGCAAGAAGAACAGGATGGGCCAGTGAGGTGCGGGTAGACAGGTAAAGGTGAGCTTCTTCGTCGCGCCTACTAGGCTACTCAGGGAAGCAAACCGATGTTTTGTTGACTGCTTTGTTTCCCCATCTTGAGCCGACTGTGTGTAAGTAACGTTAGCACTTAAAACATAGATTTAAACCGTGAATATATATGTTTGTGTCTCATTTAACCGTTTCTCGGGAACCAGCGAGTTTTAAAATGAGGGGAAAAGTCAGCTCATGTTGTCTATCTTTTGTTCTCGGCTAGTCTGGGTGTTGCTGGTAGTTAAGTTTCAAGATTTCTTTGTGTGACTTGCGATGTGGTGGGTCTATACTGTGTTGTAAATATGTAACTTATATTAACTGTTGCAGCTGTCTGCAACGTCTTACATTAGAAAACTCAAAATGAGAGTCAACAGGAATAGGGAAGTGTTCAGTGTTAAAGCAGGGCAAATACAGGCTCACTCATTTAGGGTTATATAGGGAGTGTTTTATATGTTGGCTAATGAATAATACACGTAAGGTACAGTACATACTACAAACAAGTACACAGCTGATTAACAATCTATCCAACAGAAAAGAAAATGGTGAAGCAAGAGCAGGAGTTAGCCAACCGGCCTGACAACACTGCCTTCACCCAGCAGAGGCTTCCGGCATGGCAGCCCATGCTCTCAGCTGGCATTGTCATCCCAGGGTTTATCCTCATTGGCCTGGCCTTCATTGGCATTGGCGTCACTCTCTTTGTCACTTCACGGAGCATCCAAGTGTTGGAGGTATGACTGTGATCATTGAACACACAAATCAGTCTGGTGTCATGCTGAGAATCAAGGGTCTAATGTCACCAGCAAAAAGAGAGGAAGAGAGACAGGAAAGAATGCGTTTACTGGGTTGAATTGAACAAAACTTCAGCCAATATTAAAGCAATCTATGCTGAGATGAAATATCTGCTATCTGCTCAGAGACTTGTCACTTGTAAGCGATATCGTACTCTTGAGTTTAAAGACATGTGGTGTCAGTAACACTCAATGGGGATAGGTGTTGTAGCCATCAATAATTAATGACAATCTTTCTTGTTCTTTCCTATTAAGATGGACTACACTGGGACTGAAACAACCTCACCGTGCTTCAATTGCTCTGTCCCAGATAAAAAGAACTGTTTGTGCAAGTTGGACTTCTCCATTGACAGTCTATTTAAGGTTTCATTGGAGCTTGGCACAAACACATTTACACACACACACAGACGTACAAACAGTATGTTGAACTGTTCTCCTGCTCCTGACCCTTTACTGTGTTTTTGTGATTCTGTTTTCCTCCACAGGGGCCCGTGTTCTTTTATTACGGTTTGTCCAACTACTTCCAGAACTACAGAAAGTATGGTGTGTCCAAAGATGATAGCCAGCTGTCTGGAGACCTGAATTACTTTACGGTGAGTTAACAAGATTGGATATTGTGGTGAAAAAACCCCACACACAACACTCAAAAAAAAGTTGACTACAAATATGCTAAGTTGTCACCTGGCTGAAACATATGGGTGCAGTTTATATAACCTAGTAATAGTACCTCGTGCCGTGGCCCATCTATAATACAAAAAAAAATTTCAGAATATTTATTTGAGGAATGAAAACACTGTTTTCTGTCTCTCTTGAAGAGTCCCAGTGACACCTGTGCTCCCTATCAGTATGACAACAACAAGCAACCAATTGTACCATGTGGATCAATAGCAAACAGCATGTTCAATGGTATGTAAGGACATTTTAAAATGACCGTAATGAATTTGGAATGAAGTGTATTTGCTGCATTAATTCTTGTCTTTTGTTTGTTTCTTTAAAGACACCTTCGCGCTTTATCAGATTGTCAATGGGTCAGAGAAGCTGGTGCCCTTCGATGGAAAAGGGATTGCTTGGTGGACAGACTACAACATCAAATACAGAAACCCCACGGTCCAACCTCTGAAGAACGCATTCAATGGTAGTAACTTTATTGACTTTACTGTAACCTGTTGGCTGTTCTCTTTGTTGTGCTATGGAGATTGTGTTTAATGAGGGGTTCCCAGTCTACTCAAAATGAATCGCTTTTACAAAGTGGTAAAGAAGTTGTATTGAAGGGAGTTTGAGCATAGTGAATGAGAGGAGTAACTTGGTTCAGTGCAGTAAATAGTAGGCTAAAGGGGGTTCTTTAGGTGAAATAATAATCCATAACACATTATATAATGTTTGAAAATCATGATAGCTGATTAAATGTTTGACTTCCAGGTACTGTGAAACCAATATTTTGGCCCAGCCCTGCTTACGAGTTGGACACTTTAGACCCTGCTAACAACGGCTTCATCAATCAAGATTTCCTCGTGTGGATGAGGAGGGCAGCCCTGCCAAATTTCAGAAAGCTGTATCGACGCATCACCGAGGGTGATTATGCTCCTGGTCTGCCAGCTGGAAACTACACACTTAAAATTGCCTACAGTATCCTTACACGTTACAGATTTTGGGAGGATTTTAAGGATGGTACTTGGAGGTATGGGCAGTTATGTTTGTTCAGCATGAGTCCTGTGTTTTAAAAATTACACAATTTTTCACTTGGACCATATTAATCTTTTTTCCATCACAAAAATTAGTAGTGTATAGATATTTACATCTTGCTTGTTGTAGAGCAGGTTTAACGGACACCAAAAAACAATGTCGAAAGCCAAAACACGTAATTTTTACCATATTGACGCTCACTATGTGACATGTAGGTATATCATTTTCTGCATGCTTCATTGGTGCATGTAGCTACCAGCAGCTGGCAGTAGTACCAAGACAATGGCCAAGGTACCATCAAAACTGTTGAAGAAAGGCATGACTTGAATCATTCTCATTTATATCTTTTTATACAAAGAAAAACATCAGAGAGTGAGACAAGTTATTCAAAGGCATCACTCTGTTGATGTGTCTTTTTCACATCGTTGTATGACAGAGGACACTTTTTTACTTGTTTTAAAACAGCATATACGTCTGGATAATGAACCTTATTATCAGGGTGGTACGCTTTAAACGAGAACATTTGTGTTACTAAAGGAGTTTTACACTGTTCCGTCCACATGAGCAGATTTACAAAGTTTCAAATCTACCTAAAGAGGTCAGCCATTGAATTGGCCACATGTTTTGCGTCATGTTACAACAACAGCAGCTTTAGTCTAACTTGTTTTACAGGTTGGGTGTGGTTCTGTTTTTACTCTGGTAGAATGCATACAATGACTCAGGAGCTCCTTGAGATGAGGGGGGGAAAAGCAGGCAAATTTCTGATATAAGTAAATGAGCAAGGCAAAAAATTATTCACATGATTGATTGCCGTCTACCTGAAACCTATGTAAATACCTCAAAGACATTTTTAATTTTGCTTAAAGGACCATACCACTCTGTTTCCAAGATTAAATCTCTTAACTACTCATATATACTTTACTTCTTTTTTTTTTTGCCCACCATTTTCAATACAAACCAGACAATTGTATTTGTTTTGGATGCATATTTGTTCTTACTATTTCATTACTATCTATTCTTTTCTGTACACATTGAAAATCAATTCACAAAATATTGACCGTTGATTTAGTTGTGTAATCCATCACAGTGGACATCTAGTCTTCCTTTTTTTCAGTGTTACATTAAGTGTTACATTATCATTGGGTGGTAATGCAGTTTAAAGGTAGCAGATGGCTTTGAAAAGTGCACTGCAATAAATGCTGTATAGCACTCAGATGAATGGAAACCAATGCCTAGAAAAACTACATTTAAATTTCCAAACCCCCGTTTGTTTAATACAGTATCTCTTAATACAGTTTTGTATATTGAACATTTTGGTGAAAGTATTGGCACATGGTCCCAACTTTTGGTGTATTATTTTATGTGTTTTCATTTTTGCTGTATATCCTTAACATTTTGTCCTTCAGACTATCCTGTTCAGAGCTTCTCAGGGAGAAAGAAGGTGGTGCTCAGCAATGTGTCCTGGATGGGTGGCAAAAATGAGTTCCTGGGCATTGCCTACCTCGTGATGGGTTCAATGTGTGTCTTCATGTCCATAGTCATGCTCATTGTCTATGCTAAATTCAAGTTCCCTGAGGAAGAATGAGTGCCTGGTCATGGACTGTGGTTGGCTGGGTGTCAACAATTTTTCTTTTTTACCCCTTTTTGTTCGATGGGATAATGAAAGTGCAGTACAGTGCTCTCACAAGTGGGAGTATACAGCTAGAATCTGCCTATGAACCAAAATCACATGTTAGTTTGGACACGTAGGTCTCCTAAGGTGAAGAAGAAGCCTGGTGTCATTTTGTGAGGTGGGACTCGAGTTTTCCTATTTACTGCAAAATAGGAACTGGCTTTGTGGGCACTGTGGGATGATTTCCATATAGGTACATGTACTTGTCTGTAAGCACATCTATGAGGGTAGGCTCTCCTGGAATAGCTGTAAGCTGTGTCTCTTGTTGGTATTTCCAATTTGAGTGTGTAAACTGCTTGACAAGTTTATTTTACAATTCTTGGATATTGCAGGGTGTTTCTCTCAGGCTTCTAATACTGTATTTCTTAAATTTGTCCTTTCATAATCACAAAGTGAGCTGCCTCCTCATTTTAGGTCAGTAATAATATTAAAGCCATAAATGATTTTAATAAGCCATTTGATACTTGACAAAAAAACTGAACATGTTACTCTTGATGTGTAGCTTAGCTTGGAAATAATGCTGTAAAATGTGGGAAAAATTGCTCTTCAAACTCAGGGAACTAGTGTACAGGCTATGCAAGATCCTGTTTGTCTTCTGTTTACTTATTAACAGTTTTAACTCTGAATATTGTTTCTGAGATTTTACTTCATGTTTATTTATTTAATAAAACAACATCAAAACCATAACTTCACATTCTTCTCTCTTATTAGGACATTTAGATTCCACAGGCAACAGTGCCATGCTATGTTTATTCTTTTCGTTTTCTTTTCAACAGTCTGTGCTGGATTCTAGGGAAATGTTGGCTTTCTTCTATCAATAGGCAACATTTTTATCCCTCAACCACTTCTTTACTATGACTTCAGAGGTCTTCAATTTCTGTTTTTCAGATCTAGGGCGATATTCTGCTTTGACCTTTGCCAAAAGCCTAATAAGCACCATATCTAGTATATTTTATCAATGGGTCATTTCATTGGATCCTGGCTGTTTAATGCTGTAGCTCTAAGGTCAAGCTTGATTGCATTTGTAGGTCTGCATTCTCAACTGATCCGAGTCAAAGCTCTAAGTACTATTTTATTCTTGATAGGTCTGGATGTTTAGGTTTATAAAAATATGTAGACATAATAAGCATAACGATTTATAAGATGCATAGCTAATGTATGCAGCTCATTAATTCTTGATAGCATGAGTCTGCAAAGTGCACTTATGCACATTATATTATCACTGAATTAGTAATACCATTATTTAAGGTTTATCACTTTGTTGTAAAAGCAAAGGAGACTTTCTCGATTTATAGCTGCATCATTGGAGACAACTCCCTTTCCCCCCCCTGTCTGTCATACAAATAGAGAGAGAAGATTTGATTCGTTGAACTGATTTGTGGTTATTGTAGTGTTCGGCTAGTAATTGTCCAGTGAAATACGCAGCCCTCGAACGACAAGTCCCACAATCCATTGCGCAAATAAACCTGACGGCCACGGTTGCGGCGTTTTGACAGCTGCAGTCAGCTAGCTACATAACGTCAGGCTCGTTTATTTGTTCATACAGTGATCGGACGTCGTTGGCCGTTTCAAAGAATGTCTGACGGTGGGGGGACGGAGGAAAACGCCGGCACCATGGAGGTGTCGGCCGTTCAGACGGTCGCTGATACTTCGGTGCTGCAGAAGCATATTCGGAAATTGGTACCGCTGCTCCTGGAAGATGGCGGCGAGGCCCCGGCCTCACTGGAAACCGCCCTGGAGGAGAAGAGCGCTGTGGAGCAGATGAGGAAATTTCTGGCGGATCCCCAACTTCACACCATCCTGGTCCAGAGAAGTGCACTCAAAGGTAGATTTAAGGTTACACGGTCTGCTAACTAGCTAACATGATTTTAATAACAGGACCATTCGTAACTTATTCTGAAACGCTAACGTTAGTTATTAACGTATTCATCCCACACGAAATATCTTTATCTCTATCCAATGTTAGCCAAGTTAACATTGTATGTGAGCTAGTATTATTTGACAGACTGCTAAATAACAGTGTTAACCTATCTAGTTATATCCATCCATGGCGTTGTTTAAATTGTAAGGCAACTACGCCACAATGGGTGGGGGAGAGAAACCCGCTAACGCCAAATAATGACAACATAATACAAACCAATTCAGGGGCTCACTGTTAGCTATCATTTTAAGGCCTGATATTGGATAACCTTAGCCGCAGTTACACAAGCACCAAAATCATAGGCATTCAGAGAATGAATCCTTTGTAACAACTGCAAATCATGTTGTGTGCACCTTCTTGGGGTTTTATCATGTGAACCAGCTTGCGTCAATGAACACATTATCCCCAGTTTCCTCCAGGCGAATTAATTCTGCGCCTCAGAGCCTCCTGCCCTTACTAATGTTGTATGATTGCTAAACCTTGATCTCTTGATACTGCACATGACCAGCCACTGAGTCTGAGCCAGAGAGTCACTGCCGCCTATTCATGTTTTTGCACCAAGAATAATGATGCTGCAATGCAGAGAGTGCCGTTTCTGCAGATGGCTATCACTTCCTACAAGCTATGACCTCACTTGTAAAGGAGGGTGGGGACATGGAAGTAGATGAAAGTGTAAGATTGCACTTTCATCCTACTGTAACATATCTTATTATACTCCGATAAACTCAACTCCTGACTAGCATTCAAATACTTTTTCTTTTCTAGCAGCAGAGTAATTTTATTGGTCTTGAGCAACCAGTCTGCTTGGTGCAAGTCTCATAATACTAACTTATATGGTGAAAAACCTCAGCACACAGGCTGCATAATGGTATATGATTCCTGTTTTATTATGTGACAAGATATGATGATTAAATGTAGAAAAAGACAGTTTGGATTTTAAGTGTTAAATGGTGTTTTTAAACATTGACTTGGTAGTAATGTGCCATGATTTATTTGTTAATGGAGAATCTTGATATATCTTAACTACTTGATTTCAGTGTGTGTGTGTGTGGGGGGGGGGCTGTTGCAAACATTTATTGATTAAGATTAGCAATGTGAGGAATATGATTTCATGAGTTGTCTGTTTACTTGTTCAGATAAGACTTTTTAAGACATTTTATTTGTTCTTCAAACAGAGGATGTTGGCGATGAAGGAGAAGAGGAGAAAGAGTGCATCACTTATAACGTCAGCATTGATATACACTATGGGCTCAAGTCCAACAGGTAAATGAGGCCTCTAATGTACTGAACAATGGCCTTTTTTCAGCCAACCAATTGTATGTGATTTCCTCAACATAACTGGGGGGAGAAACTCCCTTTCTACATATAACGTGTACTCTCTAGAAGATCATTTTTAATTTACTCCATAGCACTTAGCTTCCAGTTAAGTTCTGTCAATTCTAAACTATGAATGTTTTCACTCCTTTTTCCCCTGCAGCTTGGCTTTGATCAAGAGGACAGGCGTCATTGATGCAGACAAGCCCATATCAACCCAAGTTCGAGTTCTGACCTTGAGTGAGGATTCTCCCTACGAGACACTACACTCATTCATCAGCAATGCTGTCGCTCCTTTCTTCAAGTCCTACATCCGCGAGTCTGGCAAGGCAGACAGGTAATCCTCAAAATGTTTTCATTATATTACCTGAATCATGAACTCCGCAAGGAGGAATAATGTAACATTGATGGAGAATTCATCTGCACTATAATCTCTATCCTAACCCTCTAGAGATGGGGATAAGATGGCTCCCTCAGTCGAGAAAAAGATTGCTGAGCTGGAGATGGGCCTTCTCCACCTGCAGCAGAACATTGAGATTCCTGAGATCAGCCTGCTCATCCACCCCAACATCACAAACATTGCCAAGCAGTGCTATGAGCGCGGGGAGAAGCCCAAGGTCACGGACTTTGGAGACAAAGTGGAGGACCCAACTTTCCTTAACCAGCTGCAATCTGGAGTCAATCGCTGGATCAGGGAGATCCAAAAGGTAATGGGTATTCCCATATTTCTATCTCAAATGTAAACAAAACAATGTTGTTATACTTCATATAATAAATAAAAATATTTTTCTCTCTTGTACTCACCACTGGGTTTTTTTGTCTCCTCCACCCACCTTTTTGTCAGGTGACAAAGCTCGATCGTGATCCAGCTTCAGGCACAGCCTTGCAGGAGATCAGTTTCTGGCTGAATCTGGAGAGAGCCCTCAACAGGATCCAGGAGAAGAGGGAGAGCCCGGAGGTTCTGCTCACACTGGATATCCTCAAACACGGCAAACGTTTCCATGCTACTGTCAGCTTTGACACTGATACTGGTGAGGGACATCTAGTCATGAAAAAAATGTTTCTTGGCTTGTTTCCATACTTTACTGGCTGTATTATATTCAATACAGTATGATTCATTGTTTATCCATTATCTACTCACAGGTCTGAAACAGGCTGTGGAAACCGTCAATGACTACAATCCTCTGATGAAGGACTTCCCTCTCAATGACCTGCTCTCTGCTTCGGAGCTTGATAAGATCCGCCAGGCCCTGATGGCCATATTCACTCACTTGAAAAAGATTCGGAACACTAAGTACCCTATCCAGAGAGCACTGCGTCTAGTAGAGGCCATCTCCAGGGACCTGAGCTCACAGCTCCTCAAGGTGTTGGGCACCAGGAAGCTCATGCATGTCGCCTATGAGGAATTTGAAAAGGTTGGTGTGGTTGGGTCTTTCATTAACTAAAACCTATTGTATTTATTTCCCCAGAAGTACACTCTTACTTTAGATGCTCAAAATATTACACGTCTTGCTAAATGTCCGTTAAACTTCTGTGTGCAGGTGATGGTGGCATGCTTTGAGGTGTTCCAGACCTGGGAGGATGAGTATGAGAAACTGCAGGTGCTTCTGAGGGACATTGTGAAGAGAAAGAGAGAGGAGAACCTGAAGATGGTGTGGCGTTTGAGCCCCGCCCATAGGAAGCTCCAATCACGTCTGGATCACATGAGACGTTTCAGAAGACAGCATGAACAGCTGAGGGCTGTCATCGTCCGTGTGCTGAGGCCTCAGGTAAAGTACCATCAGCGTCTGTAGTGGCCACACTTGAACTGACTAGCATGGCTTGCCATTATTGTGTTGTTTTCCTGTAGATCCTGACAAAATAGGAATTAAAATCTGGTTTAATCCACACTTGATTGATTCTTTGAAGTTTTTGTCTCCAGGTTTCTGCCGTGCCGCAACATGCCCCTGGAGAGACAGTTGAGCCTCAAGACATGAAGGTAGCTGGAGTTCTTTTTGATGCTGCTGATGCCAATGCTATCGAGGAGGTCAACCTGGCATATGAGAATGTCAAAGAGGTTGATGGCCTGGATGTGTCTAAGGAAGGCATGGAGGCCTGGGAAGCTGCCATGAAGCGCTACGACGAACGTATTGACCGCGTGGAAACCCGTATCACTGCCCGCCTGCGTGATCAGCTGGGAACTGCCAAGAATGCCAACGAGATGTTCCGCATCTTCTCCCGCTTCAATGCTCTCTTTGTCCGTCCCCACATCCGTGGTGCCATCCGGGAGTACCAGACGCAGCTCATCCAGCGTGTGAAAGACGACATTGAATCACTGCATGACAAGTTCAAAGTGCAGTATCCTCAAAGCCAGGCCTGTAAGATGAGCCATGTTCGAGATCTGCCACCTGTGTCTGGCTCCATCATCTGGGCCAAGCAGATCGACCGTCAGCTGACGGCATATATGAAGAGAGTGGAGGATGTTCTGGGAAAAGGCTGGGAGAACCACGTGGAGGGGCTGAAGCTGAAGCAGGATGGAGATAGCTTCAGGGCTAAACTCAATACTCAAGAGATATTTGATGACTGGGCTCGTAAGGTATGGAGCGGACATTAAAATGTATATTTATAGACATACTAACAGATACTAACAGTTACATAAAGTTAGCAAATGAAAAATCACAATACGACGTTCTCACAACTGCCTATTTAACTACATTTCATTCATCTACACCATCCACCAATCCAACATGTCATGGACTTCACAGTTCTCTGCTGTCTCAAACTGATATAACTGCAATTGCATTCACAGAATGACATGATATTTCCATTGTCTTCAATGTGAATTAAAAACCTGGTTTAAAACACTTTTGGGGAGGGGGACTGTATAGTTTCTTTTAGTATTATGCAAATTCGTGGGTATCTTTGTTAATATGTTTTTGTCAGACATAAATATAGTATTGTATTTTTAAATCTTAGTAATTTGACATTTTTCTCAAATATTTGAAAGATGTTCTAGTTTTTGCCTCTTACAATGCTTAGTGTTCTTTTTTTTTTTTTATCAACTCTTGTGTTTTGGAATATTTTTCACTCCTTTCTTTTGTTAATCAGGTGCAGCAGCGTAACCTTGGTGTGTCTGGCCGCATCTTCACAATCGAGAGTACTCGTGCCCGTGGACGTACTGGAAACATGCTCAAGCTTAAAGTCAACTTCCTCCCAGAGATCATCACTTTGTCCAAAGAGGTCCGCAACCTCAAGTGGTTGAGCTTCCGTGTTCCTTTAGCCATCGTCAACAAAGCCCACCAAGCTAACCAGCTGTACCCATTTGCCATCTCTTTGATTGAGAGTGTGCGCACCTATGAGCGCACTTGTGAGAAGGTGGAGGAGAGGTCTTCCATCTCCCTGCTGGTGGCTGGGCTCAAGAAAGAGGTTCAGGCTCTCATTACTGAAGGCATCACTCTGGTCTGGGAGTCCTACAAGCTGGATCCCTATGTTCAGAGGCTGGCCGAAACCGTATTCAACTTCCAGGAGAAGGTCGGTGTGGAGGAGCTGTTACTATAAAATGTTTACATATGTCCTGAATAGGTACAGATTCTCCTCAGTGTCATTTTAGAATGAAACAAGATATTGCCCCCAAATTCTAATGTAGTTTTTTTCCTGCTGTATGTTGTTTCCAGGTGGACGACCTCTTACTCATTGAGGAGAAAATTGATCTTGAGGTTCGCTCTCTGGACACTTGCATGTTCGACAACAAGACCTTCTCTGACATCCTAAACCGAGTTCAGAAGGCTGTGGATGACCTCAATCTTCACTCCTATTCCAACCTGCCCATCTGGGTCAACAAGCTCGACATTGAGGTTGGCACCACAAAGCAACAATACAAGAATTATTTGTTATTCTCATTCAGTTAGATTGCAACAGTTTTGAGTCAGAATGTAAATACTTTGAACATTTCAACCTCTGTTTCTTCTTACATGTGGCTGGCCTGAATAGTTTTCAAACAGGAAATCTTTGTTTCATAGATCGAACGCATCTTGGGAGTGCGTCTGCAGGCTGGCCTTAAGGCCTGGACCCAGGTGCTCCGTGGCCAGGTTGAAGACAAAGCTGATGTGGACATGGATACAGAGGCTCCACAAGTGAGCCACAAACCTGGAGGGGAGCCCAAGATCAAGGTATGTATTATGACTGTAGTGACTCTGTGTTGCCTTATGCCATGTTTTCTTCTAATGATTGTACATGACTAGCTGACTATCTGTTATTACAAACTAATCTCCTGTTTTATTTTCCCAGAATGTTGTCCATGAGCTGAGGATTACTAACCAAGTGATCTACCTAAACCCACCGATAGAAGACTGTCGCTACAAGCTCTACCAGGAGATGTTTGCCTGGAAGATGGTCATCCTTTCCCTTCCGAGGATCCAGAGCCAGAGATACCAGGTAGGGGTGTCTGAACAGGTTGAGTAGTAGGGCTGTGATTGTCACTGCAGAAAGCCATGATATGAATGCATGTCAGAATGTCTGTGGTATACGAACATGTAGATACCAGCCACTTTGTAAACAAATATCTACCAAATATAAATAAGCTGTATTTTATTCTAGTTCAGATATGATGTATGGATTTTGTGTCCTGTTACACTTGTGGTGTTGCTTTGATCTAAGCAAACGTGTCATTCCTCACCAGGTTGGCGTCCACTACGAGCTGTCAGAGGAGGAGAAGTTCTACAGAAATGCCCTGACCAGGATGCCAGATGGCCCTGCAGCCTTGGAAGAGGCCTACAATGCAGTCGAAGACATTGTCAATGAGGTGGAGCAGTATGTCAAGGTAAGAGGCATCTTGTTATAGCAACACAATAAAATGTGTTATCATAACTTGGATTTACTGCTGATAGAATTACTTTGTTTGAGGAACAGATTTAAAGAAGTAAAATGCCAAATTACAGTTGTTGTTTTTTTGTACTTTCTTCTGTATGTCTTTATATCATCAACATGCATAATATACACTATCATGTATATTGGTTTGTGAGTATCCATCTCTTTTCTTTGTTGTCCCGGTCCAGGTGTGGCTGCAGTACCAGTGCTTGTGGGACATGCAAGCTGAGAACATCTACAACCGTCTGGGTGAAGACCTCACCAAGTGGCAGGCCCTGCTGGTCCAGATCCGCAAAGCTCGTGGAACCTTTGACAATGCAGAGACACGGAAAGAGTTTGGACCTGTGGTCATCGACTATGGCAAGGTAATAATGAAAGTTCTAGGTGCTGTATTTGGAAAAAGTATTAGTCTAGTAAATGAAACCTCTTCAAAAGAAATACTACATTTTATACAAAATCTTATACTTCTACATTTTTAACCATTATTTTAAGGGAAGCGTGATGGCTCTTCTACATAAACCCCCTTATTTGTTCAAATGTGTTTAATTAAAATGCAATGGTATATTTTATTTGTAATGTTTTTTTTGCTGCTCCATCTTATACAATAAATATTCTTGGTTAAATTTTTTTTGGATAGTCCACCTACAGGTACTTTACAGAGTATTTTTAACATTTCAGCAGCTTATTATTTGAGATTCAACTGTTTCTCAAATAAAACAGTTTGGTTAGGTTTAGGCACCAAAAACATCTCGGTTAGGGTATGCTCATGAATTTCCACATATACTCTATTGACTATCTGTTAAATATCTGCAGGCAAAGTGAAACAGTTGAAACGTAACAAATACGCTACACTTTATTTGTCCCTGACACCAGGTCCAGTCCAAGGTGAATTTGAAGTATGACTCCTGGCACAAAGAAGTGCTCAGCAAGTTTGGCCAGATGCTTGGCAACAACATGCAGGACTTCCATGCCCAGATCTCCAAGGTAATACATAATGTGATTGAGCAAAACATCTTTTGACCAGCTTAGTAACAATGATTTCCAATAGACACTGATCAGAAGGCTTTATGAACTAGTTTAAAAAAAAAAAATAAATGTCTTAACACCTTTCTTTCCTCTATAGTCCCGTCAAGAACTGGAGCAACATTCTGTGGACACGGCTAGCACCTCAGATGCTGTCAACTTCATAACATATGTCCAGACCCTGAAGCGCAAGATCAAACAGTTTGAGAAAAATGTGGATGTAAGTACTCAAATAAATGCTCTAAAACATTCAGTATCCTTTCCTTCATTCTATTGTATCACTACATGCTGTAAGAAAAGCACTTTAGGATCCTAATCAGATTCTCCCTACTTTTACCCCTAGTTGTTCCGTAATGGACAGCGTTTGCTGGAGAAGCAGAGATTCCAGTTCCCTCCATCTTGGCTCTACATTGACAACATTGAAGGTGAATGGGGAGCCTTCAGTGACATAATGAAGCGCAAGGATACTGCTATCCAGCAGCAGGTGGCCAACCTGCAGCTGAAGATTGTCCAGGAGGACAAAGCTGTGGAAAACCGCACCACTGACTTGCTCAATGACTGGGAGAAGACCAAACCAGTTGCTGTAAGAGAAATTAAATCATCAAATTAAATTTGAAATGCAATATATAGTACAGTCACCCCTAGGTCATACTTTTTGTGTTGTTAAATTAGAATATCATTATTTAAGAAGTACAGCAGATGAAGCATTTTTTTTTATTGTGACAGAAATAACTTGTAAAAATCATCAAAAAACGTTTTTTAAAATTAATTATGGGGCTTTTTTGATGTCTAAATGGTAATCTGTTTCACCAGGGTAACCTGCGTCCAGAGGAGGCTCTTCAGTCTCTGACGATCTATGAGGGCAATTTTGGCCGTCTGAAGGATGAAAGGGAGAAGTGTGCCCGAGCCAAAGAAGCCCTGGAGCTCACAGACACTGGCCTGCTCAGCGGCAGTGAAGAGAGAGTGCAGGTAATGCCAGCTAACATTCACTTAAAAGCATTTTAAATCACCAATCAAAGACAACTAACAGGCAGCAAATATCTCACAGACACAAACTTCGAGTAATATTTAACCCATTATGCACGAGTTACAGCGCTTACCTTTTTAACTTTTATACATGTTCCAAAACCATAGCCAAAAACCTCAAATGCTTTTCTCATGACTCATTTGTGGCGACTTGTAGGTGGCACTAGAGGAGCTGCATGACCTGAAGGAGGTTTGGTCCGAGCTGTCAAAGGTCTGGGAGCAGATCGACCAGATGAAAGAGCAGCCATGGGTGTCTGTACAGCCTCGCAAGGTAACAAATCCACAATAATCATTCAGATCATTGAGTCTCTATTGTTGTTAATTTGTGATATTCTTAGCATATAACTATTCTGGTGTTGGGTTTTTTTTTTAGCTTCGCCAGAGTCTGGATGCTCTTCTGAACCAGCTGAAGAACTTCCAAGCAAGACTGAGACAGTATGCGTCCTATGAGTATGTCCAGAGGCTGCTTAAAGGATACCTGAAGGTCAGCCAACTCGTTTTCTCCCACTAAGCACACATTTTAACTCACAAGAAAACTTTAAAAGTGGGTTATTCAGTTCCCTACCTGTTCCTTTCTCTCACCAGGTTAACATGTTGGTGATTGAGCTGAAATCAGAGGCTCTGAAGGACCGCCACTGGAAGCAGCTGATGAAGCGTTTGCATGTAAACTGGGTCCCATCAGAGCTGACCCTGGGACAGATCTGGGATGTGGATCTGCAGAAGAATGAGATGGTGGTAAAGGACGTTCTCCTGGTAGCCCAGGGAGAGATGGCTTTGGAGGAGTTCCTCAAACAGGTGAAGAGGGAGGGCCCTGAAGAGATCATGCAGTGTAGTTGTGATGCTCACAGGGGGCAACTGACAATTGTTTTTATCTACAGCTTCCAATCCAAATGATTACAAATTACCCTCCTAGTTTGTAGACCTTTTTTAATAATAATTCTGTGATTTTTGGTCCTCAGATCCGTGAAGTGTGGAACTCGTATGAGCTCGACCTGGTGAACTACCAGAACAAATGTCGTCTGATTAGAGGCTGGGATGACCTCTTCAACAAGGTCAAAGAACATATTAACAGCGTGTCTGCCATGAAGTTGTCTCCATACTACAAGGTAAATAGAATTACATGTTGTGTTCATTAAGATTTTACAAATATTTAAGCTTTCAGAACTACATCAACACCATACATCATTTTCCTTTTCTTCTCCCAGGTGTTTGAAGAAGATGCCCTGAGCTGGGAGGACAAGCTGAATCGCATCATGGCTTTGTTTGATGTTTGGATTGATGTCCAGCGTCGCTGGGTCTACCTTGAAGGCATCTTCACCGGCAGTGCTGACATCAAACATCTGCTGCCTGTCGAAACCCAGAGATTCCAGAGGTAAATAAAGGACCCTTATTTTTTCACTTTATTTAAAAAAAAAAACAACTAGAATTTATTTGTAAAAAATCCAATGGTCAGGATTTTTCTCTTCTCTCTGTCTTTATTCCACAGTATCAGTACAGAGTTCTTGGCACTGATGAAGAAGGTGTCAAAGTCTCCCTTAGTGATGGATGTGTTGAACATACAGGGAGTGCAGAGGTCTCTGGAGCGACTGGCTGACCTCCTGGGAAAAATCCAGAAAGCCCTTGGAGAATACCTGGAGAGAGAAAGATCGTCATTCCCCAGGTAAGAACAGGATAGAGGATGAAGGGACTGCCAGTTGAATATTTGGAATAACTTTAACTGATTCATATATTCATTTATTAACTGTCCTTATTTGATCCATCGCTCCATTCCAGGTTCTACTTTGTGGGAGACGAGGACCTGCTTGAAATCATTGGCAATAGCAAGAATGTGGCCAAACTGCAGAAACACTTCAAAAAGATGTTTGCTGGTGTTTCCAGCATCCTTCTCAACGAGGACAACACTGAGGTGCTGGGAATCTCCTCCCGCGAGGGTGAGGAGATTCTCTACAAGACACCAGTCTCCATCACACAGCACCCCAAGATCAATGAGTGGCTGACGCTGGTGGAGAAGGAGATGAGGGTGACTCTGGCCAAGCTGCTAGCTGAGTCTGTCACAGAGGTCACATCCTTCAACAAGGGCACAGCCATTGACCTGAGTCAGTACATCAACTGGATTGATCGTTACCAGGTTGGTATTGAGAGAGTATTTATTCTACTCACAATTTGTTATTCAACATACAGGCAATGTTTTAATGTAATTTTACTTGATCTGTTTCCTCTATTCACAGGCCCAGTTGGTGGTCCTGTCCACTCAGATCGCCTGGTCTGAGAATATCGAGTCTGCTTTGACCAGCATCTCTGGTGGTGGGGACGTGACACTCATGCAGGGAGTGCTGTCAAATGTGGAGGCCACCCTCAATGTGTTGGCTGACACCGTGCTGATGGAGCAGCCTCCACTCCGCAGGAGGAAACTGGAGCACTTGGTTAGAGGGAATTTTTTTCAAAGTGAAGTTTTAAAGGAATGTTGTCCAATTAAATAGTGTTTGACATCCCTCTTCTGCTCCATTTTAGATTACCGAGCTGGTGCACCAACGTGATGTGACCAGGGCTCTGATCAGGAACAAGATCGACAACCCCAAGTCCTTTGAGTGGCTCTGCCAGATGCGCTTCTATTTTGACCCCAAGCAGACAGATGTCCTGCAACAGCTGTCCATTCAGATGGCCAATGCCAAGTTCAACTATGGCTTTGAGTACTTGGGTGTCCAGGACAAGCTCGTCCAGACCCCTCTGACAGACCGCTGCTATCTCACCATGACCCAGGCCCTGGAGGCCCGCCTTGGAGGATCACCATTTGGTATGGAAGCTTTATTTATTTTTTTGTACACATGAAAATTTAAGTTTTACATATAAAACAATCAGCTTCACTGAGTTTGTCCTCAATCTAGGTCCTGCTGGCACAGGGAAGACTGAGTCAGTGAAAGCTCTTGGTCACCAGCTTGGCCGCTTCGTCCTGGTCTTCAACTGTGATGAGACATTCGACTTCCAGGTACATAACAGCATTCCGATTCTTTGTTCTTTTATAGCTGAGACAACAGTGACACAAGAGATCAGTAAAATACTTAGACATCATGTGTTTATCATTTGGTTATTTTTTTTATTTAAGGATGTAGCGGTTTCTCATATTGGTCATTTAACTTACAAATCTCTTTTTGTTTTTTTTTTGTTTTTTAGGCCATGGGTCGTATCTTTGTAGGTCTGTGCCAGGTTGGAGCATGGGGCTGCTTCGATGAGTTTAACCGTCTGGAGGAGAGAATGCTCTCTGCCGTCTCCCAGCAGGTCCAGTACATCCAGGTGGCCTTGAGGGAGCACAGCAACCCCAACAGAGACAGGAGTATGTATATCTGTGGGAACTTGTCCTATAACAAGACTGTCCAGATTCAACTTAGTATCTTTTGAAGGTCATTTTCCACAAAGATTTCAAAATGATTCAACAAAATGGGTTTCTTAATTTTATACCATAAAACCATAAAAATCAGATGAGAGACAGAAAATCAGTTTCTCCACCTTATTCACTACCATTTATTAAATTTTTACATGGGAACTGCATTGTAAATAACTACACAACTGTCACCCCCTAAGGTGTGCCAGTCACCACGGAGCTCCTTAACAAGCAGGTAAAGGTGAGTCCAGACATGGCCATCTTTATCACCATGAATCCTGGTTACGCTGGCCGCTCCAACCTGCCTGACAATCTGAAGAAGCTATTCCGCAGCTTGGCCATGACCAAGCCCGACCGCCAGCTCATTGCCCAGGTCATGCTGTACTCTCAAGGTTTCCGCACAGCCGAGACCCTCGCCAAGAAGATTGTGCCCTTCTTCAAGTATGTACTGTTTATGAAAAATGTACATAGCTTTGAGAGAATTTGGAGGTCGGTCTTCTCTGAATGTATCCCTTGCCTCTATTTCAGGCTGTGCGATGAGCAGCTGTCATCCCAGAGTCACTACGATTTCGGCCTCCGAGCTCTCAAGAGCGTGCTGATCAGCGCTGGTAATGTCAAGCGTGAGCGCATTCAGAGGATCAAAAGGGAGAAGCTAGAGCGCGGTGAGGTCGTTGATGAGAATGACATCGCTGAGAACCTTCCTGAACAGGAGGTATAGAAATTATATATTGTAGGATTTGGTGTGAAGTTTCTGTATTGTGTTATTGAATTTCGGCAGCTCTGGGAAATCTGTTTTCAGAATCCAGCTAGAAATTTGAGGAGCTCGACTGGTTATTTCACTCAGTCTGTGTCTTGTTACTGTAGATCCTGATCCAGAGTGTGTGCGAGACCATGGTTCCAAAGCTGGTGGCAGAGGACATCCCTCTGCTGTTCAGCCTGCTGTCAGATGTCTTCCCAGGAGTCCAGTACCACCGTGGAGAGATGACTGCTCTGAGGGAAGAGCTGAAGAAAGTCTGCAGTGAGATGTACCTCACCTACGGAGATGGTGATGATGTTGGCAGCATGTGGGTGGAGAAGGTATGTGGCTAACTGGAGTCAACATATATCTTATTGAGTGTGCCCAGAAACAGTGCGTTATACAGCCATGCCCACTCCGAAAGACACAGACGTCCTCTACAGGGCTAGGATCAAATTGTTCTGCATGGCAGTGCAGTATTCAAGGTGCTTGCATAATGAGTAGGCACTCTAATTTTCAGAAACTTTGTGATTCATCCCCTTCCAGGTGCTCCAGCTGTACCAGATCACACAGATCAACCACGGTCTGATGATGGTGGGACCTTCAGGTAGTGGGAAGAGCATGGCATGGAGGGTGCTACTCAAGGCCCTGGAGAGACTGGAGGGTGTTGAGGGTGTAGCCCACATCATTGACCCCAAGGCCATCAGCAAGGACCACCTGTATGGAACCCTGGACCCAAACACCCGTGAATGGACCGATGGCTTGTTCACACACATCCTCAGGAAGTGAGTTCTGTAACACATTTCATTGTTAAGGGTATAAGTAAACTCAGCTCATCTTTATCTTGCTAAATAGGACTTTAAAAAAATAAATGGTGTAAAATATTGTTTCTTTCAATTTCAGGATTATTGACAATGTTCGCGGTGAACTGCAGAAGCGTCAGTGGATCATCTTCGATGGTGATGTTGACCCTGAGTGGGTTGAAAATCTCAACTCTGTCCTGGATGACAACAAGCTTCTCACCCTGCCCAATGGAGAGCGTCTCAGCTTACCACCTAATGTAAGAGCACAGCACTTCAAACACTGATTTTTCTTTTTGTCTCATTCTAGTCTAAGGTGCTGAAAGCATGCTGTATTGACCTGAAATTATTCTCTATCTCTAGGTGCGTGTAATGTTTGAAGTGCAGGACCTGAAGTACGCCACCCTGGCCACTGTGTCTCGCTGTGGTATGGTCTGGTTCAGTGAGGATGTCCTCAGCACTGACATGATCTTCAACCACTTCCTTGCTCGCATTCGTAGCATTCCATTGGACGAGGGAGAGGATGAATCTCAGCGCCAGAGGAAAGGCACAGATGACGAGGAAGAGACTGCATCACCAATGCTGCAGGTAATTAAGTGGAATAAAATAGACTATTAGAAAAAAACAAGACTTCATTGCAGCAATTCATTCAAGAAGGATATTTAAGACATTTCTTCTTTACTGATGTCCTTTCACACAATTTACACTAGATCCAGCGTGATGCTGCAGCTACCCTGCAGCCTTACTTCACCTCCACAGGCCTGGTGATCAAGGCCTTAGAGCATGCCTCCAAGATGGAGCACATCATGGACTTCACCCGTCTGCGCTGCTTGGGTTCCCTGTTCTCAATGCTGCACCAGGCCTGCCGTAATGTGGCGCTCTACAACAACAACCACCCTGACTTTCCCATGCCCATTGATCAGCTGGAGAAGTACATGCAGGTACATGTCTTATTGTTGTTATATCAACTTAGAACCTAAACACTGCAAAAATATATGCATTTTCTTAAAACTGATGAATTTTGTGGCATTGTCTTTTTACAGAAATATCTGATCTACGCTGTGCTGTGGTCCTTCTCTGGTGACGGACGGCTGAAGATGAGGGCTGAGCTTGGAGAATACATTCGTCGCATTACCACTGTAGCGCTCCCCTCTGCTCCCAATGTCCCCATCATTGACTATGAGGTACAGCCTCTTTGTGTTAAAATGGATATTGATTGTTATCTTGACTAAATTTACTAGAAAATATTTGATTCTCTGTATCTGCAAGTTTTTTTTAATCAAAGCTACTGCAGTCTTGTAATTTCAGAATAACCATTGTATCGTTTTCTGTACTTCGGGCAGGTGTGCATCTCGGGTGAGTGGCAATCCTGGCAGGGCAAAGTGCCCCAGATTGAGGTAGAGACCCACAAGGTGGCGTCCCCCGATGTCGTGGTTCCCACCCTGGATACTGTTCGCCATGAGGCTTTGCTTTACACATGGCTGGCAGAGCACAAACCCCTGGTGCTGTGTGGACCTCCTGGCTCTGGAAAGACAATGACTCTGTTCAGCGCACTCAGAGCCTTGCCTGATATGGAGGTGAGAGACTGGATTAAAGAACTTAAAATTTCTTATAAATCTTTAAAATCGGTTTAACCTGACTTTGTAACTGAGTTGTAATCCTTTTATACCACTATATAAATTGTAATGTAATAGAAATCTCTTGCATACACTTAAAATGTTTAAAAATGATGTACACTGGAGTTTAACATATTCTAAACTGCTGAATAAATATGAAGAAACTGGATTTCATGTAAGGTTGTAATTTCCAAATTTTCCTCATCTCTACCAGGTTGTGGGTCTGAACTTTTCCAGTGCCACCACCCCAGAGCTGCTGCTGAAGACCTTTGATCATTACTGTGAGTACCGCCGTACCCCCAACGGTGTGGTCCTCGCCCCTGTCCAGCTGGGCAAGTGGCTGGTGTTGTTCTGTGATGAGATCAATCTGCCGGACATGGACAAGTACGGCACACAGAGAGTCATCTCTTTCCTCAGACAGGTATGATACATTGTTTTGAAAAAAAAAAAAAAAAAAAAAGGAATTTTCCCTTGCTGCATTTGCTTATTTTATGGGACATTGACGTATGCAAACTGAAATCATGGCGGCATAAACTTTGGTAGCCCTCCTTGTATAATAAAGGCTCCCATGTTGTGTATTCCTTGCAGATGGTGGAACATGGAGGTTTCTACCGCACCTCAGACCAGACTTGGGTCAAATTGGAGAGAATCCAGTTTGTTGGAGCCTGTAATCCTCCCACTGACCCTGGCAGAAAGCCTCTCACACACAGGTACAGTACTCAGACTTTATACCTGAATAGAACAATAATATAATTAATACCACGATTAACAGAAAACAAATGTGTATACATTTTAATGAAAGTTATATGACAAGCCCTAACATTGGCCATGCTGTGGTGTGCTGTTTCTAGGTTCCTGCGTCATGTTCCTGTGGTGTACGTAGACTATCCAGGCCCAGCCTCTCTAACCCAGATTTATGGAACCTTCAACCGTGCGATGCTGCGCCTCATCCCCTCTCTACGTACCTATGCTGAGCCTCTTACCGCTGCTATGGTTGAGTTTTACACCATGTCTCAGGTAAAGGAGATTACTAAATATCTACCGTATTTTTTGCACTATAGGGCGCACTAGATTATAAGGCGCACTGTCAATAAATGGTCTATTTTCGATCTTTTTTTCATATATAAAGCGCACCGGACTAAAACAGTCAGATAAGTCAGTCAGTCAAACTTTATTAAACGCGTTCACAATAACTCTCAACATTATTGAAACGTTAATGAGCGTATTCACAATAACTACCAACCTTGTTCAGTTGTAACACGTAAAATACAACACAATACACTCACTTTTTCAGTTTATTCCTTGTCCATAAATCCTTCAAATTCTTCATCTTCAGTGTCCCACACTGTAATATTATAGTGAAGCACAGTATGTATTACTCCGCGACGCTCCTGGCTATGGTAGCCGTAATGCTGCAAGCGGTGCGGCTTTGTAGTTTACCAAAGTCGTACTAAAACATTTTGACTTAGCGCCGTGAGCGCCTTGTACCACACAAAATCGCTTAGAGGTCAGTAAGCAAAACCAGAATTTATCCATATATACGGCGCTTCGGATTATAAGGCGCACTGTCGTTTTTTGAGGAAAATTAAAGGCTTTTAAGTGCGCCCTATAGTGCAAAAAATATGGTATATAAAAATCTAATGTAAACATCAAGTATCCTTAATAGTGTCACAGGAAACTAGGGTTACAAAAAAGAGACAAGACGCCTGTTTTATTAATAACTTTTTAGTCCTTTCATTCACACTATTACAAATGTTTTTCGCATGTCTCATTTAAATCCCTTTTTCACTTTTTTTAGGAGCGGTTTACCCAGGACACTCAACCTCACTACATCTACTCTCCCAGAGAGATGACTCGCTGGGTGAGGGGGATCTTCGAGGCCCTGCGGCCACTTGAGACTCTGCCTGTGGAAGGGCTCATCCGCATCTGGGCCCATGAAGCTCTCCGTCTCTTCCAGGACAGGTGAGTGCAAGTTTCTGAGAGGCTGAGCTTTACCACTCAAAGAAGACACTATTTGTATTTACCCTGGATAGTGTTTCAGATAAAGGACTCACATGGTTAGTTAGTCTGCCACTTGTGAAATTCACAAGTATTTAAAGAATGATAATGTGGTTTGTCTTAAACCTTTTTCCAGGCTGGTTGGCGATGAAGAGAGAAGGTGGACAGATGAAAACATCGACATGGTTTCTCTCAAACACTTCCCCAACATTGATAAGGACAAGGCTCTCAACAGGCCAATCCTCTACAGCAACTGGCTCTCCAAGGTAAACCTGGAACAGGTTGCTCATGCTGTGATATTCCTGCTTTGGTAATGATGCTGAAATATTGAGAATGGACCTCACGTCTTCAACAGTTTGATTTCCATTTTCACTGAGTTTATTGTTTGTAAATGCAGGATTACATCCCAGTGGAACAGGAGGAGCTGAGGGACTACGTAAAGGCCCGTCTGAAGGTCTTCTATGAAGAGGAGCTGGACGTCCCTCTGGTGCTCTTTAATGAGGTGCTGGACCACGTACTCAGAATTGACCGGTGAGTGACTCTGCTGCTGATTGACTCTAGAAATGAGTCTGAAACGATTGTACATTTCAAAATTGTATATCCTCCTCCAGAATCTTCCGTCAGCCTCAGGGCCATCTCCTGTTGATCGGTGTGAGTGGCGCAGGAAAGACTACTCTGTCTCGCTTTGTAGCCTGGATGAACGGACTTAGTGTATACCAGATCAAGGTTGGTGGAACACGTGAAGATATTTGGAGCCAAATTACTACAATTGCCTGTATTTATTGATATTTGTGTGTGTTTTTTCAGGTACACAGGAAATACACTGGGGAGGACTTTGATGAGGACCTGCGTACAGTGCTGCGTCGCTCAGGTTGTAAGAATGAGAAAATTGCCTTCATCATGGATGAGTCAAACGTGCTGGATTCTGGTTTCCTTGAGAGAATGAACACACTGCTGGCCAACGGAGAGGTAACTAATTGGGGAAACGACATGACAACAATGCATTGTTATCTGAGATAAGAGATCTATTTGGGTTGTGCACATCTAATATTCTGGTTTGTAATATGTTAAGGTTAATCTTTTTTTTTTTTTTTTTTTTTTTTGTAGGTTCCTGGCCTGTTTGAGGGAGATGAGTACGCCACCTTGATGACTCAGTGTAAGGAGGGAGCCCAGAAAGAGGGCCTGATGCTCGACACACACGAGGAGCTGTACAAGTGGTTCACCAGCCAGGTTATCAGGAACCTCCATGTTGTTTTCACCATGAACCCCTCATCAGAGGGCCTGAAGGACAGGGCTGCCACATCTCCTGCCCTTTTCAACAGGTACAGAGACACATGGTGGACACTGAGAATGAATTCATTGATTACATCATTGGCAAGCAGGGAATAGATACCACAACGTTAAGATTACAAGATGGCGTTTCTTAGTTAACTGAAAGCTTTTTTTTTTGTGTTAGGTGTGTGCTGAACTGGTTTGGAGACTGGTCCACAGAGGCCCTTTATCAGGTGGGTAAGGAGTTCACTAGCAAGATGGATCTGGAGAAGCCAAACTACAAGGTGCCAGACTACATGCCCATCGTCTATGACAAGCTGCCCCAGCCACCATCTCACCGCGAGGCTATTGTCAATGGCTGTGTGTTTGTACACCAGACACTTCACCAGGTAGGGACTTTTGCAGTGGTTAGTAAGGGATTGATTGTGTAGTTTGCTTTAAATTGGGCATTTGGTAATCCTGTAAAACCATGTTAATTTAACAGTTTTCTAATGTGTACTTTATATGTTATTAACTCTACACAGGCTAACAACCGCCTGGCTAAGCGAGGTGGTCACACGATGGCCATCACTCCTCGCCACTACCTGGACTTTATCAACCAGTATGCCAACCTGTTCAATGAGAAACGCAGCGAGTTGGAGGAGCAACAGATGCACCTCAACGTTGGTCTCCGCAAGATCAAGGAGACTGTTGATCAGGTAAAGTCATTTTATATTTTACTTCATTTGATGTGCTTGCATAGATTAAGTGCCATTTTATTCCACCTATTTCTCACCAACCAAGACAGCTTAATTTGTTTCAGTGCTTGCCAACAGCTGCTTGTTCTTGTCTGACTCCCTGATTGTACCTATACCTCTTCATCAAGGTGGAGGAGCTTCGTCGTGACCTGAGAATCAAGAGCCAGGAGTTGGAGGCAAAGAATGCTGCTGCCAATGACAAGCTGAAGAAGATGGTCAAAGACCAGCAGGAGGCTGAAAAGAAAAAGGTAAACAGGATTTTTTTTTCCTTCTTGAAGATACTCCTAACGCTCTTTGAAAGGAGCCAGATCTTATGGGCTCCTTTCCTTTCCGAGAGCCATTCAAAAGAACGGCTCATCATTCTTTTTTCAATTTTTTTAGGATGCAGGGGTTACTAGGTTTAATCACTAGGATAATAAGGGTAAGATTTGGATCAGATTCAAACTTAAACAGCCCACAAATATCATTTGATTTTGCATGTGTGGACTAGGTTTAGCAGCTCTTAGTTGCTCGTATTGCCAGACCTAATGTCAGTGATCTGCACTCGTAAACATTACACAAGGTGACGCCATATCCCTCTGCTTTGTCAGTGAATTTACTACATTAAATTTGCCCTCTGCATGAAAGGTGTTGTGTAAATACCCTTGCCTTGCTTTGAATGCAATTCATGCAACACTTAATATTAGAAAACCTTTTAACTCTGCCCAGCTGATGTGACAGCTTAATGGACAGTTTGTGACTAGAGGGGTAACATTACTGGTACAATGTATTCGTAAATGGGAGTGGATTTAGGGCAGGCAGTGAAATTTTGGCACAATAACACAAAGAACGGCTCTTACCAAGTACGACTTGGTTATCTTTGTTCGTATCACAGAGATTTTGAAAAGTATCGGATCGTTTGCAGACGTAACATCACTAGAACAGTGATCCCTTTAGCCTTGCACTGCACATTTGGATTAACCGATGCATCAAACTATACTCCTATACTGTTGTTGTGATTCCAGGTGATGAGCCAGGAGATCCAGGAAGCTGTGTACAAGCAGCAGGAGGTGATCAAGGACAAACAGCTGAGTGTCAAAGAGGACTTGGACCAAGTGGAGCCTGCTGTTATTGAAGCTCAGAATGGTACAGGAGTAAATTTTCTCACCACAGTCTTTACAGCACATTTGATTTGTTGTCACAGAATGAGTACTATAGTTTTGTTGCAACGATGGAACAGATCATACTGTTTACGTAAAAATAGAAATATATAAATGCCATACAATGTGTGCTACACTACTCTTATTTAATGTTTGACCTATTTATTCTTCATCCTGCACCTGCTTTTTCTTCAAACATTTTCCATTTTTTCTTACAATGTTATCACATTATGGTGCAAGGGCTTGTGGTTAACAACTTGATCTTTACCTGCATCCTCCCTTCATCACTGCCCCTTTCTTGTCATAATCCACATCCTTGTTCACCTGATGTTGATAGCCGTTAAGTCCATTAAGAAGCAGCACCTGGTGGAGGTGCGTTCCATGGCCAATCCACCCGCAGCCGTGAAGCTGGCCCTTGAGTCCATCTGCTTGCTCCTTGGAGAGAGCACGACTGACTGGAAGCAGATCCGTTCCATCATCATGAGGGAGAACTTCATCCCCACTATTGTTAACTTCTCTGCTGAAGAGATCAGGTGAAATAAGAAAGAATGTATTCTGCAATTGTTCACTAAAAGCTCTCTCCCTCTCTGTCTCTGCCTCTCCTCTGACTTTTCAACTCCTGAATCTGTTTCAAATCTCTCCCTCTTTGGCCCTATATGCTCCTCTTCTCCCTCTCCTCTTACTACTTCTTTCTTTCTAACACATTCCTCCTTCCACCTAACTAGCGGTGAGTTCTATTAAGCGGCAGCACCTAGTAGAAGTGAGGGCCATGACCAATCCTCCAGCTGCAGTCAAGCTGGCCCTGGAGTCTATCTGCCTTATGCTGGGCGAAGAGACCAATGACTGGAAAAAAATCAGACAAGTTATTATCAGGGACAATTTCATCAGCAGCATAGTCAACTTTTCCTCTGAGGAAATGAGGTACCGGTGTCAGAATGTCTGTCTAGTCTGAAATGGAAGCACAAATTATATTAATCACTGAGTATATTAATCAAGTGGCACCTGTGATCAGAATTTGATTTTAGGTTTCTTATCGGTTGATTTTGCTGAATCAGAAAATGAGCTGATGGTAACAACATCTTGTCAGTGGTTGTTGTCATGATTTTGCATTTCGCACATGAAGATGGTAAAAATTGCACCCCTTTCCCAACCCAAACTAAATTTTAATAATCCTCTGCAATAGTTCATATTTCATTTCCTGTGATTCGTGACCATTATTCCACACATACTGAAGTATTTGACGGTGCAAAGTGTTTTATTCTAACTTCTTGGGCGGTTTCTACTTTATCCAGTGACTCCATCCGTGAGAAGATGAAGAAAAACTACCTCTCCAACCCAAGCTACAACTATGACCAAGTCAACAGGGCATCACTGGCCTGTGGACCTATGGTCAAATGGGCAATTGCTCAGGTAAGGAAGCGTAAACAATATGAAAATGAATGGTAAAGAGAACCCTCCTCCTTTCTAATGTATACCATTTTCTACCACCCCCCTAGCTTAATTATGCTGACATGCTGAAGCGCGTGGAGCCTCTGCGTAATGAACTGCAGAAGCTTGAGGATGACGCCACAGACAACAAGACAAAAGCAGAAGAGGTGGAGCAGATGATCAGAGACCTGGAGGCTAGCATCGCTCGCTACAAGGAGGAGTATGCCGTCCTCATCTCAGAGGCCCAGGCCATCAAAGCCGACCTGGCTGCTGTCGAGGCTAAGGTAACTGGTCGTCATACCAGTATTTAGTTCCCTCTCTATCGGTCTCTTTCAGTCCAGTTTAAAATGTATCTTGCAGCATTTTTCCTCAACTCTTGCGTTCTCCTCCCAGGTGAATCGCAGCACAGCCCTGCTGAAGAGTCTGTCAGCTGAAAGGGACCGCTGGGAGAAGACCAGTGAGACCTTCAAGAACCAGATGTCCACCATCGCTGGAGACTGTCTGCTCTCTGCAGCGTTCATTACCTATGCCGGCTACTTTGAACAACAGATGAGACAGAACCTGTTCACTACTTGGTCTCACCACCTGCAGCAGGCCAACATTCAGGTAGTTAAAACTCTGATACACAAAAAGTCATTTTTGATCATCACACCTACAAATCCCGGCCTCATTCACATTACCAATACGTATTTAGGAATTTAGTTTTTAGTGAATTTAAAGGTGCTGTACTCCAGTTATGGATTGGGCCTTTTAATAGGATATATTTATTTGACAAATAATCTTTTTAAATGTGTCTCAAGGCACACATATGTTGAGGAATTGAAATCTTCCAAATGCACAACCCCATATTTTGCCTTTTATGTCAGAAGACATGCATTATTCAAAACTCCCATTGAACATTCCCCCTAGTTCCGTACGGACATTGCCAGAACTGAGTACCTGTCCAATGCTGACGAGAGGCTCCGCTGGCAAGCCAACTCCCTCCCAGCTGATGACCTCTGCACTGAGAATGCCATCATGCTCAAGAGGTTCAACAGGTCAGTGTCTTTCTTTTCTGGCCTTGAGGCGTTTTTAGGTTTTATTACTGTTGTGAAAATACTAAGCATTCCTGAGCATTTATTAGCCTTAAGTTGATTTCACTTCCCATGTCGATCGCTTCTATACTACTGCCCTTTCTAGGTACCCGCTAATCATCGATCCATCAGGCCAAGCCACAGAGTTCATAATGAATGAGTACAAAGAACGCAAGATCACCAGAACCAGTTTCTTGGATGATGCCTTCAGAAAGAACCTGGAGAGTGCCTTGCGTTTTGGAAACCCACTCTTGGTCCAGGTATGAACAGCTACTTCACACTGCAAATATCTTTTTGTGCACTTGCTACTTGCTGACTGTCCAAGGCCCTCGTATACATCAAGGGTTTGTTTATTTATGGTCATTTATTTTTTATTTTTTCCCCCTTTTAAGGATGTAGAAAGTTACGACCCCATCCTAAACCCAGTACTGAACAGAGAAGTCCGCAGGACTGGAGGACGTGTCCTCATCACCCTGGGAGACCAGGACATCGATCTGTCACCTTCGTTCGTCATCTTCCTTTCTACGCGAGACCCAACTGTGAGTAGACTGTCTTTTAAGTTTAAGCTGTAGATAATGTAAGATTAGACAGTATTATTTTCATTTGCCTTCATCTTAGAATGAAGTGGAGCATTTCCCTCATTTAAAATGACTGTTCAAAGAAATGTTATATGGTGTCTCTTGTGTATGCAGGTTGAGTTCCCACCAGACTTGTGTTCTCGTGTCACATTTGTCAACTTCACTGTGACACGCAGCAGCCTTCAGAGCCAGTGTCTCAACGAGGTCCTAAAGGCTGAGAGGCCTGACGTGGATGAGAAACGCTCCGACCTCCTCAAACTGCAGGGTGAGACAGAAAATGGCCGATGTGCTAAAACGATGACAGGGCACAGCTGCGGATGATGATGAGCACTGACAGGGATGCAGGATAATTCAGACTGAAGTCATGGTGCAAAAGGAGTTCAGTGACATGACAAAAGCCAATCCACAACTGTCGTCCTGTCTCTTGTAGGTGAGTTCCAACTGCGTCTGCGTCAGCTGGAAAAATCCCTGCTGCAGGCCCTCAATGAGGTCAAAGGCCGCATCCTTGATGATGACACCATCATCACCACGCTGGAGAACTTGAAGAAGGAGGCAGCTGAGGTGACCAGGAAGGTGGAGGAGACTGATATCGTCATGGCAGAGGTGGAGGCAGTGTCACAGCAATACCTGACTCTGTCCTCTGCCTGCAGCAGCATCTACTTTACCATGGAGTCTCTCAACCAGGTCTGGACACATCTAAATCAATTACACATACTATCAATCATATTATTTATTTTTTATGCTGTCTAATATGTGCATACTTACCATTTAAAAAAAACAAATCTGTTTGTGAATGTTGCACCAGATGCACTTCCTGTACCAGTACTCCCTTCACTTTTTCCTGGATACCTACCACACGGTGCTCTATGAGAACCCCAACCTCAAGGGCATCAGCGATCATACGCAAAGACTCGATGTCATCACCAAAGACCTCTTCCAGGTTTGAGCCACACATTTTTAAAACAAGAGGCTCCTTTCCTTTGGTGGTATGATTATAATAGACATAATTTGCTTATGTCTGTTTGTTTTTTTTGGGATGTAGGTGGTGTTCAACAGAGCAGCCAGGGGTATGCTGCACCAGGATCACATCACTTTTGCCATGCTGCTGGCTAAGATCAGCCTAAAGGGCATAACCAGGTAAGATGCCAGTATTACACTAATGTAGTAATACATAAAACAAGGCTTCTCAGAAACCATAACATAAATCCTAATTTAAATCCATCTCTTTCCAGTGAGCCTTCATATGATGCCGAGTTCCAGCACTTCCTTCGTAGTAAGGAGATTGTTCTGAATGGCATGTCACTGCCCAAAGTGAAAGGTCTGACCACTGACCAGAGTGAGGCCATGGTCCGCCTCAGTCGCCTGCAAGCATTCAACGACTTGGTGGACAAAGTTGAGGCTGATGAGGTGAGTATTTACAGATACTGGGAATCTGGTATCGCTTATATTGTAATAATTTAACAGACGCTGCACATGAACTAAACTTATTTATAAGCAAACCTCTTAATAAACGACTTTTTATTTGAATACAGATTGTATCCGTGATCGTTATTGCTTTCTTTTGTTATTTTCAGCAATTCTTCATGTGGCTTGAGAGCAACACTCCAGAGCTGTCTGTTCCTTATCTGTGGTCAGAGGAGAAGCAGTCCAGTGAGTATATAGACTTACCATTTGTGCATCATTTGCAAAAGATATAATTAGGGCCAAGCAGATTCTGATTTAAATATTAATTGATTTGATATTTAAAATTGTAAATATGTACACATGATCTGCTCTTCCCTCTTCCACTCCCTGTTCAGCTCCCATTGGTCAGGCAGTGCACCAGCTGTTGCTGATTGAGGCTTTCCGCCCCGACCGTCTGCTGGCCATGTCGCACATTTTTGTCTCAAAGGTGCTGGGAGAGACCTTCATGAACATCATTGAGCAGCCTCTTGACCTGGCTAATATCGTGGATAACGAGGTAGTAACCATTTTCTCTCCCGAGGCTTTACTCTTGTCAGTGCTGTTGAATCTGTTGCTGACATTCCTCTCTTGTGTCTGTAGGTGAAGCCCAGCACCCCAGTGTTGATGTGTTCTGTACCAGGTTATGATGCCAGCGGCTTGGTCCGAGATCTGGCTGCTGAGGAGAACAAACAAATCACCTCCATTTCTATTGGTAAGGCAGGCATAAGCTCATTTGACACACAAATAAGATCTTCGTGTCATAAGTTTAGTGAGGATACTGTTGATAACTGTTTGTGTTCGTACGCTGTCCACAGGTTCGGCTGAGGGCTTCAATAAGGCAGACAGAGACATCAACACTGCTGTCAAGTCTGGCAGGTGGGTAATGTTTTTTGTGTGTATTTTCTTAGCGTGTACCCTTGGTTTTGTTGTACTGGTATACTGACTGTCGTCCTGCAGGTGGGTGATGTTGGAGAATGTCCACCTCGCCCCCGGATGGCTGATGCAGCTGGAAAAGAAGCTCCACTCCATGCAGCCTCATTCCAGCTTTAGGCTTTTCCTGACAATGGAGATTAACCCCAAGGTAAACTACATCACTCATAAACATATTTCCAACATTTTATAATCTTGATAATGCCCAGCTGTGAATTAATTCTCACTTCAGCTCCAAAGTTGCTTTTCTCTTTCACTCCTCAAAGTCTCAGTACTGTGTTTTCCTGCCAGGTGCCAGTGAATCTGCTTCGTGCCGGTCGTATCTTTGTGTTTGAGCCTCCTCCTGGTGTCAAGGCCAACATGCTCCGAACCTTCAGCAGCATTCCTGTGGCTCGCATGTGCAAGGTGACTAAATCTGGATTTACCAACAAATCCACTCACTTTTCCACCAAAAAGTTAATCATTACCATCAAATGTCTTTTCACTTTCTCCACATTTGCTATCTTAATGACTTTCCCCCCCCCATGTTTCAACAGGCTCCCAATGAGCGTGCTCGTCTCTACTTCCTGCTGGCTTGGTTCCATGCAGTCATTCAGGAGCGTCTGCGTTATGCACCACTGGGCTGGTCCAAGAAATATGAGTTTGGAGAGTCTGACCTCCGTTCTGCCTGTGACACCATTGATACCTGGTTGGATGACACCGCTAAGGTTGGAGAATATTTATACAGTGCTTTAAATGTGTCAGCATAAGAATTGTTTGTTGCCAATAGAAATTATTATTATTATTATTATTATATCAACAACCTATAAATTGATCAGATAAATGACCTAAGTACTAGAGTTTTGACAATGTGTAAAAAATATGACAACTTTGTAACACGCACACACACACAGGGTCGTCAAAATATTGCACCAGACAAGATCCCCTGGGCGGCTCTGAAAACTCTGATGGCCCAGTCCATCTATGGCGGCCGCATTGACAATGAGTTTGACCAGCGTCTGCTCAACACCTTCCTGGACCGCATCTTCACCAAGAGAAGCTTCGACAGTGAGTTCAAACTGGCTCTCAAGGTTGACGGGCACAAGGACATCAAGATGCCTGACGGCATTCGGTCAGTATTGGCTTTTAATAGTCTCTCACAAGTGTATTCCAGCTCTGATAAACATTAAAAGTTTTACAAATGAGGTAAAAATGATGTATGATTTTGATTTGTTACAGGCGTGAGGAGTTCATGCACTGGGTAGAGATGCTTCCCGACACTCAGACTCCATCTTGGCTCGGGTTGCCTAGCAATGCTGAGAAGGTCTTGCTCACCACTCAGGGTACGCCAGTGCCAGTGGCACAACGCATCCCGATTCTTCTTCCTCATGTCATCTGATCCGATTTCATGTTTTCACATGGCAGACCATTAACCATCTTTCTCTCTCTATTCGAGTGTCTTTACTTTTATTTTGACAGGATGCCTCAGTGCAACAAGCGGTCAAGCTTTTATATTTTTTTTATCTGCTTTGGGCAGACTACTGTGTGTGTGTGGTGGCAAAGGACACGTTAAAGGTGTTCCCTCTGCTGATCTCTCATCTTCTCATGGCTTCATTCCACCAGTTAGTTTTCTGTGGTATCACAAGCAGCTCCTGTTTGCAGTCTTGGATATATCGTAGTCGCATAGTGTAGCTGTGTAGTCTTAGCCATTGCACTTTAAAAGGTCCTCTGCCCAAAGGAAGGGCGCGTGTCTCCTCACCCTCCAGCAGCTGTATTTCACAGCCATCATGTCGCTTTGCTGAAATACCATCCCCACCCCACCCTCAGATTAGGATTCAATCCCCTTAATCATAACCTTCCTCCCGGTCTTGTTGTTGATTTCCACACCTCCTCCAAACTCCCACAAGCATGCACCCCTTGGACCAACTGTCACAATCCCCCCTCTCCTTCGCCATCACTCCCACCCCTTAGTTTCTCTCTCAAACCTGTTAGCCCACATTGGTTATGTTCATTTCTTTTGCAGGTCATTCAAGAATGTGGCTAATTTATCCACATTGGAACTATGTTGAATGTTACATTCGATTTGAAATATTGCCTGAAGCCTTGAGTCTTTCTTTTCTACCCATTCCTAATATGTTAGTCTGTCTGGCTCCTCCTATTTATTTTATTTTATATTTTTGATAAAACAAACCTTATTAACACACCCTTGGGGTAAGCTGTTTTTTTCTTTGTTCCATTATTAATTTCTTCTCCCCCTACCGCCCACCATGGCCTTGTCTTCCACCTCCCTCCCCACTCACTCGTTCCCTCCGCCGGGCTGCACAGGCACTGACATGATGGGTAAGATGCTGAAAATGCAGATGTTGGAGGATGAGGATGACCTTGCCTACGAGACGGAGAAGAAGGAGCGCGCTTCGTCCACAACTGATGCCCAGCCAGCCTGGATGAGGACCCTCCACACCACTGCCTCCAACTGGCTGCAGCTCATGCCCCAAACAGTCAATCCACTCAAACGCACTGTGGAGAACATTAAGGTAATGGCTGAATTAAGAAAGGGAGGGAAGGTGGTTGGCAAGCAGACTTAAGGAGACAGGCCTAATATGTTGTGTTACAAGAAGCTGTACAACATCCTTGGCAGTTACAGTTATGTTGATCAGTTGTTTTGATAGGTTTTTAAATTTCTGTGCTTAACTCATGAGGTAATGAAAAGAAATTAAAGCACAGGTTTGAATTTTAGGAGATGAATATGTACTTGCTGTTCTTTGTGTCACTGATGCATCTGCCAAGCTTCGGTATTGGATTTATTGTCTTCTTTGCCCAAACACCAGGACCCACTGTTCCGGTTCTTTGAGCGCGAGGTGAAAATGGGTGGCAAGATGCTGCAGGAGGTCCGTCAGGATCTATCCGATGTGGTGCAGGTATGCGAGGGCAAGAAGAAGCAAACTAATGACCTGCGCACACTCTTCAGCGACCTTGTTAAAGGTAAAACTGTACTTTGTCACTCAGATTTGTTCATGTATTTTTAAAGGTTTACCATACTTAATATAAATACAATAACATAAAAATACTTGTTTGAAGTCAGATAAATTAATATAGAATCATACTTTGGATAACTGGTGTACACCTGTGTTTCTTTCTCCCCAGGCATCCTCCCTCGCAGCTGGTGTCGGTACACAGTTCCAGCCACCATGACTGTGATCCAATGGGTGGCAGACTTCAGTGAGCGAATCAAACAGCTGCAGCAGATCTCCCAGGGAGCTGCCAGTGGGGGTGCAAAGGAACTGAAGGTACTGTTTTGGTTAAGTTTGTGTATCCGAATCAAGCAATCTGTGATTTAATAGAACGATAGATTCCTTTAAAAATTGGCAGGGCCACACTGATATTTTCTCTCCTTCTCCAGAACATCCACGTGTGCCTCGGCAGCCTGTTTGTGCCAGAGGCTTACATTACCGCTACCCGCCAGTATGTGGCCCAGGCCAACAGCTGGTCTCTGGAAGAGCTGTGTCTGGAGGTCACGGTCACCACCGCCCAGGGTGCCGCTCTGGATGCCTGCAGCTTTGGCATCAAAGGTCAGACAAGCAGCACGTCATCTACTATAGTCAGGAGTTGCATGGTGCAAATTGCATAACAAGGACCGGTTCAGTTGTGGTGATAAGACAATGGAGGTATATGTGAAATAGCAAAATGCCCTTCAGACATGCATGGTGTCATGTATATATGTAAAAAGAAAAGCTCTTTATAGGACAGGTCCTACTGTAGCACCCAAATACCCAACAACAAAAATGTGAATCCAGCTTTTCACCAAAATAACTGTTATTTGTAAAACTTAGTTTCAAGGCTTCTGATGTCAAACATGGTCACTGTTTCTCTCAGGTTTGAAACTACAGGGATCTACTTGTGCCAACAACAAGCTGTCTCTGTCCACGTCCATCTCCACTGAGCTGCCTCTCACTCAGCTCCGCTGGATCAAGCAAAGCAGCGACGAGAAGAGACATGTGGTATGAACAAGATATGTATATACAGTACAAAACTATTCATCTTTCTATCAAAGAATCTACAGTCAGATGATTTAGAGAACTATGTAATGATTTCTTAAATTTCGGCTTTTGCCTTGGTTTCGGATGACTGTCCAGACCTACTCGTCACCTTTTAGTTTTTCTTGTTGTTGCAGGTGACTCTGCCTGTGTACCTGAACTTCACCAGGTCTGACCTCATCTTCACCGTTGACTTTGACATCGCCACCAAGGAAGATCCACATAGCTTCTATGAGCGTGGAGTTGCTGTCCTGTGCACAGAGTAGATGACACAAGTCATTCCTGAAGACCAGAGAGTCTTAGTAAACCACACATAATCACTTACATTCATTGCTTATTAACCACCATTTAATTAAGAAGTCGTTGTTGAATTCCAAAATAAAACGTAGTTAGAAACATTTGTGGCGCAGTAATGAACATGTACCCATTCTTAGTGTTTTTGGAAAGTGTCTTAGAAGGTCATGGGAATGTTGGTCAGATGGTAAATGAAGAGAAAATTAAATGTGGGAGAGGAAAGTCAGTAGTTTTTATGAAAGAACCGGTATGTTTTTAGATCAAATAAAGCTTGTTGGAATGAAATAAACTGCGTTAATGACTTAAGCATTGTCTTTGTGTAGTTTGATTTAAGGTCAATATTATAATATATATGGGATTTAGTGTTGTGTAGCTCTTGGCAATCATTCAATTTAGTTTTATTTATACAGTGCCAATTCATAACAGAAAATGCTGATTAAGCATTCCCACTATCATTATTCCTTTTCATTATATTTATTCCACTTCCATGCGATTTTTGCGTTGCTACTCCTGCATACATTCAGCTACAGAAAAAGTTCAACTTTTAAAATGTTCAGCTTTTTAAGGAGACGTGCTTGTATTTTTCTACCATTTCTACTTTTTAAAATATGAAGCTGTTTTTTTTTTGTTCTTTTTTTTAACAAGTCTTCATGGTGCAAGTCTATGGAGCAATCTTCAAATCTTCTGCAAACGTACTGATACTTTGAAATGCAACTACTTCTGCAAAATTTTAGCTACAGACTCCATTTAAACTTTAAACAGGTCACAAGACTTTCAACTATTAAACTTGCATTGATGGGTGTGTACTGCATTAGATAGAGGGGATGACTTTTTTCACGTTTTGATGATTTAGTGCCCGGGCTAAATTGTGCTGCAGCGACTTTTTTACCAAGCGACAGCGATATGTCTGAGAAAACGTTTAGATTTCAGCGAACCGAGAGCACTACAGCTGAACATTGTTGCGTGCCTTTGCGCCAAACCTCTAGTGAGTACAACAAAGTACTTAGTTTTCATACAATGGACAATGGATTGTCGCTATCCGGAGGGACAACTTCACAACTAACTTACTCCCCACGAGTATGTAACCGGCATTTTAAAAAGGAGGATGTTCGTGAGGCAGGGAGGCGACTGTTAAACAGGGGAGCTGTATGGGAGGGGAGAGAGCGACCTCAGGTGAGCTGAACAGTTTCCATCATCCCAACTGCTGCTCCAGAGCACCGTCCCATCTGCTGCGACATCCAGCTCCATGTCTGTGCAGAGTCGCACTGCCCTCTGTGACTGGAAATGATATCGTTGCCTTATGTAATCCTCATGTATTTCTGATTTCCAGACTTCCACGGACAACCTGCCGCCAGCTTTTGAGAACGGGGTACCCCTGACGCGTACATCCAGCGACCCGAATCTCAATGAGCACCGCCAGGAGGGTCGCTCTGCCCCAGAGCCTTCAGCGGCCGCAGGAGGAGCCTCCGCGGACATTTCTGATGACGACGTACCTGACAACGGACTGGACAGTCCAGCGAGGGGGGGACCGCTACGTCAGAGTCCTGCCGAGACACCGGAGGATGACCCCAGGTGCAGAGAGCTATGACGACACACAGCCCCCTCCCCCCCCCCCGTCCCTCTCAGTAAGGACGTCGCACTCCCTTCCCCACTCCTGTCGTCCAACCGGCTTTGCCTCACCATCACTAACCCTCCACTCCCGCCACCTCCGCTGGAGGCTGAAAGACCCTGTAGCACAGATGGAGTTTTAATTAAGTTTGACGTTACAGTGGGTATTCTGTGATGTGACAGAGGGGGTTTCCCAAAGGTAAATCTGCTGAGATGTTTGTGAATGAATGGCTTAATGTCCACATGAAGCTTGGCGATGCCACCAGATGCCTCCTCGGATTGGAAAAAAATTGGAAAAACACTGAACAAAATGCTCAGTTTCCCGTTCTGTTTAGGGGATTTTGGCCACTGTTTCCTTTGAAAAACGGCGTGTGTGTCTACTAGTTGTTCCCTGAGACAATAGTGGCATATTTTGTTTTGTCCATTTTTCCCCAGTGTTTGTGAAGTCAAAATCTTTAAGAGGAACTTAACATACAGAGTTTTCTGATCCGCAGGGGTGGCTAAAACCTGTCACCTAATGAATAATTGTTGTAAAGAAATGCTCTGTAACAGTTCAATCCCATGGATTCAAATTAAAGATTATATCATGGATCTGTTTCCAAGCTTCCTTATTTGCACGTCGCTCCAGGAAAGTATTTAAAGGCTCCAGAGATGATTCCGTGTGTGAAGGTATTGCGAAGACGCATGCGTGTGTAAAACATCACCATAGTCCAGCACAGATATAAAGGCGGCTGCAGCAAGTCTGCTTTTGGCTTTGAAGGAAAAGCAAGACTTGTTTGTAAAATCAAAACCCCACTTTCCACTTCAGTTGTTTCTGCAAATGCGGAATGTGAGGCACAAGAGAGAGAATCGTCGATTCTAATTCACAATAGCTGTAATGCCGTCGTCCGCCACACTTGTCGATGTTCCATCGATCATGTTGGTGCCAAAGCCAGGTCACCCAGCACCCTTGTGCTGCTGGTTCTTCAGGAGGAACCGTGTAAAACGACAGAGCTGAGCTACAAGGCGAAGCTCTATTTACCTGTCGATCTACGTTCCTACTCTCACCTGTGGTCATGAGCTTTGGGTCATGACCGAAAGGACGAGATCCCGGATACAGGCGGCCGAAATGAGTTTCCTCCGCAGGGCGGCTGGGCGCTCCCTTAGAGATAGGGTGAGGAGCTCAGAGTAGAGCCGCTGCTCCTCCACATCGAGAGGAGTCAGCTGAGGTGGCTCGTGCATCTGTCCCGGATGCCTCCTGGACGCCTCCCTGGGGAGGTGTTCCGGGCATGTCCAACCGGGAGGAGGCCCCGGGGAAGACCTAGGACACGCTGGAGGGACTATGTCTCTCGGCTGGCCTGGGAACGCCTCGGTATTCCCCCAGAAGAGCTGGAAGAAGTGTCTGGGGAGAGGGAAGTCTGGGCGTCTCTTAGACTTGCTGACATGGAATAACGTTTTTTGGTGTTAATTTCTTTCGCAATCTTTATGTTTTATCAAAAGTAGACAGACCAACCGTCGTGGATGACAAGGACTCTAGCCACTATGATAGCGATGGGGAGAAAAGTGAAGACCCATGCGACCCAGCCCTGGAGAAGCGGAAAAAGATGGACGGGTGGATGGATGGATAAAAGAAATCAAAAAGCTGAATACAGGTTTAATAGTTGAAAGTCGTGTGAACAGTTTAAATGGCGTCTCTAGCATAAAGTATGCTGAAGTAGTAGAATTTTTTTAAAGAAAGTTTGAAGTTTGCTCTACAGACTTCCATTGTAAAAAAAGTTTCATAAAAAGCTGAATATTTTCAAAAAGTATAAAAGTTAGAAAAAAGAAAAATACAACCATAAATGTCCTTAAAGAGCTGAGGATTTTTAAGAGTTGAATGGTTTCTGTAGCTGAAAAAATGTGGAAGGAGTAGCAATGCAAAAAACGTAGGGAAGTGGAACAATTAGTTTAAGTATAAAGAAACGGGATAATGCTGTTAACTACAAAATTGCATTTTCTTCTGAAAATGCATGTGAATGCTGAAAGCTATTGCTGAAAAAGCAGAAATTGTAGAAATTGCAAAAATCTGATATGCCTGAAAAATGTGAAAGCTTACTGGTCAAACACCTGGAAGCAGAAATATATAAGTGGCAGAATTGGGAGTTTGAAACATTTAGTTGAAAAGTTGAAGAGAAGCATAAATGCCTTAAAAGCCTGAATATTTTTACATTTGAATGGTTCCTGTAGGTAAAGTGTGCAGAAAAACATACAGAAGAAGAATGAATTGCAAAGCATTGTTGAAATTGCAAAAATGTGACATGAATTGCCAGAATTGGAGGCTGAAATGCATTGCCTGAGGAAGCTAAGAGCTGAAATACTTTGTGTAGAAGTCCTGTAATATTGCCAATGGTTTTCACGGTTAGGTTCTCAAACAAATGACATTTTGGTGGAGCACATGTGGCTAAAATTCAGTGGAGCTATAGTCCAAAGGAACTTTACTATGCAGTGCAGCAGTAGATACTTATTAAGCTTCTATGGATAAAAACAACAACAACAGCAGCACCAAATTTTAATTTTCTTTTTGAAAGAGTTTTTTTCTTTTATTGGTCTGTAATGTACAGTTTCTTCATTACCTGTGCATAGACTGTACTTTGGTCTATTATGGAGACCCGGGCTACTATGGTAATTCTCCTAACAAAAAAATCATAATTTCTTATAGTGACAATCAGCATGATATGTGACACCTGTGAGACACTCAAAATAACTGGAGGTAGAAAAATAAACCTTCAGGTCTGTGCACCAATATATCTATACATGAGTAAACAAAGTGCATTGCCAAGTAACTATTTATAGTATTTAAGGCTCTGAATATGACTCCAGTGCTTCCGTCTGTGGTTAGATGGCTCTAACGTGGTTCAGATGCAGAGTCCCCTCCCTCTTGTTCGTCCTCCGCGTTGACCACACACTGCCTCTTTCTTTGCCCCAGCTCCACCACTTCTGCTCCAGGGAAACCCAGCTTTCTCTTGTAAACAGATCTGTGGTCGCAGGGCCTGGGGGTTCTCTCAGAGCAGCTATCCAGGATCTGGGACGAACTCCTTTCCACTGGTCCCGATGTTTGAGGTGTGCACGATTTTGTAGCGTGCATGCCTGAATCATCAAATTGGCTATGTAATTCTATATCCATGGTTTGCGTGTGCATTGTTGAATCATTGGCCATTTCCTCTTTAAGATCTCTACAACCATCCCTGTCACTGTGGGAGGGCAGAATGTCAAGCTGACAGACCGACGGCTCAGAGTCACTCCCACATTTCATCTGGACATCCAAAAGATGTTGCTGCTCTGTCACAGCATCTCTCGTCCCATTTTTCACCACTTCTCTGAGGGCAACAGAGACAGGGTGATGAAGGACAAACCTCCTGCTCCTGGCCGAGAACCGACAGCTTCCCCCACCACCTTTTCCCTGCTGCCTTGTTCGCCTGCTGGAGACGCCCACGTCGACGTTGGACTCGTCAGAATCCTCAGAGCTCCCGTCGTATGGGTCCAAAAACTACAATCATGAGCACACATGCATTCATAAACACATAGTACAGCAGGATGCTTTTGCAGCAGAAATGGATGGATTTGAGAAAGGAGAATGCTTACCAAAGAATAACAGCCATGCCTTCCTGCAGGCTTGTGTGCTAGTGACAATGTCCGCTGAAAAGTCCCACTCTCTGGTGCGCTGCTCACACATCCCTGCTCAACGAGGATTTCAGGGTTTTTTTGCATCGACAAGACAGTAATTAATTCGTAAATGAAAAAGCTCAGTGCATGTTAAGAGCCCATCCCCGTGTGGCCTTACTATATTTTTACTAAGACCACAAAAGACAAGACTTGGTGGTACGGTGTGTATGTTTGCAGTGTCCAGTGGTGGTGCAAAGATAATGGGCATGTAGCATCAGTTTCTGGGAAAGGAACTCAATTTAATCCCATTTTAAAAACTAAATCAATGGAGATATCCAATCGAAAATGTCCTAAATCTGGCACTGGGAGTAATCTCTTTTTAAGACATTTAAAAATACATATGCTGTATGAGTTTACCTTGTCACTTATTCATTTTTGCTTATTGTGTGTGTGTGTTTGTGTTGTTCACATTCAGAAATAAAGAAATACCATAGTGCTGGTGTCTGACCATCTTGGACTGATCTCAGAGTCAGAATCGGTGCTGGACTCCACTTTACACAACTCCTGACAGAAAACAGCGGTCACTCCAGTCCACATTTATAAATCAAAGTAAGAAAACAGTCACATTTTTAAACTGCTGAGTCCAGAGCGCTCTCAATATGGTGATAAAAGGTGGCTAACTGATCTCACCATGTATTTTAAAGAAAGCTGGTCCATGTTGTTGGGTGCATGTCTATCACTGTGATCTAATTGGAGGAAAACAAACAAAAAGCATTACATTTGTAGTGCACATTCAAAACACACCAAAAATACATACAAATTTATATATATATATATATACACTCAGTCATGCAGTGGCAGAATACCATGTCCAAGAAAACTAATACTATATGAAATAAGTACCATCCAGCACATATTCCCAAATGTTATGGTAGTATGGTATGTTTTTAGCTGCAAAAGTTTTAAATAAAAAAAAATGATAACTTACCTGCAAGTGAGAGTTGTCGTCTTCTCCTATTTGCCATGAAATTTGGCGCGTATAACTTTTTTAAACCACGATAAAGTCAAATACTTAAAAGATGTCGTTGTGTAGTCAGGTAGGTAAAATGGTAGATTAATTAACCATCAGGGTACCAGATGCCTTTGATCTGATGCAACCAAGTGTGACCACAGGTGAGCAGTCTACATATGCAAAGCAACATGGACACGAGTTCAAAACGCCACTGAGTTTGCTAATTTCAAGATTCTAACAAAATAATACGTCCGGTGATATTTGTTTTTCAAAATAAAACTCATATTGACCTCGCGGATTGTGGACGACAGCTTAAATGTCCATTTTATTGCATTTAAATACATCCTAACCACATTGTAAGCCTCTTGATACTGTAAAGGTTTTTGTATCTGTACAGGCCGAGGAAGCGGTAAATGACTTAAAAAATAATGTCGAACGTTTGGTTAAACATTTAATTTAACTTATATGACATAGGTAACGTTATATAAAGTTAAACATCCTACTGCCGTATAAATGCTTTATTTTCCCACATGTACTATTTGTAACATATGGTTTAAAATTAGTATAATGCTGCAACGTTTTAGAGAAGTGCAAAGCTGTGACAACTGTCATCCTTCTCTACCAGTTCCCCGGTGAACCGTTGGGGGGAACGAGAGAGTCGGAATGGCCGCCCCATGGCCCGCTCCCTCCGTGCGTAAGATCCGGCCTGGGGGAAAGGGATGAATGTTAATTTCAAAGATGGCGGCGGAGGGAGGAGGGAAGGAGATGAACGAAATTAAAACTCAGTTCACCACTCGGGAAGGCGTCTATAAACTCCTCACTCACTCCGAATACAGCCGTCCTAACAGGGTGCCTTTCAACTCGCAAGGCTCCAACCCCGTCAAGGTCTCCTTCGTGAACGTCAACGACCAGTCGGGTAACGGCGACAGGATCTGTTTCAATGTGGGCCGTGAGCTCTACTTCTACATCTACAAAGGCGTTAGAAAGGTAGCGTGCTAACACGGCTAATGTCAACGGAAATGTGTGATGCTGTATGTTAACAAACATCACTGTTGTCTGAGCTGTTGCTGAACTTCAGACTTGTGTTGGCTTTATTAACTTAAGTAACTCTGGCAGGTGCTTGACTTTGAAATGAGCTGGCAGCAAGTTAGCTAGAAGCTATCATGAAGCTAGCCTACTAGTTAGCTAGCCAACGCAACTGGCTAACGTTAGCAAACCAGCAGCTACTCCGAGGCCAGGGGCTACATTCCGTCCCCTAGTCCACCACTCTGTTTTTGTTTTGCAGGATAGAAGGATTCGTGAGGTTGGGTAACAACCACTAGGGTAAAGTTGACCTTTTGATTTGATTTAAATTGTCGTGGTTGATATTGCTGCTGTAACGGTTGTAGTTTGTGATGACAGTGACAGTTCTACGTTGCCATCTACAACACCTGTCGAAGCCCTTTGACTGACAGGTGTTTACAGCGATGCCGAATCAGCGTTTGGACAGTCATTTGGCTCGCAACCTAACCGTTACCGTCATCCTCTGATGTATTGTAACTCAGCTCTTAGTTTGGGAATGTGTCTGGATTTAATCTATGACCTGATCAAACTAAACCGAATTGCCCTGCTTGTAGGGAAATGCTAACGTTAGCTAGATTAGACATTTATGATAGAGCATATTTGGTAAACCATCTGTATGGTATAGGCAGTATATGTTTAATTAGTTAGATGGACGTAGATGTTTAGTCACTAACAAATAATGCGGTTAAGTAATTACATTCTTTAATAACACATGGTGATGGTGGGTCCTGACAAATATGTGGTGATACAGGCTCTCCCACATGTTAAAGCAGTCACATATTTAGTCACTAACGTTACAAAAAGTGGTTTCAGCGAACAGCTGACCTCCCATAACAGGTTGACAGGAATCAGCTGACTTCTAACTTTAAGCAATGTGTCATAGCCTTTTTATTATTCCCACTGAAACATGTGAATGTCAGTAGACTGGCTAAAGGCTGAACCACCAGAAATGAGACCAATTCCAGAGTTTAAGTATAGAATTTGTTGTAAAAGGCAAAACTGTACATAATAGTAATTCTAGTCTTGTCAATCCTGGCAATTGAAGTGCCACAGAAAATGTAAAATGGCATGGTATTATGGCACAAGCAAATTAGTCATATGCCAAATTAAAAACAATGATATTTGGTTTAATTTTGTAAATTGCATCACAAGGGAGCGTGCAAAGTACTTCACCTTTTTTACTTCTCTGATATGTTTTGCTGGAGCAGATACATGGCTACAGGTTAAAAACTAAAATAGCAAGAATGTCCTATATATTACAGCCAGCAGCTCACAAGGACCTATTTATTTTTTGTGTGTGTATATATCCATAACCTCCTTACTAAAAGTATTCTTCACCACTTATGGCTTATTTGTGTACCATTTTTGCTGATAATTCCAATTATCAAAGCACTGCATAATACCATCCCTGTATGCTGTCCTTTTGACTGGACTCTTGATTTAAACTACTTTTTAAGACTTTGAGTGTTTCTGTCTCGCCTCAGCGAGACAAAATGTCAAACCATGTCGCATCTAACAGTAGTCGAGGAACCACTGCGTCATCATCTTTCACTCGGAGAGAATTTTCCATTCTACCAGTGGTGTAAACTGTAAGTCATTAACAATTGGAACTGTTATTATGCTAGCTATCTACAGTATATGCCCAGGGTGTCTTGTTCACAGTGGTACAATACTGTTTCCCTGACCTGAAAACAGACAGTATGAATGCTAGTATCTACCCATCTACAGAGAAAGGGCATACCTCTCTAGTTAAATTCTTCCTCAATTTTGTTCAGTGACTGTCAGCTATTTGACATGTTGCTACAGGTTGTACAGAACTATTAAGTCCTCAGATGTCACTTCTTGTGAACTTTGGTTGCAAGACACTTGATAGAAATCTAGGCTTTGACTAAATTGAGTGACTTCTTCCTAATTAGTGGAATTAATTAACATTGTCCCTTCAGCTCTTCTAAATTCAGTGTCAGCATGTTTGAGATGAAGCACAGGATAAAAAGAATATAACTGAACACTCAGCTCCAATGGTTTATTACTAACATTTTGACCAACAATAGCCTTTGTCATGCAACAAAATGAATCAAATATATTTTTTTACTATTAAAGGTTGCAGCTCTAACTTCATATGTGTTCATGCTGTCTCTCTTCAGGCTGCTGACCTGAGCAAGCCCATAGACAAGCGCATCTACAAGGGAACGCAGCCCACCTGTCATGACTTCAACCACCTCACAGCTACAGCAGAGAGTGTGTCCTTGCTGGTGGGTTTCTCAGCAGGACAGGTACAGCTCATTGATCCCATCAAGAAGGAAACAAGCAAGCTGTTCAATGAGGAGGTAGGTCACTGAAGGACAGAGTTTAGATTACTAAGAGTTCTATGTACAGCATTTTCCACAAGTAGCAGATGCTGGGCAGTAGAGGAAACATTGGGAGAGGCAGGGGATTTTAACATTTTAATTGATTAATCTACAGCTCACAACAGCTTGGGCTGTAAAAAATTATCCCTCATATGAGGTCTAAAATATTGTTTCAGTATTTCTCTTAAACTATAATGTCATTGTTACGTATCCTCCTAGTAGTAAACTCTTCCACCTTCTTATGTAACTTCAACGTGTTTAAAAGGATTTTTCCAGAGTTTGTTTTGTACTTTATGCTGCTTTTTGTGTTTTCCCTGTCCAACGCCTATCAACAGAATATTACCAAGTGGTACTAAGATTTTATGTGAAATTGTAAGACGTTCAGAATATCGATTTCCTGATGATACTACACTGACATTATTCTTTCCCTCTTCCCTTCTCCCTCTGCTGTATCCTCTCCTGTCTGCTTCTCAAACCTCATCCTTCCTTCTCTCCTGCCAGAGACTAATAGACAAGTCCAGAGTAACATGCGTGAAATGGGTGCCAGGCTCCGAGAGCCTTTTTCTGGTCTCTCATGCCAGTGGGAATATGTACCTGTACAATGTGGAGCATACTTGTGGCACCACGGCACCACACTACCAGCTGCTTAAACAGGGAGAGAACTACTCTGTACACACTTGTAAGAGTAAATCCACGCGGAACCCTCTTCTTAAATGGACCGTGGGCGAGGGGGCTCTGAATGAGTTTGCCTTCTCTCCAGATGGGAAGTTCCTGGCCTGTGTTAGCCAAGACGGCTTCCTACGGGTCTTCAACTTTGATGCGGTTGAGCTTCATGGCACCATGAAGAGCTACTTTGGTGGCTTGTTGTGTGTGTGCTGGAGCCCTGATGGAAAGTACATAGTTGCAGGTGGAGAGGACGATCTAGTGACTGTGTGGTCGTTCTTGGACTGCAGAGTCATCGCCCGAGGTCACGGGCACAAGTCATGGGTGAGTGTGGTGGCATTTGATCATTATACCACCAGTGTGGAAGAGAGTGACCCCATGGAGTTCAGTGGTAGTGATGAGGACTTCCAGGATCAGATGATCCACTTTGGACGAGACCGGGCCAACAGTACGCAGTCTCGACTCTCCAAGCGCAACTCCACGGACAGCCGACCTGTTAGTGTCACGTACCGGTTTGGCTCAGTGGGCCAGGACACTCAGCTGTGCCTATGGGACCTCACTGAGGACATCCTTTTCCCCCATCTTCCGCTTTCACGGACACGAACACACACTAACGTGATGAATGCTACCAGCCCCCCTGCAGGTGCTACAATAATCACAAACACCTCTAGTAACACTACTAATGGAAGCAACAGTGGTGCCAATACTCCTGGCATTAACTCCCTCTCTACTACGTTACCACGCTCCAACAGCCTACCCCATTCAGCTGGCACCACAACAACGGCAAACAATACCAACAAGGCTGGCAGTGGTATTATGGACAGTGCAATCGCTACAGGTGTGAGTAAGTTTGCTACGCTGTCACTCCATGATCGGAAGGAGCGCCACCACGAGAAGGACCACAAACGCAACCACAGCATGGGTCACATCAGCAGCAAGAGCAGCGACAAGCTCAACCTGCTAACAAAAACCAAAACAGACCCTGCTAAGACTCTGGGTACTCTGCTGTGCCCGCGCATGGAGGATGTGCCCCTCCTTGAGCCCCTCATCTGTAAAAAGATAGCACACGAGAGGCTGACTGTACTCATATTTTTAGAGGACTGTTTAGTGACTGCTTGTCAGGAGGGATTTATTTGCACATGGGCAAGGCCAGGCAAAGTGGTAAGTTCTTTCTAATGCAGGAAATGTGGGGAAAATTGAAGTGATAACAGTGTCTCTCTATCTTTAGCTGTCCTAAAATCAGTTGGTGGGCTGTAACTAAAAATCAAGACATATTCTGAAAGCATAAAATAAACTATGGAAATTTGCTAAAGCATTTTTAGCTTGCATAGTCAGATTGTCACTCTCTGCAGGCAGGAAAGTAACATATCAGACTTTGTTTAATGTAAATCTGCTTTCAAATGAAAGACAATATTATAATGCCTAGGTTTCAAATATAACCAATGCTATGAAAATTTTACAGTCTGGTTATATAATACATTCTGATAAGGAGCATTTCCTGTGTAGACCTGTGAGGGATAGAAGACATTAATCCATATGGAGTGTGTTCATTGGTTCATCATAATCATCCCACAATGCATAGCAGCATAGCCAAGAAATCATCTGCATACACTATCACATTTTCAGCTTTTATGCAAATGGCTCGCCCAAAGAATCTCTGCAGTTTCTCACACGCTTACAGCTTATTATTGTGTGTATACACCCTTGTATACTTCCCTTTTGTTTGTGTTTTGAGAGATTTTGCCAGAAGGAGGCACATGATAGTCTGGATCTGGAACATACAGGCAGTCTGAAGGCTAGTTTTTCCAATGAGATTGTTACTTTGAACCAGTCAGACATTAACAAGTGCTAGAGACAGAAATACCCTTCAAATGTATTAAAATGTCTCTTAAGTAAAAATGAGAACACAAACAGTGCCATGATATTGAGGAGTAGACTATCTTCTGGGTGAGAAAATGGAACAAATATACATTTTGATGAATCCAAACCACATAATGCAAAGTGTATTGGAAGATGTTGAGGTCTTCTAGAAGGTGCTATTAGTATTCAGTAATCCGGAAGAAGTTAAAACAAACCTTTTTTTTATGGTTAAGGATTGAGTGTGTAATAGCTGAAGTGCAATAAAAATAAAATAAAAAGCCAAAAATGCTCTCAAAGGTCAGATCAAAGGGTAAAAAAAAAGCCTGGAATAACAAGTACATTGTTTGGTCACATACATTAGAAGTGCCTTGATCAAGCAAACCTCTCAAAGACGTCATTAGTCTTAGACTGTACACTCGCCATCCACTTTGACTGCTGTGCACAAGCTTTTAATTACAAGCAGGGGACTGGACTATGGAAAGAAGAGGCTAGAGGCACATTCTGAATGAGCTATTTGTTGCTTGCTTTTTTGCTACAGTATGTGAACTTTCCCAATGCAAATCTCCTTGTTTTCCTTTTTCCAGGGTTTATTGTCATCCCAAAACCAAGCCAGCTCTCCCAGTGGAACAGTAGTATAGCCACAATATTTCTGCTGCTAAAGAACCCTGCAACCCAGAGTCTGATGCTGCTCTTCACCCTGCAAGCATTGCAAGTTTTCCTTTTCTTTTATACCCCTCCCATCCCCCAATTTTTGTTAATGGCTTTTCTGTTCTTTTCCTTTATCACTCACTTGACCTAGTGGAGGAATACAGCAAGAAAATGGTGTGGTGCAATTGTGGACTGTTTTGCGTTAATGTACTGTTGTTCTCTGGAGTTTTAACACATTTAAGATTTAAAAAAAAAAAAAAAAAATCTTTCTTGTCAAATCTCATCAGACTGTTGTCCCCTCTGGAAACAAAGCTTGGCTTTGTTAGATGCAAACCAGACAATTGTGGCTTGAGATTAAAGGGATAGTTCATTTAATTTTCAGAAACTGTGTGTACCCCATTTTTGACCTTGTGGTGTAGCTCGCTCTCGGCTCAGGGTTACGGACTAAAATATGAATTGTTGATGAACTATCCTTTTTTTATGACCAAGTGTGTGAGCATCTGAAAATTTTGCATCCATCCACATTCACCCACCACTTCTGTCTTTTCTGGAGTAGAATCTCCCCATCAACGACTTTGCACTGATTTTGTTAGTTATTTTGTTGTTTGTTTTTATAACTACTCTAATGGGGGGGGGGGGGGGTTGAGGACTGCCTTGTTGCACTTGGCTTTAACATCCTCAATCTTGAAATCTGAATCTATAAAGCTGGATTCTGCAATCATAGTCTTTTTAAAGAAAAAAAAAAAAGTTTGCACTTAAATTAGTTTATTAGAAGAAAATGGCTTTACATTTTTGGGTGTGCTCAGAACTCACAGATGGCTAATACAGTAGGTGAAGAAAATTATATATATTAAAAAAATTCTATTAAAACCTTTATCTATTGAGCATTTATTTTAATATTATTTCAGGTTCAAATCTGCTCTGTATGATAATGTGTATATTGTAATTAAATTGATGGCGGCCTAAGCAAACTACCATTACTCCAGTGGAAGTTTTGTCATTGATAGTTATATTTCTAAAGCATACATATTAATAATATTAAAATAATCTTGAATACTCTGGTTTCTGTTCTTTTTTGTTCACCCCCATGTGCCGTATTTAAATAACACAGCTGGAATGCCTCTGGCGTGGAAATGGCTTACGTCGTCAAAGAGGTGTAGAAGTTGCACGAATGGAGCTGTCAAGTGCAGAAGTCTATGAAGCTCAGGAAGTCTCGCAGACAACGATCAAATCTCAAGACGCCTCAACTCTTTTATGCCTCAGTCCCAAAACTACTTTAAGAAAACTTTATATCCTCCATTTTTCTCCTTAAAAGAAATTTAGCAAAAGCTGCATGAAAGTTTTCATATAAGAAACTTGAGATTCAACCAAGGAGTCTTTCCCATTTGACACTACTGCAGTATTCATGTACTTTATTTTTGTGTGATAACCAATCGTTGTTGGTGCCATGAAAAATCCAGTGACCCCTACACTAGACAGAAAGCACATATGTTTTTGAAGTGGATAACACGTTACATTCCCCACTTTATTATTCATCATAAAAAAATCAGGATTCTCATTGTTTCTCATCATTTGTTCACAAAATAATTGTCAGGTGGTCATACAGAGATTATTTAAGTATTTGTAATGCAGGTTAATGACATCGTACAAATTATACACTTTTAAATTTGATTATGTGTCACAATAACCACCACAATAAAGTGTAGACTGAGTCACAGTCCATATTAATGCGCTCACAGCTCTGAATGAAATGGTACTTTTTTTAAGCCACAATGCTCCAAGTGAGGAAGTATGAAGATACTGGCCAGGCTACATTCTAATTAAAGCATAAAAAAAAGATTCAGGAGATTCTTCAGGCCAGAACTGCAAATACAGATGTTTTCACGTTCATATTTGATCTAAAAGAAATGTCAACTTTTTGCTTGTTTAACTTCCAATTCTGTGTTTTCTTGCCCGCCGGGGGATATTTATTTATATTACATTACGGTCATGGAATGTGCCTTTTAAAATAGTTCTCAAAGACAATGTTGTGGTTTACAATAACTGCAGAGCACTCAATGTGAATGTTTTTCTGTTTACAATAGTACAGGAGGAATATTGCCCTACAAATCAGTTTGTCCCAAGGAGCTCATTCACAGCTATTTAAAAGAGACCATACGATGTATACCGTGTCTATAAAAAGTGTTCAACCCCGGCCGTGGACTTTTTCATTACTTACTTTCATTACTTTGACTCAAAGCAGATTAATTAAAGTTACTGTGTGTAGTATTTGTCTGCCTTCTTTGCAAGACTGCAACAACAATTTTCAAGTTGTGCCACAAATTCTGGACTAGATTAACATCTGCTCTCTGACTTCGCCCCTCCAGGACATTAACATACTCCAGTGTATTTTCAGATTTTCATGCATCCTATGCCAGATTGATACTTTTCACTCTCTTTAATTGGCGAGTTGTTTGAAAAGTTCCTTTGTCTTTATGATGTAGTTTTCACCAGGACATTGAGCCCACTTGTCTCAAAACACTCACCTACAGGCAATCTCATTTAACTTGCAGTTTTTTTTGTGTTTTTCATTTTCACTTAATTTAGATTAGTCTGTAGAGACTTTAAAGTACGTTTCTATTGAACAGTGAGTGTAAAAAAGGCTTATTTAATCATTATGATTAAAATTTAAAGAAAGTAAATTAATACAACCAGAACAAGCCCAAGGGGTGAGACTACTTTTTAAAGGCACTGACCATGTTCTCAAAGAAATTATACCAATGAATTAATTTATGGTAAACGGCTGTTCACTTGTCAAATATCTTATTGCTTAGGTTATGTAATAGGCTCAGATTGAAGTGTATTTCTAAACAGTTGGAAACATGTAACACCTGACTGTGTGTAGGGATCACATTTCATCATTACAAGGAGGGTTAAACAGTTTGATGTAGCAATCATAACTGGTAAGATGACAGGCTTGGCGGTCTTCGTTGCATTTTTTTTTTTCTCAAACAAGTTACTGTTGCTTTACAGATTTCAATATCAGGCCTGTCCAAACATTGTCCTCTCAACGACCTGTTTATCAGGTTGATTTTTAATGAAACGTTGAAGTGTGTTTGGCTCTCAGTAGCCTCCATGTTTCCTATCCATAGGGGGCATGTAGCAGGTCTTGAAAGCTGCGTGGTGTGACTCATCCCGGGGCTGTGAAGAGAGGAAATGCAGCCTGAATGCCAAATCAAAGCCCTTAATGAAAGCACTACAAAGGCACTTGTTTGGTTTAATAATTTGACATTCTGCTCATTTTCCTTAATGCAATATAGTGAGTGTTGTTTTTTTTTAAATCTGATACTTAAAACAAACCTGTCAGCTGTGTTTTACTTAATTCTCACTGTGCCCTTGGTAGATACGACTCCCAGGAGACTTAAATGCCTGAATGAGTCAAAAATGTAAAAAGCCTGATGTCTGTGTGGCACTCCTGTTTACCTTGGCCAAGCGTGACTGGCACTTTTTCGACGTGATGGCTGGCAGTGTGCCTCGGTGGGTGACAGTAAATGCAGGCATAGTGGAGACTGGGAAGGAGATCTGTGGTACCGGCACAACCATGTTGAGCTTGGGCAGCTCTGCAGGATAATGAGGGACGTTCCGTCTAATGAGGGGCTCTGTTACGTGCTTCATGTTGTGCTGAATAGAGAGAAAGTGCAGTTGAAAGTAGCAGTTGGATTCATATTTCTTTGGACTCGCGGGCTTTGGACATTTCACTTCAGTTGACTTTAACATTGACCAGTAGAAATAAGACTTACGCTCATTAAAGGTGTTTGCCTTGTGTGTCTTCCCCTCAGCTGTTTGCCAAGTCTGGTTGGGCGCCAGATGTGTTCTAAGGAGTTGTGTGTCCCACTGCTTTCTACTCTATCCATAGTCTCAGAAAGTCTGTGAAAAGTCTCGGTTTTCTTCTCTGCCAGCCTGGGAGAAAAAAGCAAGCTCAAGAAGACTTCAATTACAAATGACAGGATATGATTATTTAAAATTAAAGTCCTTCCACAGTTTTTCTTACCAAGAAATCTGGCAATTTGGTCATGCAAATTTGATCAAAAAGTTCAAGAATTGTTTTATTTGCATGGTTTACCTGATTTCCCTAAAGTATGTGTGGCGCAGGGCTGTTTCTGCAGTGATGCGTTCATCGGGGTCATAGGCGAGCATCTGATAGAGCAGTGACAGAGCTGGAGCCGGGCAGCAAGGGACTAACCGGGAGATACCGGTGCCTTTTTTAGCGGGAAAGTTGAAATGCATCGATCTAGACCTGCAACGCGTTAAGAAACCATGAGAAGTCTTGTTTTCTGAGCACTTAAAAATGAGATATTCACAGTTTATGGTAAAGCTTCTGTAACAAAGACACACAACAACATATTTGAGGAGGAACACCTACTGCTTGAACTTGTGGAGGATACTTTCATCTGGTGTCCCCAACACATTGTGGATCTTGGCAACCTGGTCCAACTCATTGGTTCCAGGGAAGAGAGGATTCAAACTGAAACACATGGGTATACAACAATCTGACTGCCACAACAGAGCTATTTACATAGCATTTGTTTATGCCTGTGGTGGCAGACAGGATCAATTGAATAACAAGAAAGAAATCTGAATGCAGACATTGGTATCACTGCATTAGTACATGGAATCGTGTATAACCAGTCCTGCCTCGTGAACTTGTGAACTTTAGTCCTATTTGGGTACTGCAGATGAAATGTTGTGCCCTTCCCCTGCCGAGGTACCTCATGATCTCAAAGAAGACACAACCAGCACTCCACATGTCCATCTTTAAGGTGTAGTACCCATCAGTGAGGAGGCACTCCGGGGCTCTATACCAGCGTGTGGAGATGTACTCTGTGTACGGGGGCTTGGAGTACACGCTCCGACATGAGCCAAAGTCGCCAAGCTTCAGACTATTTTGCTGCGAAAGTTGTACAAAATCATTTTTAAAATGTGTATGACTCGAAAACAGATTACCACTGCTACATTTCTGTGAAGCAAATTATGATAATGATCCGACTCACTTTGATGAGAATGTTTTCTGGCTTGACATCTCTGTGAAAGATCCCACAGCTGTAAAAAAACAAAAAAACAAAAAGTCAACAAAATAAGAGGAAGATCAGGGGAAACAATCGTTTTATTTGACCATTTAATATGAACTGAAGCTTTTTCATAACTACCTGTGCATATGTTCAAGTGACTTGCAAAGCTGGTACATGTAGTTCTTTACTGTATGGTCAGGCAGTGGCGTTTCTCTTCCTGCAAGGGATGAAGAAACGATATCATTCCATAATTCACTAAACATTTTACAGAAAGACTACATCTACATCTTCAAGTTCCAGTTTACCCTTACAATGACTTATTACATGCTTACACTCTCTTATACTTACCTTGTATGAACTCAAAGATGTTCATCTCCATCAGCTCACAAATCAAAGACACAGTTCCAGTTTCTTTGTCACTGAAACATTGTATTAGATTAATATGACACATAAAACTAGCTTGGGGCAAGACAACAACCTCATAATAGACAACAGTCCAGTACTTACAAAATCAGTTCATGTAGCTGGATGATATTTGCATGTGGGCTCAGCCTCTTCATTGCCTGGACTTCCCGCAGGTTGTTGGCCTGCTCCAGACTTGATGACAGAGAACAGATGCCCATTTAATTTGACAGGTGTATACTATAGTTAATTGTATAGTCAAATTGCATTGTAACTATGCATATATAACAAGATAAATGGTTGCACAGACTTATAGGGCAAAGTCGTGTTAAAAACCAGTGCACTGACGCCTCACATTTGAAACAGTGGCATCTATTGTAACCTCATGGTCAAAGGCAGAATAAGCTGACATCTCATAAGATACTTAAGGCAAAGAGGTGGCAAGTTGCTGACTCGAGTTTCAAGGGTCCATAGACAGCAGAGTATGGTAAGTGGTATGTACCACTGGTTTCCTGGGCACAGGACAACATTTTGTTGCAGAATTCATACCTGTTAATTGTCTGCTTCATGGTTTTACAGGCGTAGTACTTCCCATCTTTCAGGCTCTGAGTTTTCACCACCTCTGAAAATGTGCCCTCCCCAATTTTCTTTATTACTTTGTAGCCTGCACAACAATCAGAAACAAAGACTGATAAAGAGGACAATTTAGCATGAACACATTTCTATAATATTACTATTGAGTATCAGTAGAAATTTGTGAAAATGTCATTATCTAGAGGGAAATCTTGTGTTCCATAGTAAAAACTGGAACACCCCTAGGATAGGGAATTGGGATGCTGGGATTTTCAGATTCACAGCTAACTTAGTTAGAAGCCCTACTAACTAATTATTATTTTGGGTATCGATTAGTCTGCTGATTGTTTTCCGATTAATCTTTTGGTCTATAAGATGTCAGAAAATAATGAAAAATGCCCATCTCAATTTCCTAGAAAAAGTTGACATTAAAATGTCTTGTTTATATCTAACACATCATAGGAGACTTCGTTAAAATTAAAAAATCTTTACATTTTCTGTAGTCTGACTAATCGATTAATCTACTCAACATTTTAGCATTTCACCTTGTTGTGAGCAGTTCATTTAACATTACTTTGAGCACCACAAGCCGAGTGCCATATAACGTTATTAACGTTAGTCCCATTAACGTTATATTAAAAAATGCGGACATCTCTACGGCCGATATCGCCAAAACTCGGGGAACGCACACTAAAAATAACCTTGATGGATAAATAGCAATAATAGTTACAGGTAAGAGGAGTAATATGTATTTTTGATTTTGCGGTGGATTGTCCCCTTTAAATGTTAACAAACCGAACTGCCGTTACAACCAACAAACAACTGCTGTGACCTGTCCGATTCTGGTATTCACCAAATGTATTCTCTCTTTGCGTTACCGCCACACTAGAGTAACAGGTTAAAAGGTGAGGTCAGGTGTTTTTAGATTGGTCACCTTTTTCGGTAACATCTACCAAAGTACTGGTTAAAACTATGCCAAAAAAACTAGCTAAGCGTTAAATGAAAAAAAGTGCTCGGTAAAAATATGATTATAAATTATATTACGGTCAAAAGTAACGTATGTGTTCGGTTAACCTAACGTTATATGCTTAACTTACGACAGACAACGGAGCCACAGCTAGCTCAGTTACAGCTAACGTCAGCTAGCAAACATTAGAAAGAAATCTTTGGAGAGAAACCTCAACGACATACGACCTGTCATCACTCTGCTCAGCCGTTTATTGCCGTTAACGCACAACTTACAATGCATTCCTTTGTGTCTTAGCCGCCGCATGTAAGTCGAATATCCATAACATACGTTTCTGGACTGCACATTTTCAATATGAGGTTTGAAAACGTACGGGATTTTTTTGCGCATCGAGGTGTCAAAAGGAGACAAAACTCGTCTTACGGTGCTAGCCGAGCCCCGCTAGCAAGCCCTGTTAGCTGACCGTCGCCTTGGTAACAGAGCACGCCTTCGCCCTCCACTCTGACCCGAGGAGGGAGCTCGAAACTCCAGCTGAATGTTTGACTCTCTCTGGTCGCACGCTGAAAATATTCTGAAATAAGAGCAACAACGCAGCAGAATATGCCCTGCCATGTATGACAAATGCCAGTCAAGCAGAATTATTCGCTGCAGGCCCAGGTATTTAACGTCTTTACAGCTGCACATTTCCCCTGCTTACCTTTTTTCCAGAGGTGGGTGGTGACCATTCGCTCGGATGTCTTTTCATTAGGCTGCGGATTGTTGTTCTGCACGTCCACAACATTTCCCCTATTGTTCCAGTCGATGTTAGGTGGTGTTTTGCATGCATTTCGAAGGCTTGCCCTGTTTTTCACGCCAATAAGCCAGTTTGAGTAGTGCATCATTAGTGCACATTTAATTCCAAAGAGCCTATCATGAGGGTAATAATATCTAGAAATAGTCCCTGCAAGAGCACAGCGGCTGGTCCATTGCATTCATGTAATAGCATGAGGTTACCAGGAACCAGTGCATCCCATACACAATCAATGCCTTCTATTCTCCAACATCTAGAGTTTTGAAGGCGTAGACCACGTAGACTCATTTGTGCTCCACCTCGGCTTCCGTAAAAAAATGAACTTGGTGCGCATGTTCAGTAGTAGCCTGCATGTTTTCCTTGTTGATGTTGCACTAGAAATGTGATTCTGTTACCTCAGTGGTTCACCTTTCTTTCTCTAATTGTAGCCTGCTGTTCGGTTGCCATGAAAACAAGATTCACCACTGTGGATATCAGGGCAGTTATTGCCGAGATCAATGCCAAGTAGGTGATATTATGTTCTTGCCTCTAGCTGGGTTGCTAAGCTAACCATCGTTAATGTGGATTTGTCTACAGATGTTGCCATTCATTTATTTTGCGTCATTCTTTTACAGCTACATTGGCATGAGAGTAAACAACGTGTATGACATCGACAATAAGACGTATCTAATCCGCCTTCAAAAGTAAGTACAGTTTGAAAAAAAACTTCTCTCTAAAAGTTTCAATGTAATGGTGTTTCATATCGCATGAAGCTCTTAAAGTAGCAGTACGATATCAAAGTACTCCAAGGCCTGCATTCAGAATTGTGATTCTAATTAATTATAAGCAGTGTAAAGTAGTATCACTAACGTTATTGAAGCATCAAATGTGATACTAGGCATTATGCAGCAGAGTGGCCCTGTCAGTGTTAAATTACTCTATATTATATTATTTGATGATTATTACTGATGTAGTAATATCTAAGCTTTAGACTTTTGGGTAGTTAAATATATAAAAATGCATCATTTTGTATTTGCTTACCATACTTTTTGTATGTAAAATCTGAATCTGCAAAGTATCTATGAGGCGATAGCTGTCAAATACATGTGAGGAAAAAAGTACAGTATAAAGTGGCATTAAACGGAAGTACTCAAAAGTATGAGTATCTCAAAATGGTGCTTATGTACAGAACTTCAGTAAATATACTTAGTTATATATTCCATCACTTTCAGTCAGTGTGTATAACATATTCATATTCATGTCTCAGGCCTGACAGCAAAGCTGTTCTTCTGGTTGAGTCTGGGATTCGTCTTCACTCCACAGACTTCGAATGGCCCAAAAACATGATGCCTTCGGGCTTTGCAATGAAAGTAAGAAAATCTTGTTTATTGAACAGGACTGACCAATTTATTTTTTGTTATCATTACTGTATAATTTTAACCGCATTTTAGGCTTTTATCATATTTTAAATTGTGATTTTAGTCAGATTTCACTGAGAATTCCATATAAACCCTTGTTTCCTTGAAGTCCAGTTTGATGAATATTAACCAGACAATTTGACATGTGATATGTTTTTTTATTCTATACCAAAACAGATTGATATTTATATCAATATCAGTACAAGGTCTTCTCATTATTGTGATTTTCACCCCCCCCCCACACATCCCTGATCAGATCTGTATTTTTTTATTTATTAATTGTGATGAAACTGAATGTTTAAAGCAAATTTCTATGTAGTGTCGAAAACACCTGAAGACGCGGCGGTTGACCCAGGTTAAGCAGCTTGGGATTGACAGGATTGTTGACATCCAGTTTGGCTCAGATGAGGCTGCCTACCACTTGATTATTGAACTGTATGACAGGGTGAGGACGCATTGTGAGACATGTATATCAACCTTAAACGCCACATCCTGTGCTGTTCAGATAATCTCTGCCCTGATCCAAACAATGAAATTGATGCATGTCTATGTGTTTGTGTGTATTTGGTGGTCTGTCCATATCCATCCTCAGGGTAACATCATTCTTGCAGACCATGAGTATACCATCCTGAACCTGCTGCGGTTTCGTACAGCAGAGGCAGAAGACGTAAAGATGGCTGTGAGAGAGCGGTACCCTGTGGAGAGCGCCCGACCCCCTGAACCTCTCATCAGTTTAGAGCGGTAACCACATCTTTACATGTGCTTGTTGGGTTTATAGACCAAATGGACATCCATCAGAATTCAATAAACGTATATTATTCCTATATTAGAGAAAACTAATTCTCTCTTTTTAATGTAGACTCACTGAAATCCTTAGCAAAGCACCGAATGGAGAGCAAGTAAAAAGGGTGCTGAACCCTCACCTTAGTAAGTAGCCAGGCGACCAATTCTGAATTCTTAAACTAAAACAGATACACGTAAATCTGTCTTCATTTTAAATGTCTTCAACCTTTATCATGTAAATGAACTGACTGAAATGTGTTTTGCGTCCTTCCCAAACACCTCTCCAGCCTATGGAGCCACTCTGATAGAGCACAGTTTGATAGAGGCGGGACTGCCGGGCTCTGTCAAAGTTGACAGCCAAGTTGATGCTGCCCAAGGTATAGTAGAGCAGTTGCACTAAAAGTTTTTAGCATATGGTTAATTGCAGTAAGACACCAGTGGAAGTAGTGGTTGTAGTTTTAAATTAAATAAAAGTTAAATGCAGTATTTGATCTGGCTGATTTTTCAGTTGCACCTAAAATCCTGGAAGCCCTGCAGATTGCAGAAACATATATGGCGAAAACTGAGAACTTCAGTGGCAAAGTAAGAGATCTTTCACAAGCGGCCTTTATTTTGAGGGAAAGTACTTTGGGATCCTCGAACAGATCTGTTATATTCACAAACTCTGCTTTGCTTGATTCAAGGGTTACATCATTCAAAAGATTGAGAAGAAACCAAGCTTAACTCCTGGCAAACCAAGTGAAGAACTGCTCACGTAGGTCCTGTTTCTCTTTTTCAGCTGGTTATTTATATTATGGTTAATTAAATTACATCAATGATGTCCACTTACAGGTATGATGAATTCTACCCATTCCTCTTTGCCCAGCATGCAAAGAGCCCCTATTTGGAGTTTGATACTTTTGACAAGGTAAACATTAGCATGGTTTTTGGTTTAATTTCTAGATTTCTTTTTTTTTTTTTTTTTAAATATTGGATCTTTTCCCTATTACAATGTGAATTCACACCTTTTTGGAAGAATGTGATATGAATCCAATGTGATCTCCTCACTCAGGCAGTGGATGAGTTCTTTTCTAAGATGGAGAGTCAGAAGATTGACATAAAGGCCTTGCAGCAAGAGAAACAGGCTCTGAAGAAGTTGGAAAATGTTAAGAGGGACCACGAGCAGAGACTGGAGGCCTTGCACCAAGCACAGGTCAGAGTTACTGGCAACTTTTAGCTTTGTCTGCTGTAAATGCTACACACACAATGGCTCCTGCGTTCCCATATTTTTAATCAGCTGAAATTTAAAAGCCAATTTATCTTTTATCTTGACATTGCTTGAAATGCATATCCATGAAATCTTGTCTTGTGTGTTGCAGGAGGTGGACAGAATAAAGGGTGAACTGGTGGAGATGAACCTGCCTGTGGTAGAGAGGGCGCTGCAGGTGGTGCGCAGTGCACTGGCCAATCAGGTGGACTGGACTGAGATCGGCATTATCGTCAAAGAAGCGCAAGTTGCTGGAGACCCTGTGGCCTGTGCCATCAAGGAGCTGAAGCTGCAGACCAACCATATCACCATGCTTTTAAAGTGAGACCATCACTGACACAGAAACACAAGTACCACAGAGCACTTGTGGCTCATGTGTGTCTTTTCTCTGCTAGGAATCCATATATTTCTGAGGAAGACCAACAGCAGGAAGAGAGAAACGATGTGGTAGAGGAGAAAGGGAAGAAAAACAAAAATAAAGACAGAGGACAGAACAAGAAGTTGCAAAGGAACAAGCCCATGTTGGTGGATGTGGATCTTGGCCTCTCGGCTTATGCCAATGCCAAAAAGTAGGCTTTACGTGTAATCCTTTAAACATAGTTTTAAAAATTATGTGGGGAAAGTCACAAGTGTGGTTTTTACAGCTGATGGATTTTGTCATTATGCTTTTTTAGGTACTATGACTACAAACGCAGTGCTGAAAAGAAGGAACATAAAACCATTGAAGCAGCAGATAAGGTAAGAAAGTTGTTTTACTCTACGCTCAGGTTTAAGGCAAAGAAAAGTGTAAGGAAAAGAGGTGGCGCCCTTTCCTTTGTCCAAATGCAAACTCAGCATTTATTACAGTTTAAAGGTTATGGTGACAAATTATTGTATAATCAGAGAGGCGTTTTAAGATAAAAGCAAGGCCTGTATTTGTGATTCTAAGGAACGTTGTTTATGCACCTTATAGTCACTCAATTTATTGACACAAGACAGCTTTGCAGTTGACAAGTCATCATACTTTCATATACTGTTAAATGCTATTGTTATGTCATTCAAGGCTATGAAATCTGCAGAGAAAAAAACACAGAAAACACTAAAAGAGGTTCAGACTGTGACCACCATTCAGAAGGCCAGGAAAGTCTACTGGTAAGTAGACACACATTACCATATGTACCTGTACATAAACAGACTTGGGTTCAGTATTATTATTTTTTATTTGACAAGTGGCCTTTTATTCTCTCAACCTTTTCTCCCCTTATGGCAGGTTTGAGAAGTTCTTATGGTTCATCAGCTCAGAGAATTATCTGGTCATTGCAGGAAGGGATCAGCAGCAGAACGAGATGATTGTCAAACGCTACCTCCGGGCAGGTACTGAATGAACTTCTACACACACACACACACGCGCGCGTTTTCACAGCTATACTTGTGAGGACTTTCATTGACATAATACATTCGCCAGCCCCTTACCCTAACCTTAACCTTCACAACTAAGTGCCTAACCCCAACCCTTACCCTAAACCTAATTCTAACCCTGACCCTAAAACAAAGTCTTACCCCTCAAACAGCCCTTTGAAGGTGCCTTGAAAAGTGAGGACCGGCCAAAATGTCCTCACTTTCCAAAAGGTCTAAAACGCAAACTGGTCCTCACAAAGATGGCTGTACAAGGGCACACACACACACACACACACACACTTACCTTAAAAAGTAAGCACCTTCAAAACTAAGCTGGTTTATCCCCTCGTGTGTACCTTTACTTTGTCAGGAGATATCTATGTTCATGCCGACCTTCACGGAGCGACTAGCTGCGTCATCAAAAACCCTTCAGGTAAACCATGTGGCTTCTTCGCTATTTGACCAAATTTTTTCAGTTTGGGAAATATTTTTTCACTCATTTGTTTGTGTTTCTTTGCCCTCCTCTGCCTCTCCATCATTTTGCTCCAGGTGACCCCATCCCTCCTCGTACGCTGACAGAAGCTGGCACTATGTCTGTGTGCTACAGTGCTGCATGGGATGCCAAGATCATCACCAGCGCTTGGTGGGTTCATCATCATCAGGTGAGCCATCAGTATATATATTACGCTACAAAATTTGCTATATATATATCTCACATAATGAATGCTGATTTTCCTTTTCTTAATTTTATGGGACGAGTTTGGGTGCCTGTCTTCTTTTCACCCATTATGAGACAAAACACTAGGAATGATGTATTTTGCCACGTTCTGTACTTTTAAAATTCAATAACTGGTTCAAAAGAGTTGCTAGAGTTGGGTTAAAACAAGGTACTATATTTGCTGCCAACAAGCCAAGCGGCAAACAATATTTTGATATGATTATGTAAGTGTGGCGCTTGAGGCTGTTTTCAGTTTCCTTATATACCGTACACAACATTGATCTGTCATGTGATTGATAGATACCATGAACACAAAACGTTTTCTTCAAAAATGCTATTTACAAAATGTCATTGTCCTTAGTTTGTAAATAAAACATTTAGAAAATATCTATGACCATAAATACCGAGAATAACATGTGCAACATGTTTCAGTTTTGATGGACTTGTATTGAAGCTGACACTGGTCTGCACCTCGCTGTGTGTGCATTCTGAAATTATAGTTCTTAACATATTTTTACTTTCACAACCTAAAGGTACCGAGTGGAGTTTTTTTTTGTAAACAAATATATTAACATTCAGTGTTTCTGTTTCTTCAAAACGCATTGTGTGTATTCTTGAGGCCTAATATAACTTCCTTCCTCATTGAACATTTGCAGAGTCGGTTTTTGTTAAATATTTCAAATGGGACATTGTTTTACATTCCATGTTTGCTAGCTTGCAGGTTTCTTAGTCCTTGCACCTTTACTGGTGCATTGTTATGTTCCTTGGCGTGTTACATACAAACGGGGAACAACTTTTGGCAAAAACACCACAGGGTAACTTTAATTTACAGGTACAAAGTGTGATGTCAGACGTGGAGAAATAAAAATAAACTACGAGCAGCAAAATAATCAAATTGTGACATTGATGTGGCAGAAATTTTTGCATTATTTATTATTAGTTGGCAGTGTTACATCTATTATTTTTGTTCAGGTGTCTAAGACTGCTCCCACTGGAGAGTACCTGACCACTGGAAGTTTCATGATCCGAGGTATGTCATAGTCAAATTTAAGGTGTATACATTTTGTAAGGCACCAGAGCCAAATATGAGAAGAAGTGCTGCGATGATGTCTGACAGGGGACCTAACATTTAATTTATTCCTCTCCAGGAAAGAAAAACTTTCTGCCACCTTCTTACCTGATTATGGGCTTTGGATTCGTCTTCAAGGTAAAATACCATCATGAGCTGTGAGTGCATCTTTAACTCTTTGTCATCAAACAATCAAGTTTCACGCTTGTCTCCGTGCAGGTCGATGAGCAGAGTGTGTTTCGGCACCGAGGGGAGAGAAAGGTGAAGACTGTAGAGGAGGACATGGACGAGGTCTCATCCAGAACTGCTGAGCTGTTAGAGGAGGGAGAGGAGCTGATAGGTAGAAGACACAAAATTACCGACTTCATTCACAGTGTATGTAACAACCACATTCAGGTGTTGCAACTGATTCTGTCGTCCCTCGCAGGTGATGACAGCAGTAATGAAGATCAGGGTGAGGAGAGAGCGGGAGGAAGAGGAGAGACGGAAAAGAAGAGTGAAGAGGTGGTTGAGGGGGATGATGGTGCGAGCGGAGACCTGGCTGCTGATCCAGAGGAGGACAACATGGAGGCAGAGGGAGAGGAGGGCAGAGAGGAAGACAGCGAGGAGGACGAGGAGATGAAGGATGAAGAAAGTGAAGAATTCAGCTTTCCAGATACGACCATCTCCCTCTCTCATTTACAGCCCAGCAGGTAATGCTACCGCTCCTGTGCACTGGAACAAAACGCTTTCAAACAAACACTATCATTGACACATAACAATGAATGATACTTAATGAAACTGTCCCCTTATTTCTAGGAGTGCTCAGAACTCTGGTTTCAAAAAGGAAGTGACCATTCAGGTATTTAGTTACCATCTTAGGCCACATTTCATCTAAGTAAAATCATAAAGGTGTAACACTTCCCACTAATTAGTTCATTCATTTCTCTTCAGGTTGAGGTTGACTCACAGGCGAAAAAACACATGACGGCCAAGCAGAGAAGGTGAATGATTGGAATAAAATACTTACAGTTAATCGTGTACTTCTTCCTGTTAAGCTCATACCACAAACTAAAGAGGCTTTCAGCAACAGGTGGCGTAGGAAATGTGTCTTTCCTTCACAAGCAGACTTCGAGGACTATATTTCATGTAGCACTTCTAAACATTTCATTCATTGATTTAGTCCTCCGCTGTTTTTGTCTTTTGCCACTAGAGAAGAGAAGAAGAAGAAGCAGAAACAGGAAGGGTGTGACACTGAGGAGAAGACTGAGATTTCATCCGGTGGACCGGCAGTCGATCAGGGATCCAAAGGTGGAGGAGGCCCCTCCCAGCAGCCACTGAAGAGAGGCCAAAGGGTAAGAGAGGAGCGTGAAGATAAGGCGTTTTGTTCTTAGGACCAAATCTAAAACAAAGTAATACTAACTTCAGCAATACGTGGAGACTAAAACATACAGACAAAAACAAAAAAAAACCTAGAATAAAGCATAGTAGATTTACAAGGGATTAGGAGGCAAACAACACTGGTTTAATTATTAAAAGCATCAGTAGGCACATAATCTGCAGCTCAAAGAAGGCTGTCATTTTTATCACAAAATTTATGTCACATACAGTATCTAATGCAATACAAAAATGATTCAAGAAAACATGACTGAAATAACTTCTCAAATAAAGTTGAGTTTTTATAAACAATACCTATTACACCTATACCTATGATATTACATGGATCAATATTGAACCCTGATACTTCAATCTGTGTTGTTTCTGTGTGTATGTCTTCCCTGTTACTACAGAACAAGTTAAAGAAGATCAAAGAGAAGTACAAAGACCAGGATGAGGAGGACAGGGAGCTGATGATGCAGCTGCTCGGGGTGAGCAGCAATAAAAAGACACAGTCGTTACTCTGTACCGCACAGTTGCCATCGGCAACGTTTTTAGTGGTAACTGCGGGTCAGGCCTACTCGGTTGTCACTGACACGATAAATAACAGTACAACTGCTTTTCTTCCTCAGTCAGCTGGTTCCGCTAAGGAGGAGAAGGATAAGGGGAAGAAAGGAAAGAAGGGGAAGGGGAAAGACGAATCAGTCAGGAAAGCAGCCTCTCAGAAACCACCCCAGAAACCTCGTAATGTGGAGGCTGCAGCGAAGAAACCAGAGCAGACGGAAAGAGGGGAGGATAATGAGGAGAGACAGCCTGGAGAGGACGGAGGTCCTGCTGAACAGGAGGACAAGGTACATCACGCACTTCAGAGAGCCAACACTGGGTGTCTGAAACGTTCTATTTAGGTCCGGTGATGTTGGTGGTGAAGTTACCTGCTGAGAGAAAGTTTAAAATGTCCCTCTTGTCTCTTTTCAGTTGTGCTTTTGTACAGAATTAAATGTATTCATACTTTACATGTGTTTTGTATTGTATGTTCACTCATCATCAATGCTCTCCTCTGTTCAGGAAGATGATGTGGACCAGGACAACCCTGGAGCAGAGGTGGGTTCTAGTATAGTTCTAGGTTCTACTATTTTTTTTACTAATTCAAAGAATATTTTGGGGATAAATGCATGTTTAGGCTATATTTTCATTTGATCCCACCAGTACGTTTACTACAGCACTGGTCTAACTAGTTTTCCTTTGTGCCGCCTCAGGAAGCAGAGAATCTGCTCACCGCTCTGACAGGCCAACCTCATCCTGAAGATGTGCTACTGTTTGCTGTGCCAGTCTGTGCTCCATACACCGCCCTTTCTAACCACAAGTACGTGCGATTGACCTTTTTTGGGTTGAGTGAAGAGTGCTCAGGCTAAATGAGTAATTTGTTTTCCCACAGACATAAGGTGAAACTGACACCAGGTTCTCAGAAGAAAGGGAAAGGTAAGAATAGTGATCAATTCAAATATTCATAAAGCCTTTGCTTAGTGTTTTTACAGTGAAAACTATTTGGAATTGACCGTTGTTTTTCTTCCTACCAGCCGCACGCACTGCAGTGTTAAGCTTTATGAAAGCCAAAGAGACGTCAACCAGAGAAAAAGACCTGTTCCGCAGTGTCAAGGTAAAGAGGTTTACTGCATTGTAGTTATGTTAAAAGTAACTCTAAATTCTTTGAAGTGTTTACAATCACTTGTGCTGAAATGTTTGATTTTAAATTGACATAATGGACTTACAATAATTAGACAAATGATCTGCACTCTTAATAATCAAATAATTCAGCTACCTGAATTATTTTCTCCAACACATTATGTGTAAAGATTTGCTGCTTTTCTGTTTTTAAATTGAATATCTTTAGCACTTTGAAGTCACTTTGGGCATTTTTCACTACTTTCTGACAGTTTAGATTAAACAAAGAACTGCAAAAAATAATTGACATTTAGCTGTCATCAATAATCATTAGTTGCAGCCCTAATCATATAGTAGTTTTCTTGATGTTACAATTCAAAATGTGTCCCATCTAATATCATCCTGTGTTGCAGGATACTGATCTATCCAGAAACATGCCGGGCAAAGTTAAAGTGTCTGCTCCAAACCTGCTCGCTGCCAAGAAGAAATAAGAGACGAGTGAACACAGACCTGGTAGGAAGTGTGGAATTACAGTATTCAACACAGAACTGCAGTGCAGTGAGACTCTGCCAACTTCATTTGCTTCTCAGATCATCACAGTACAGTGTGTTTGAATATGAATAATTTCATTCTAAAGTTTGATTGTATTTGTTGACCAACAATTTGTTTGAAATGAAAACATGTAAATTAACAGAGCTGAACAGAACACAGCTTATGGTAGTGTTTATTCTTTGAGTACAAAGTAACAGTATGCATCTTATTCTACAATAAAAAACATCAAGGGAACATTGTGCAAACCAGGCAAATACAAACAAAGCCTTACTGACATTAGGCATTTCAGTGCAACGTGGCTCAACATCCAATACACTCGTAGTATTAAGTTATTGATTACATAAAATTGAAATGCTACTGCAGCCACTCATGACAATTTAAAAGGCTGTAAAAGCCTATTTCAGAACAAAGAACCCATATTTCCTCACATATATATATATATATATATATATATATAAATAAAAACAAAAAATTAACATCTGTGGCGTCAGAGTAGATAACCTTGCATAACAAAGCACTAGTTTTAGGTCTGTGAAAACTGTCCAAGATCTAGCAAACATCTGTATTCAAGATCATGCCAAACATTAGTTATAGCAATCATTAAAGCAACAGGCTCCCTAAAAAAAAAAAAATCTGAATTGTTGTTGCACCACTGCATGTAGTGTTAAGACATTAGACACATTTTAACTTGGTTAAATTTTTGAGAAAGAACAGTGAAAACCACAATTTCAATGAGTGACTGGCGTATGTGTTTGTTTAAAAAGGACCAGAACTCTGCCCTTGACTCGTGGGTATACCTACAATACTATAACCTTGTGGAGGAAAGGGAGTTTGCGAAAACACAAAGCCGAAGTCCTGCCCCCTTTTCAAGCTACATTCATATGTATAATAAACAAGATATATAAACAAAATCATATTATATTTTAGCTTTTCAGGAGTAAATTCGTCCCATTAAAAGAAAATTACTTTGGGCAAAGAAAGCTGAACAAAAACTACCCCGAAAAGTAGTGCAGGACTTGCATCACCTGCACTGCTACTCCACTAAAGGTTCTACTGGCTTTGCAAGATTTTGATGTATAAGATCAGACAGAAAAAGGGCAATGAGGAGCTTTGAGGATCGCCTGTGAACCTTAGGGTGCCATTTCCAACAGTTCCACAGCTGTTCACTATTGCTTAGATATTTTGTAATGTATGCAAGTGTCCACACACATGAAACTACTGCTCCAATAGGACTACCTGCTTTGAGAGGGTTGCTCCCGTCCACACATACATATATTCTCCAGTAATCCTCCGGACAAGATTGATGGCTTCCTCTTAACCTAGGAGCCCAGTGTGTTGACGCGTGCCATTCTCTGTTTGAGGCTGTGCAGGAGGTGTTTAGGCAAGCAGTCCCAGTAACTAGACAAACGCTCCCTGTGCTGCAGGACGGCCTCCATACAGAACCTGGAAAGTGAGAACAGGCAAATACGAGCACAAGATAATAATAAAAATAAAAAAAAAAGACATTTCAGTTTCAAGTGTAGAGCATCGTTTTGGCTTCTGCACACACTCACCGAACTAATGATTTGGGCTGAACGTTGAAAACCAGTAATTCATTGCTGTGAGCCTGTCAAGTTAAACAAACAACCAACAAAAAAAAGTCACATTCTGTAGAAAAGCTTTTAATGTATGTAAAAAGTATGTTCTATTAAGATGTGACTTGCAGCTTACAGCTCTGTGATGAGATAACAGGTTGTTTGCACATCCTCCAAACACAAACACCTCCCCGTCAGGACCGGAGCATGCTGTGTGCCACAGCCTGAAATACACCGCACAGTGTTAAGAACCGTCTACATACCGTATGTTCGCTTAACATTTTCACAAACACACACACCCAAATGAGTGGTCATCCCCCAGAGTCATTTAGCTGAAACTTAATCTCCAAGCACACAAAAGATGAGAGAATTACCTTGGTCTCTCTGTGTGACTGTGTTTGAAAGGCTTCCATTCATTTTTGCTCACATAGTACAGCCAAGCATCACCTGAAAAACAGATGATACCATCCTCAGACCAGTGACCATTTTGAGGTGACCAGGTTTTTATTTGCTACTCCAGAACAAGTGTCAGACTCACTCAGTGTCTCTCGGTCTGTGGTGAAACCTCCGAATAAGAAGATGTGGTCTGGTGACACAGGTGTGAAGGAGTGCCAGGACCGGCCCACGGGACCCTGCTGGGGAACGCTCCTACAACAAGGCGGGGAGGGTCAGAGGGGAACGTTAGAGCAAGAGGAACACAATTGAGAGAACGCTCAAGGGTTGGCACATTACTATGGGAGAAGTGAAAGATGAATCGTGTTTTAGGCACGTTAGAGAATAATATCTGGCGTCATTCAAAAAAGATGTTCTGATATTAAGATGTCAATAAAAAGAACTACACTTACATTTCATGCCACTCCCATGTGTCAAGGTCAATGTAGTACAGGTCATTTAGTCTGTAGTTCTGTGGGCCAAAGGACATGGAGAATGGTATTAGACCTCACAAGAGATGCATGACTTATTCATTTTATAGTATTGCATTATTTTCAAATATGTGACTACATACCTATCTACCTACACAGGTAGGTAATATACTATAACATATAAACAGGAATTAACAAAGAGACTAAACACACCATCATCTTGAATTCGTAGTTTTATTTTCCTTACCTTGTATCGTCCCCCAAACACATAGCCTCTGTTGCCAACTGTGGCACAGGCATGAGCTGCTCTGGGTGATGGGGTGTTCCCCTACATCAGGCCATGCCAACATGAAAATGGATAATGTCAAATCATTTTCAGTGTTTATTCTAATATTCCTAAAGACTATTTAAGATTAAGTTGTGTGTGAGGGAAAATAGGTAAATTGGTAGTTTCTGTGCATGCGTTTACCGTGGTGATAGGCTGGCTCCATGTAGAGGTCTCCAGGTCCAGGATATGGATGTGGTTGTTCCAGCCTCGCCCAGGGCTGTCCCACTGCAGCAGCAAAAAGCAAACAAAAAGAATGTATTTTAAGTCAAATGTTACACAACAGTGTCTTTACAGGAAAGAGAAAACGCCAGTTTTTTGTACAACTTGCAATGAAAGAGATTCTTTTAAACTAACAAAATGTAGAAATATATAGACTGATTAAAATATGCAACACTTGAAGTCTGTGTTCATCATGCGGAGAGGATTTGCGTACAGACCACAAGTGAAGACGATTCATCATATTCAAAAGTCCCTTGATGAGGTCCTTGTGCTGTGTAGCCGTAGCCCCCAAAGAATATAAGTCTGTGGAAACAGTATCAGACAAAGCTCACTTAAAATATCTCTCCCAAGATAACAAACTGTTACTGTTATGCATCTATTATTGTGTATTAACCACCTGAACTATGGTTAACATGATCACATGGCTGAAACTCCATTCTTGATTGCCACATTAAAATGTTCTGAGATGTGCCAGATGTTTAACATTTATTGTCATTCAGCACTCAAACCTAGTTTCAGTTCATTTGAAACTTCGTAGCAAAACAGTCTAAACGGACTTGACTTTTAGTTGAGGTTTGTAATTAGTTTTTTCTTTAAATAAAACTAATTTAAAATCAATATTTTGTGTCAAAAGATTTGTCTTTGCTGAAGTCATAATTAGCAAAGCAGCCAACATAGAAAGAGAAAATGTACAGCTTTCTGAATTGGGATCTTGATGCTTCATACTGGGAATCTGGGAGCTTATTTGTCAATGAAGAGTAGCTTGCTGAAATTCATTAGCATGTTACCACTTTCCCAAGCACCCCGACTGACTACAATTTTAATTTTCGCTTAGCATATTCATGTTCACGTAACAAAAACCCCTTACCTGTTCTTCTGAACCCAGCACCCAAGCTTGTCCTTGCATGATGGAGGCAGTCCTTTAAGATCCCTCATTTCCTCCCAAACAAGGCTGGGAGCTCTCAGGGGCAGGCGGTAGATCTGCAAAGCACAGCATAGAATACAGGAGTTCTGAAAGGTAATCAAACAGCAGGCTGACCTGCCTCGAGGCCGCTCATTTGGAGAAGAAAAAACAAACAAACAGAGGATGTTAAGAAATGTGCTTAATGTAACACACAGACTGTACCCTGTTTGTGTTTCCCCTGGCGTGATGACCTCCAAATAGGTAGAGGACTCCATCAACACAAACCCCACAGCTGCCGGACATGGATGTGTGCAGGTTACCTCCGGCTAAATGCTTTGTCCTGTGAACAGTCAGGTTTTTTTATTTGTCTACTTTGTGTGGAAATAACAAATGCAGTGTATGCAAATTAAATCTAACAGCGATTACCATACTCCTGACTCCATGTTGTATGTCCAGATCTCATTCCTCGGCAGATACAAGTCAATGAATCCATGGTTTTGAGCGTTCTTGTACAGAGGGCGAATAAAATATAATTTAAATATGCTACCTGTGGGAAAATATTCATAAATATGATGAAAATGTAGATGTAGGACATAAACTCTTTACCTTGTATCCACCCCACACATACATGATGTTTCTGTCAACCACTGCTATGTGGCCACTGCGCTCAGCTGGGGTATCCAACTCAAACGATTCAGATGCTTCAGTGTCCAAGGGCTGTTCATCCTCCACCTCCTCCTCCTCCTCCTCATCTTCCTCGTCCTCGTCCATATCGTCATTTACCATCCAAGCAAACAGTCTGTCATCTTCATCTCTGTCTGAGTCATTGTCATCCTCTCCGGCTGGCAGCTCTCCAATGTCTTCCTCCATCTCTGCTATTCTCTCTGCCATGTCCGTCTCTCTTGTTTCCTAGCAGGGCAAGAAGCAAGAGGGAGACATCATCGAGGTTAGCTACTAATAGGATTATTCGATTAACTGATTAGTTTTCCCAACAATCTAAAAGTAACAATAGGCCAACAGAAAACGACCCACATTAAAAACACTACACGTCAGGAAATGACGAGATTTTTCTGCCATTTATATAGAGAATAAGAGGCAACAACATGAACATGTTCTCGGTGGAAGGTATATAATTTTTACTTTTCTATACTTCAAACTCTTCAGTCCACCTCACTTAACGTTAGTTAGCAGGAATTCAGCTAGCATAACTATAATTCAGGGCAACGGACCAGATAGCGTTAGCTGGCAGCACGGTTACTGTTGACCTACTTTTCAAGCTTAACTATTTAGGTTACTAAATGAACTTTAGCTGCTAGCTTAGCCTTTGTCTTAGAAACACGACTGACCGAAGGTCCCAAATTAACGGATACATTTGATTAAATGCCTTAACTACGTAGTTAGCCAACAAGCTAGCGAGCACATAACAGCTGTTCGTCCGTTAATTACCGTAAACGTTAGCTACACAGCGTTCGTAAACTTGAAAATGTAAAACAATTCGGTGCAAGAAAGGTTCTAAAATTATATCGGCCACGTTAGTGTCGAAGCTAACCTATATGTGCTTGCAGCTCTGAGTAGAATATATTTGTATTCGCACCTGTCGTTATTTTACCTTGTCAGATGTTTATTTTTCCTGCAAATTGCAAAAGCAATACGACATTTATGTGAGGTCATCACAAGCGTTCTGGAGGCAAAACCGGAAGTTGTCGACTTCTTAAATCCGCCATTTTGATAAGGTCGGAATGAAACAAAGCGAACCATGACCTCGACACATACCCATTTTATGTTATTACTTAGTGGTTTTAAAGACCTTCCAGGCTGTAAGCTCTCCTATAAAACAAGCATACCATTTATTCACGCATGGAGTTCCAAAATATATCTTCAGACAATGCTGACAAGAGATTTTTTATGTAAACGGCTTTACTTGTGAAACCCCTTACATTAACAAGTTTATATACGGAAATAGTCCATTGCTTGCAAGTATGAAAAATCTACATCTTAATTTGGCATTCTATCATCATTCTACGATTACTGCAATTTCATTAAATAAACTCTATAGTCTACCTTGATTGTCTTCTAGGCAGATTGTGCATACACAAAGATGTCAGGATGTTCAGTACAAAGAATAAAACCTTTATTATTCATGACAGAACATACATACAAATACGTACAAAATAAAGGACTACAGTGGTTTGATTACTAATCCATTTTAAGCATACACTATCATACAAAGGCAATGTACAAAACTTTTTAAAAGGATCCACTTCTAAATCCATGTTTTCTTTAGAGTCCTTGAAGTTTGCTGTAGGCACATAAGAACACAGCTGATTAGTACGAACATTAGTGATGGTTGAAACTACAGTTATCTTTGGTAATGACATGAAGAGAACAGTGAAACTTCAAGAACACATCCCACCTGTCCTCGACAGTTCTGTTGGATGGGTAGTACACCTTAAATGTGAAGCCACTTCTTGGGAATGAGCCCTGTAAAAATAAACAAATAAAATTACATTAGTGACAAATACCACGAGTCCACACAGAAACAAGACAATGGTATAACTTTCACAGACCAGCTGGGAAAACATCTTTTCATTTTCTGTCAAAGGATAATGTTTCTTTTGTTTCTTACCGGGTTGACACAGAGGCAGTCTGTGTTTGTGATGCTGAAGGGGTCGTATTTGTCTGCAAAGACGATGACATCGGGGACCGGGTAGACACGCAGGGAGTAGTCGTACGCCCAGAACACAGGACTGACATAAAGAGGCAGTGGAGTCAAGTGACCCTGGGATAGGACAGTCTTGACAAACTGGGGAGGAGGAAAAAGACAAGATCATTTATTTATAAAATAAAAAGGACATTTCACATTGTGTTTTGTCAAAAAACAAACAAAAAAATCCAACATACTTGCAGCAACAACTCATTGCTTAAGGTGCACTTACAGCAGAAAGAATGACTAACATTAAAAATACGATGTACAAACCGCAGACAACACAACTACTAATAACTGAATGTCTTTTTGATGAGATAAATTTCACTCAAGTACGAAGGTTAGTTCAGGGAAGCTGAAACTCACATGGTTTGGAATGTCAAGATTGTTATTGGGCAACCGGACGCAGTTCCTGCACATCTTATTGACCAGGTCCTCCCTGATAATGACGATCTCCTGGCTGCAGTACTGGATCCTGACAGGAAGAAGAACATGGCAGGTCACTTTTAGTTTCTAAGAACAGAAATACCAAAACCCTGATCACTCCACATAAGAAATATTTTGACATTAAATAAAATCCTCATATGTTTTACCTGCATGGGTTAGTAGTGAACACGGAAAATGGCACCCTCTGTCTGAACTCCTCTGTGATGTGATCTGCCAAGGGAGGCCTAAGGGAAACATACTTATCCATATTTGCATCCAAACCACTGAACAAAACTCATATAATGCTGTTAAAAAGCAGATGTCTCTGAAGGCATACCTTGGCAGGATGGTGCCTGGACCAGGGTCTTCAGGGCCAGGAACAAACACAAAGCGACTACTGCAGGTGCAGGATGAACATGTTTAAATCAAACACATAGTAACTTGAATAGAGCAGTGCAGACTCGCGTTACAACTCAAACAGATCGTACCTGCTGTGAATGCTGGGGTATGCACATATAGCATCAGCAAGAGCCTTCAATGACTCTAAAAAGAGAAAAATGAATTAGATTCTGAAATGCTGTCCATTTATCCTTATATTACACACAGAAGTCTTAAAATCTAGTTATCTAAGGTTATGAGTGACGAGGGTCCAAAAGTCTCACCTTTGAGTGATTTGATCTGTGTTTTTCCATACGGAGCAGAGGAGAAGTTACCACATAAAATGAAACAGGTGGGAGGCATTGAAGCATAGCCTGTAAGAAAAAGCAATATGAAGCTAAATGTGATAGGTGCCTTATAAAGTGCAGATCCTTGACCTGTAAAGTCTAAGACTATGGCGCAACACCAGACCTGAGAACATGAAGTTGAGCTTTTCCATCACTTCAACGTTGTCCAGCCAGACATCAGAAATAAGAACAAACATGGCGTCCTCATTCTCCTCCTCCAGCTGCTTCAGTTTGGCTGAAGCCTTCACCGAAGTAGTGGATGGACCACCAAAGAAGTTCATATTGCCGTAGTATGCCCTGGCAATAAAGCAAGGATCACATAGTGAGGGTGCAGGAAGAGTATCTAAGGAGTTCATAGAATAAATCGGGATTTACCTTCTTAAGATACTAAAAACTAAGTTGAAAAACTCAACAAGATATAGTGGTGACCGTCAGTAACTGCTCTTTCATGTGAAGCCGCGTTCTTTAAACAACATTTCTGAAGAGTTAAGCATCCTCTAAAAGGTAAGTTAATGCTAAACCTAAACCTGAAACGCATAATATTTTTTTATTAATATATCATACTGTGATTGGAGACCGTCTCCATACTTTGCTACTGAGAAATGCTGATCATGTTTGCCAAACTGGCAAAGATTTCTGACCGTCACTCAAGTAAAGAATATTTGGCAATGACATTTTCACTGCACAGCAACAAGGTAAAACAACTTCACAGATGTGATACTAGATTCTCCTTCACCTTTGCTGTAATTCCAACATGTGAAAAGCTACAGACTTACCCCTAATATCTAATGTCAGGCTGCACATATCACTACACTGACAGCTCACTACTTTAACTTGAAATGAAAGTTTGTCTGAAAACCTTCCTTCCAGTCCACTGACCTTGTGGCTGATGACGACTCTGTTGGTGGAAAACCGAAGCCATTGACGTGGAGCACTGACTCCTCGTACCAACCTAAAGGACAATGGGCAAAACTTTACTTCTAATAATGTATGTAATAATACTTTTTATTGTTTTAATCTTATTGCACATTTGTCTTTCTTTTATATTTCTTTACTGTTATCTTACCCTCTGCCAGTACAAAGCAGGATTCTGTGTAGAGGCCATTATGAAACTGGTGAGAACGGTTAAGGAATACGGAATACTTTTTTAAAACAACAAAATACTAAATAATATAAAGCAGTTTCTGTTGACAAGCGCTAGCAAACATATGAAAGGATATTGCTTTGGACATGTCCAGCTGTACTGTTCCACTCGGGTCTTCTAGGTAAAATTTTCCCTTAAAAAAATTAAAGAAATGTTTCAGAAACTAGATGGAAATATACATTGTACTGAAAAACAGACCTCCAACTACTTTTCATCACTACCTCACCTCTTTCAGTTGTGTGACCATCCCTAGTACAATCACCTCTCCCAGTTTAGCTGTGCTACCAAGCAGTGCCTCAATTGTCTTGAGCTAGAAAAGACGAATCACAAAAAAAGAAGACAAAAACAAACTGTTAGTCAAATACAAAACAGTACGATGCATTTCATTTTCCATCTCCAACTATTAAAGCAGCTCAACACTGATGAGTGTAATGTCTCACTTAAAAAAAAATACCGTGGCATTACAGTCGTTCAAGATTTGTTACCTGAAATTTGTTTTGACCCTCTTCAACAGCAGCTCCTATTGCAGGTGGGGTGAAGAGCTCATGTCGATGTGTACGCTACAAAAGACATCTCTGTATAAATACATCGTGCAGGCTACACATACTGGAAATTGCAGCAAAGAGAGTGGGTCAGTTCCCAAATCTGGAAATTCAGTAATGAACAGAGCTCACTGACCTGTTGTAAGATGGTGTAGCGCTCCCTGAAAAGTTCAGCTTTTTCTTTGGCCAAACCACAGAGACTGGGGGCTGGATGGCTCGTCATACTAATGCTAAAAAACAAAAGCAGCCAAAATAGTTTCTTAAAAAAAATTGCCTGCAAGCCACAGTAGAACAAAAGGTCTGCAGTACATATAAGTATAAAAACTAGACCTAACAACAGCAGCAAAAATAAAAACATGAAGGAGAAAGAAACCGTCCCTTTACTCACGGTACAAATTTCTTCCGCTCCACACTGTAAATGTATCTGGGCACATCAAAGGCTCCAATGATGTTGAAAACATTATCTCTGGAAGAGAGTTAAACTGTTGTTAGTAAGATTTTCTACAGGACAATAAAGCTGAAAACACTGTTACATCTACTTTACATCTAATGTTGACTCCATCCAAAATGTAGTTCATAGTGTAATTATTGAATTATTACATGTGGCAAGGCTGTGACTGAATAACCTACCCTACACATTAAGGTGAAGGACAGTTAGGCTGAGTTTGTTATTCGCACTCTGTAATCCAGCTTCTATTATGCCAATGACACACATAAAGTGCCAACTTCTACACATTTCAACTTTTACTTTGTTTCAAAAAGGCCTAATGGATATTAATGCATACTACGTCTCATATTTCACTAAACTGGGATCTTGATTAAAATATTTGAATATTTTATGGACTAAATGACTGTTCAGGAAATCAAAAACAACAGCAACACTTACATGGTTTCATCACAAGACTGAGTGCAATCCTGTACAGCACTTTCCACCACAGACAGCTCGATCATACTAGAGGACACTGTTGGGAAACACAAACTTTACACATTAATGCCGATTGTGCACTAAACACACTGTGATCCGTAGTGACTGGCAGTGCTATACGTACACGGTTGCTTTTCCACTGCATCCAGGACCCTTTCAATAACATCATCCAGTTCAGAAGGACTGACGGACTCCAGCACCTCCACAAGGTATCTGCTGGCGTCACTGCAGCACAAAGCAACAAGAAAACAATGTTGTGGTTTCGGGTTTCTTTCTTTTGGCTGCTGGTAGAAAACTAGAAAATGCCATATTGCCTCAAGAAAATGTATGTGTGCTTGCTTCAATTGAAACATTTCAAACATCTCAACCGTTTGATTATTTTTGGAACTGTAAAATGTAAACAGGTTGCAATGTTTTTAAATGTTTTTTTTTGGTAAGATATTATACAATAACCGCGATTGAAGCTGGAGCACTCAAGGAGTTGCACTGGCACTTGAAGCCCCGAAAGGATTTGAAGTGAAAGGAGTTGAGGTGTCAGGTGAAGTGTATGCGACGTAAACGGTGGCGGTAAAACCCTGCAGCCAGGTGATGTTTTAGTTAAAGGCAAAGTGCTGAAAATAGTTGTAGTTAGCTGAATTGGAATATCCTGCTAGCGTTTAAGCAAAGAGTGCGAGATTAAAAGCGGCTGAAATATCGGCTGAATTGTAAACGCAGACAGATGGTAAGTTGTCAGTTCAAGTGCAACGTTAACGATAAAATAAAATGGCACCACGGGGTCCAAAATATTTAAGACACGAAAAGCTGCACAAACCCACAGCCTGCACCATGCTATTATTGCTGAACGTTATTTCACGTCGCCACTTGTATAAACTTAAGCAGAAAGTAACTTATCGACCGCGTCCAATCTATCGAGGTGACACAGATATTGTGTTAGCTCAATTAACGTTACGGCACGAATGGCAACGTTACAACATTAGCAAAAAACACTTTAATAACATTTAACCATTATTAAAATGCATACGGTCGCAGTATAAGTCCCCGCATCTTGAAGCCACCGGACACTTTGGTCTTTAGTTTGCGAGCGGCATCCATGGTTGTTACTGTCCAACTCAAGACTTGGCGCTAAATGTCAACTTCCGCATGTCTTGCATCACTTCCGCAGAGGAAACGTTCAAATGTCTAACAAAAATATAGAAAAGCTTAATCTATAACATTTTTAATTTACATTACTTGACGCCTTAGCCCTTTTCCTTTCCTCCTAAATGTGATGTCTGTCCTTTGGAGCATCGTACCTGCATTATCCTTGTACCTAATGTTCATTTGTGCATGGTTTAAATGTATTGTCCTAGTACTATTTTCCTCCCTTTATTCTTATAAATGGTTACATGTTACTGTATTTTGAGTTCATGATTGCTTTCAATGAAGTTCAAAAAACGATTGTTATTATTATTATTTTCTTAGCGTATTGTACAAGAATAAATATCTTTTCAGCAGCCAACACTGGTCGTTTGTTATGATAAGAACACAAGACAAGCTCTCATGAGAGTTCACAATGTGCAATTATTGATTTCATAATGGGTTATTGATTAAAACAAACCCTTAGTCTCCACGAAGTGGATTTTATTTTGACAAGAGGTAGTGACCGGAAGTTGTGTTTTATTTTGTAGATATTGTGACAGCGTATGGGACTGGAACGAGGCATTTTTTCCTGTTATGTTTTGGGTATTCATAACATGAGAAAACAACTAACGTCATACGACAACTGCAAGCGTGCTGTAGCCTGTGAGTACGTTTGAAAGTGTTTTTGTCGACACATTTGTTGAAAATATTTCCATATTGTGGACAGCTGCCACTGTAACGTCAGCCCTCCGAGTAACGTTACGTAACGCTAGACTTCCAGTTTTGTACAAATACCATATAATTCACTGTTTTTTATTTACCTTAAACTTTTAACAACATTAAGGAATTGAAAGCATTTCTGGTGTCAGCTCTGCTTGCATGTATGTGTTTCTTCCCTTACTATACATCTAACTGCAGCTGAGAAGGTAGCCTGTGTGACACTTTTAGACAGATTTGATCATTTTTGGCGCGTCTTCCTTTTCTGTTCATAGCAGCCAGTCATGGATTCCGCATTTGAGAGGCACTGCTCGGAGCTGGTGGCCCGGGAGAGGAGCGGACACACGGCTGTGGTGGAGGACAACCTGCTGTATGTGTGGGGAGGTTACATGGTGAGGAGGAAAAAAAAAAAAATCACCAGACGAATTTAAAGGAACAGTTCACCCCAATATCAAAAATACATATTTTTCCCTCTTACCTAGTTACCTAGTGCTATTTATCCATCTAGATTGTTTTGATGTGAGTTGCCGAGTTTTGGAGATATCTGCTGTAGAGATGTCTGACTTTTTTTTTAAAATATAAATGGACGATATGGCACTTGGCGTGTGGTGCTCAAAGTGTCAAAAATATTACATTTAAAAAACTCAACAGCAAAGTCTCTTTCCAGGAATCATGACCCGGTTACTCAAGATAATCCACAGACCTTGTTGTGAAAAAACAATTTTCTTTCTACTGATAAGTTAGTTCCCACATGAAACTTCTCACAACAAGGTCTGTGGATTATCTTGAGTAACCGGGTCATGATTCCTGGAAAGAGACTTTGCTGTTGAGTTTTTGAGTTGAAGATGCTGCGTCCATGTTAGTGCATTACTAGTAATACATCAATAATAAACCAGTAACAGAATATATCATACTGTAACACTCTGTACCGAGCCATTGTGCATAACAAGCACTTTTAGTTTCTATACTTTAAGTACAGTCAGTGGACAATACTTCAGTACTTTTACTCTAATGTTTTAAATGTAGAACTTTTACTTGTCACAGAATATTTTTACAATGTGGTTTTTCTGCTTTTACTTGTGACTACTTCTTCCACCACCGTTTACACACTACCAATATAAACACACTGTGAAAAATTGATAACAAATACGTACTCTTACATGTATAAACAAAACTTAGCAAACAATCAGTCAGCATGCTAATATGCTATAGGTTATTTTTAAAACTATGTTTGAAATTATAATATAATTAGAAAATTATTGCTGGCTTTTGGAAACCTACCTGAAAAGTTTAGAATTGCATAATGAGCACATTTTCAGAATTTAACTAACAAGCTTTTGCATTGGACATCATTGTTTTCTTTCAGATTAATGATATATTTCCATTTCAGTGACAGACTTAAGGCGTATTACTACCAGACGTATTTATTTCACAGTAATAGACATGTTGTATTCTCTACAGTCAATTGCTGATGATGAAGTTTTCCTACCCAATGATGAAATCTGGGTATATGACTTAGAACAAGGTGTATGGTAAGAATATTAAATAAATTCCAAATATGCTTGTTTGTGGTCAAAACAAATAATACTAATGCATGTTTTCCCATAGTATTCACACATTCTTTCTTATGTTTTTGATACAGTCCAGTCTTGTCTTATCGAGTATCCTCTGTTTGAATTGACTAGTGCTTGCTTGGAGCTTTCTGCTGTCTTGTCGCCGTTGTAAAATGTGTCATGGCATAAGTGAATGTGAGTAGTTTATCTACATTCTTTTCAAACTTTTTTTGAAGGGAAGTGTTTCACACGACAGGGGAAGTCCCTCCCTCTATGTCTGGGACCTGCAGCTGCTCCCTGAATGGACACATGTACATATTTGGAGGTTGTGATGACAATGGACAGACCAATCAGGTGACTGAAGCTCCATACAGTACCATTCATGACACCTTAATTATGGTTTACTTCACATAAACTACATGTTTTTCTAATTTATGTTTATGTGGTCAAATAACAACTATGGACATTGCAACTTTTAAACACCAAAGTATGTGTAAAATCTCCTGTAAGGGTGTGGGCACACTGATCCTGAGGAGTTTTTGTTGTTTGTCTCAGTTTTTTTTTTAAATGTACAATATATTGACAATGTAGCAGTGTGGATAGCAACAAAAAATAAAAAATAACTCCTTAGATCTTCCGGCCAATTCGAATGCTGACAATTCTGAAAAATTCCCACCTATTGCAAAAATTTCTACCTTTCTACATTTTCCTGACCATCAAAATGGACTCTGACAGAGGCAGACGCATCAGCAGCCACGTATCAAAAAATTGACATTCCTTATTGAAAAACAACTAACAAATATGAATGAGTGGACAAAATAGATCAATGTGAAGACACCCAAAGTTCACAGCTTACACTGAGCAAATATGACATGAAGAAGTGATCAGTGTTTCACTTCAAACAGATCTATTGTGTCAACCTGACAGACGATAAATACACGTGGAGGAAGGTCAAACATGAGAATGGTTCTGCTCCCTCACCTCGAGACAAACTCTCCTGCTGGGTTCATAATGGAAGGTAAGCACCATAAAAATTTCAATTTTAAAGGTCCAGTGTGTAACATTTAGGAGCAGCTATGGGCAGAAATGGAATATAATATAATATGTATTTTTTAGCTTCTCTTATCTTAAAAAGCCACCTGGAAACAAAAACACAACCTATCTTCAGTTCCTACAACCATTAGGCTTTACATCTGTTCTAGGGTTTATTTATTTAGGGTTAATTATATGCTGAAAATGGAAATTAAAGCTTATGGTGTTGGATTTTGATCACTAAGTAAATCTGTAATCTTCCCTTGCATGATAGCAATTATGATAATCTTTGTTTGACATTCTCCAGGATCATCTACTTTGGAGGATATGGTCACAAACTACTGACTGATGTTGATAGCAGGAACAGAAGCTTCATTGTAGATGAAGCATCATGGGTAATGTTTTTTGTTGACTATAAATCTACCACAGGTCTCCAAACACCTTTGCTATTCCAATATAGCAATATTTAGTAGTTTGGAGTTCAAGGTGTTCTTTTTTTGTTTTTTTTCCTGTCATTTTTGTTCATATTTGTTGGCAGAATGTGAGAAATTTCAGCATCTGGTGACACAACTGTTAAGTCATTGGTACTGTCCAAGAATACTCTTAAATGTATCCATGTAAATGAGGAAAAAGTAGAAATCAGTTTTGTTGCCCTTGTTTAGCTATCTTGTTGTTTTCAGGTGGAAGATGTCTTCTGGGGATGGAACAATGAGGTTCATATATTTGACCCAATGCAAGCCAGCTGGAGTGAGCCACAGACCCACGTAAGTCAGCTAGAGTGTGGTTTAGGCTTTTATACACTGAATAGAAAACACAGATTCTGATTAGTGATTTAAAGAGACAAGGGAGGTTTAGCAGGTTTTGAAATCTCTTAAGACAATTTCTAAATCCTAAGATGATTTTACAGTGACAGTTTCTGTGTGCAGGGCCGTGCTCCCGCCCCCAGGGCCGCCCACGCCAGCGCCACAATCGGATGTAGAGGGTACATTTGTGGAGGCAGAGTCATGGTGAGAGCTCTACGTGCTTTTCAGTTCTTGTCTCATATCAGAATTCATAAGTAGACAATGAGAATTCATCGGTAGGAACTGCTATTCATAACTTTTCCTCTTATTTTAAATGCAGGAAACCAGGACGAGTGACATTCACTGCCTGGACCTTGAATCATGGACTTGGTCAGAAATGTATGTATTTGATTGACCAATGTAAGTCTTAAAATGTGTAGAAATGATTCTGTTGTGTTTGCATCCTGTTCATGTTCTTTATTAGAGCCAGCGAAACATACATATCATCATCACAGAGACTATAGTTGGGTCAGTGTGCACGTTTCCTACTAGACTTCTCTTCAAGTGTGCCCAAATGACTTCTATTCCAACATTATCATTGATATTTTAAATTGCCCAAATCTTTTGACCTGTTAGTCAGATAGCATGATAGCATTGTGAAAAATATGTTTTATCCAGCTTCCCAGCGTCCACCTGTCCAGTGGGCAGATCGTGGCACACGCTCACAGCAGTATCAGACAGCACCGTGTTCCTGTTTGGAGGTCTCAGTGTAGACTGTAAACCTATGAGTAAGAAAATGTACCCATTTCTTTACTTTTATTTTCCTTTGTTCCTTTGGTCATTTTATGTTCATTTCTATAACACACATTTTTCTCAATCAGGTGATGGGTGGTTGCTTGATGTTGAAACAAAGACATGGAGAGAAGTCGAGCATCCTTTTAAGAATAAGCCAAGGTAGCAACTTGTGAATATTTGTGCAACCAAAAGTGACAGGTTTTTACATTTATTACTCTGTACAAGAGTTACACATTGTTACTGTAAATTCTTAGCAGATTTTAAATAGCATCTTTTCCCCTGCCAAAGGTTGTGGCACACAGCGTGTCCAGACAAAGACTCTGATGTTATTGTGTTTGGTGGAAGTTGTGACTACATCCTCCTTGTCGACACCGTAAGTATCACAGAGAAACGTTAGAAACTGAAAAATAGATGTGAAGTGATTCTAATTAAACAGACCTTTGAAAATCATTACATGACAAACTAAATCCCTTAAAAAAAACTAAAAGCCTTCTGAATTCACATTCACACACAGGCAGAATGTCCGTGTGTACCACAGTTGATACTTTGATCAAAACATTGAGCACAGGGGAACATAGGATACACGTCTTTGAGGAAAAAACACGTTGCTGAATATTTGGTTTGTGAAAAATTACAGAACTCAAAATGGACCTTTACAACTCTTTTCAGGGTCACTGCAATGATGCCCTTGTTTTCCAGATGCAGCCGTATCCTCTATTCAGGTAAAAACAGAAAAAAAATAATTTCATAGCAGAATTAGAGCTTTAAACAGCAGACATTATGAATTTGTCAACCACAGTTGAAATGAATACCATTAATTAACTCTGGCTGCCTTACGTTTAGGTGTGTCGGTTCCAGAGCCCTGGTAATGTGCGTGCTCATCATTATTAATGATATTCGTTTCACCTGTGCTTCTCCTGTTGTGCCAAGTAAATATCTCTGCTGTTAAAAAGGTCTATTTCTTTGTAGGTCATGCTACAAGTCAAATGTATTGTTTCATGATAAACCCCTTGAGATGTATCCTCTGTTTCCAAGGGTTATATTTACTAATATACTGTAATATTTTTTCCCCCCAAAATAGAAATAAAAAAATTACACTTTTTCCTCTGACAGGATTTGTGAGGATTACATTGCAAAGAATGTGAGGAACTATGAGATGCTCAGAAATCAGCTTTCTCTCCTGCCTCCCAAACTACTGACAGCAGTACAGAGAAGGATGTCGTTCTACAGGCCTTCAAAGAAGCAAAAGTATTAGTTAAAAGAATATATTAATTGACAAAAACAATGCATACAATGTTTTATTTAAGTACTGTACTCCCCTCTGGGAACACCCCAGTCACACTGTGGGGTAGCATTTATATTTTTTAAATATATTGTGCAAAATGTTTTATGGTGTTTATATTTTATTGTTTTAGAGATACAAGTTTTATTTTGTACAGTCTGCCTGCTGAAATACTCTTACAAACTGTTCCTGTGATGACTGGTGATTAAATGGGACATCAGACAGTTTTTGCCTAATGTGGATTATTAGACTAGACAGGTATTTTAAGTATTAGTCAACTAAGCAATGCTGTAAAGGCAAAAGTTAAAACACACACACACACACCGATTTCCTCCCAGAAACTGCACAAGTGACCAGTAATGCAGTAATATTCCATTTTTATTTGCGATATAAAACAAAATTACAAAACTCTTCCTCTACATTTCTGGGTAAAATTCACCTTTCGTTAAGCAGTGACAAGTGCAGTTTGATGACACATACAGTATTTACATAGACGGTTCAAGTGTGTGTTCATGCACACAACTGCTGTGATCCACCACTATGTGGCAGCAGGCCTTTGTGTTTGAATGTGGCTCAATCTTGTCAGCAGAAACGCAGCTGGTTCAAACTGAGCCTGACTGAAAGTCTCTGCTGCCACACATTCCTTCTTCATGAGGGTGGAGAAGTGCAGGAACTGTGGTCAGGAAGGAAACCTTAAATAAACAACCCCAGCTCATACCTTTGCATGGTTGCCACTTCTGAAAAACTATACCCTATACACTGCACTGCGTGTACAAAACTGCTGGTGGAAAATGTTATCTTTGCATATAGCATGGCCACTTGGTCTCAAGAATGTGGCTTTACTGCTAGATTTTAGCAGAACTGCTGGTTTTCAGCAACCACAGATATATCTGTTCTCTCCTTTACCTATTACCAGACAAGTTAAAGTAAAGTAAGTAATGGGTAACAAATAAGTAGGTATGTGCTCTGCGGGAGCCCTGCAGCATTGTGGGGGGTGACAGTGACATCTTACCACTGCCGATAACAAACCAAGGAGGCTACTGTAAGGAGAACCTCTGGCACCTGTTCAAGTTGGTGTTATAACTGCGATTACACTGCTTCATGTTGTTAAATAAGACTTAGGCCTAGAGCGCAGCAGTTTAAGCTCAACACAAACAATGTTACATTTTTCCAGGAAACCCTGCTTAAATACAGTGAATGTAGCCTTCCTTATTAGCAGGAAATTGTCAAAAGAAACCCTGGTTCACTTTCTCTTTTAAAAAATGGCTTCTGTAAACTCTGTATCCCATGAATACACCTGAAGAGGACAAGAGCTGGGGTCAACTAAACTCTCTCTCAATAGTGTCCATCAGCTCCTCTTCTGATCCATCGTAAGGGATGTCTGGCATGGTGAGAGAGGAGCTATGGCAGCTGCCTAACGTCCTGGGGCAGGTGGAGAAACATGGAAATATGAGTGATACTCCATTTTTCATATTATTTTCAAATAAAATATATCAATCAACCCACAACAACATCGAACAATCAACTGGTTAATTTCAAGTGAATACGATGCACAAAGGGCCGGTGGTCTGAAACACATTCTGCCTAGTTGTGCTTAAGGCATGTTATGGGAATATGTTTTTCTAGGTTGTGCTTCCGGTTTTCACACTCACCTCCAACAAAGCAGCAACAACAGACACTTGTTTGTTTCTGTCCTGCTTGCAGACGTCTGACTAATCTGATCTGCCCTGAGAATAATGGGTTGGTATTTCGATCCCGTTATGGTAAATTCGATCTGGCCCTCCTCGGCTTTTACTCCACTGAGCTCGGCCATTATTTATTTATCAGCGTTGTCTACTTACGATTGTTTTTCTGATGTGGGAACAGCTTCCAACAAAGCCCCTCTTGTCAAAAAGCCCTGAGAGGAGGACTGACATAAACAAGAGAGGAGAGGAGGAATCATTTTTCAACACTGAACAATTCTCCAGGATCGCTGTTATTTTAAAGTCACCCTGCCGTTAATGAGCTGTAATAAGCGGGTTTGCACAACAGTCAGAGAAATCATGTCTTATACAATAGATAGTTTAATAATACTAAACAAATTTAACAATAATTAGTTTAATAATTATCAAATAGTATACATATAAAAGGCCTTACACTGTGCTGACCGGGGCACTCAGGTTTGTGTTTTTTAAAGTGTGTGAAAGCGTCATTGCTCCTGTTGTTTACATCTGTTGATCCACCGTGTGGGCCACGCGTCCCCTCGGCTCGGGGGCTGAAGTCCTCGTCGCCTTCCTGACTGAAGTGACAGAGCCCGTATGTTTTGGATCTGGTGACGGTCTTCTTTGGAGGACTTTTCTTCACAGAGACTCTCCCTCGCTCCTCGTAATCTGCAAGAACGCTGTCCAGCTCTCCATCGACGTCCTCGTCCTCCCTGGAGAAGTCCGAGTCGTGGCCCTCGCTGTGGCAGTCCGGTTGCGCACGATTGCGCGTGTTGCGCAAAATTGCGTGGATTTTGAGAGGCTTGAGCGGACTGCTGCCCTGCTTGGGTGAAGTGCCACCGGAAGCTGTTTTGGCCACGTTCAACTCGCTGACACACGCAGGTGCAACTTTCTTCCCTCTGCTTGTACCGCTGCCCATGTCCGTCCGTCCGTCTGGATTCTTTCAAAATCTAAATGCAAAGTCCCATTTCCAAATTCCTCGTCAGGCACACGGGGAGCTTCCAGAGTTGAACATTAGCCAACAAAGCCTTAATCATTGGCAGCGTTTAAGGTCAGTTTTAAATTAGATTTATGGTTTTGTAAGACAGTTATTTGGCTAAAAATCTGCTCTGAAGGCCAGTTTTCCTAAACATGTCCAATCTGCAGACGCGCTGCTGAACTGATTAAGTCAGACACGCTGCCTGTAAACTTTCGGCGATACACATCAGGATGGGAAGCAGTGTATCCGTTACATAACACCAGTTTGGCTCAGGACCCCAGGGAGAAAACTCCGCCTTCTTATTGAGGGAAACGCACACCCTTTATGTTTCCATTATTTCTACTGAACAAAAATAATTTCCACTTTTACTTCAGAACCTCTGCCTGTGTTTAGACAGTATGACCATGAAAAGACTAACAGGGGCCAATTACTTTGATTTATCTGCATCACATCAGCAACAATGACTGGCCTTTTTCCCACTTGCATTCAGCTAATAGATTTTACTGAGGCAAGTGAGGTCAGGAGTGAGTGAGTTCCTATCTGCCCGCCGGGTCCGGGAGGCCCCCGGCTCAACCAGCCCCTCTGGTGACTGATTAAGACTCAAGTGCTGAGCCACAAGAGCGAAGAGGCATTCCTGTCTGACAGCTTGGGCTTCCCAGAGAGTCTTCACTAAGCTTTTGTTTGGTCCACTTGCACATACAAAAGACACAGCGGGAGCATCTCCCTGCCAGAGCTGTCCAACAAGAACCCAGAGTGCACCCGAGTAAAGAAGTTGTTTGCTATCTTTCATTAAGTGCCTATTTCTCTCCCTCTCCTCCTTGCCCTTGTGTGCACATATGTGTGTGTGCCAGACAGCTGTGCAACCTGTTCTCTCTGGAGGATGACCAAGTCAAAGACACCTGCTGTTTAAGCAACTGGCATTTTCCAAACTGTGAATGTGAGAGGGGGGTGCTTTACGTTTTGGTTTTTAGAGAACATATGTAAGTTGTTGGGGAAAGATTGACACTATTGTTCCTTCACTTACTAAAAGAGAATGCTTGAGTTGAAAACTACTCGTGGAAGAGTTGAAAAGTAGCTCTCCAGTGTGACATCCTGATTTGAACCTTTTTTAATATGAATACCTCTTATTAACCAGTCTGTCTCCATTTCAGTGACGCTGCCCAATTATGTGATCTAATAAAGTCTTCTCAGAGATTGCCTTATAGGGAAAAGAGCATCAGAGCAAAACTGGAACATCCTCCTGATTGTGCAATCATTTGTATACTATAGTTCTTGCATTTCCGAAAGTCCAATATGTCATTAAAATCTACTTAAGTGAAAAGTCCTAATTTTAGATTGTACCCAATCGAAGTAAAGGTACACAAACAAGGGGCATCTCATGGAGTCTTGTCTGTGTTGTTTTTTGGACCCCCATTTCTGTGATTCTCTGCCTGCACCAGTGTATCATTAAAAAGATCAGGCGGCCACATCTGGAAAGGAACTCAACAGCTTCCAGACGAGGGGGAGGATCTACCGCAAGACGGAGGCCACAGCCCAGCTTGCTACATAACTGTGGCTTCTCTGACTTCTCCCAGATTCAAGAATATTCCTCCTCTCGTGGGCTTGAAAGAGAGGGAAAAGTTCAGTCTTTCTAAAACTCTTGATCTGGATTCCGCATGGCTTTGTGTATCAAATCCTCCAAAACTATGTGAGTTGAAATGGTTTTGGGACTGTGACTAAACTGTGTGAGGCACTTTTGCACCGTAACAGATTTAAATACCCTTTGTTCCATCCCAACAGCAGGAGTGAGACATTTTAATTATTATGACTCAACTTCTCCATTTGAAGGGCAACAAATAAAATTGTTGTTGTCACGTTTGAGTAGAAGAAACATTTCCGCCATATGTCAAAACCAAATCTCTAGAGAGTATTTAACAAGCCAGCTGCCCGCTGGCATTCCAGTTAAACTGTCTGGGCCTCTTAACCCGGCCAGGTACACAAACATGAACATGACACGGTAAAAAAAAAACTACACACCAATACATCCTGTGGTACTATTTTCTGGGACTTTATGTCAGCTACTAAAACTGATTTGTATTTACAGTACATAATATACTGTATGTGAGACAATTTCTACAAAGGAAGACACCAAAGCTTGTTTCCTTTGGAGTAAGACAGAAGATACATCGAGACACTGCACAGACATAATCAGATGAGCAAAGCTGAGACTATTGTAACTCTGACACAGTGACATAAGGTTGTCAGGGCAACAGTCAATGCAGCCAAGAGGGGTTCAACTGTAGTAAAAGAACCAGGGGCAGCCCTGTTTATCTTTCAGCTATCCCTCGTAATCTGCTTGATTACTAAATGTAAATTAAGGCTTTTGCTGTTGTGTTGACGTGGAAAGTACGTCACAGAGATGAACGTATGACCTCTGGAAGAGGTTTGTGGGAAACGTTTCCAGTGCTCCCTGCAAACCTTAGTAAACACATTAATGATGACATACCTAGTATATTTCTCAGCTCTTGGCAGCTTGCTTTAAGAGAGATGAGGCATCAACCTTTGTTCTGATCTCATGATTTGGCTCATGTTGCCGTAGCAGCACATGGTGAAAGGAGTGTTAAGCTTCTAGCCAGCAGATGGAGCTAGCATTCAAGAAAAGCCACACAGCATCTCTCCTATTGATTCCTGCCAGTAAAGCAACTGAAGGGTCCTTGTGCAGGTCAGTGGTAACTCACGCTGCATGTGCAAGGTTTTTACTTTGCTTTCCAGGTTGAATATGTGAGGAATATTAAATGTTCTGCTAAGCTTAATGGGGAATTTGCATTTTAATGAAGAAAAGTGAGCCAAACTGTTAACAAGAGCTTCTTGAACATGGGTTTGTTTGAGCCCAAATCTACTGTATTTATATATTTTCTTGTCAGAAATATTGCTCTGCATGTTAAATGATTTGTAATACATCTTGACTTGTTAAAAGCAATGGACTAATTCATGACAATGAACAATGACCTAAAAGGAAGCACACTGTAAACATTAAAAGCCACTGAGGACTGGCAATCAAGACAAAAGCACTATAAACATTAAAGTGAGACTACGTAACCTTTGCTGAATGACAGCCATTCAAAAGTAACAATTACAGAAAAAAAGTATCTTAACACTAATTAAAGTAGAGAATAGTCATAAAGTTAGTGAAATGACTCGGTAATGTCTGTTATATAGAAGTATCTATCTAAAGTTTGCTAATCTTAGGTACAATTAGCCACAATAAGCTATTGGTCACACCAGATCAAGTAAGGCTGTAGCAGCAAAACCCATTTGTATTAACTGAACAAGGGTGTGTTTTATTAATTAATATGATTCAACATTTAATTTGTAAGAAGTAGAATGGCATATTCCTTTTTTCAAAAGTTATCTCTACTTACACAGTCACTTTAAACCTACAATAACTGTCTGGCAACTTGGGGGCAGTGGAAACAACCTGTGGACACAACATTGACATATCACGTTTTAAGTTGATATGGTGAACTTGTTAGCAAACAGTTGCTTATTTTTGCATCCAGCATTTATGGAGCATCATTAGCTTGTTTCTGGCCACTTGATGGATGAAAGTCCAAAATTCACTGTCGTTTAGCTAAGTTTTGGTCTCCCGGGGGAAATATCTGGCTCTTTAGCTTCTAAATGCTCCACTATGTTGTTTCGTGCTGAGCATGTAGTGTACAGTTTGTTTTTAGAGCATTTTCACTGAAAACGGCTTCCTGCTATGGCTGAAAACGATGTTCTGAGAAAACGTAAAGTTACGGACAGCTAAACAATGAACTGAAATTCACTATAGAGTTGAGGAGTCGAGGATTCATGTGAAAATTCTCTGTAGGTTTATTACTACCAGCAATGCCTTTCACATTATCATTTTATATTTTGTTATTGTGAAAAATATCTGTTTTAGCCCCTTTAGTACCCTGTGTTTGAAGCTGCAGTTACAATATACACATTGTAGGGAGTCTCAGCTTCTTTGGATGGATTTCGACTCTTCCCCACACTTTCCCATGCTTCTGTGTTTCTTGTAACACTGAGTGCTGGAAGGTCTTCTCAGTCCTGCCTGTGGTCACTACTGCAGTGACCCATTTTTCTTTCAAAAGGCCATGTAATCAACAGAAAACAATTATTGCCTCTCTCAGGCGCACAAAGCACTCAATACCAGCATCTGCTCACTTCCTAATTACCTACTAGGTAAGAAGCTTCATTTGGAGAGGAACTCACTGCAATCAATCCTTGAATTATACTTGGCTTGTTTGTCAGCATCCTAATGTGTCAGATTGAAAGTGTCAGGTCTGTTCAGTTTGATTAACTTCTCCTTTACCTATATACATTTTATTTATATGTAAGTTTCTTGCATTAATTGTTACTTTTAAATTTTTAAATTTAGTCCACTGTAAACTTGTGACCTGAAAGTACATTGTGGTCGACCGTTTAACTCCTTAATATCATTTCACGCGTTTGCTCCAAGCCTAGAGCTAACCTGATTCTGCCTCCACAACACACCATTTTAAATGCCTCTTCTTTGTTTAGTGCTGTTTTTTAATTTTTCCCAAGCTATTCGAGATACCTCCTCTGGCAGACAGTGTGTCATGTCGATTAGAGCAAATTGCTGTGAAGCATTGGCTCAGTCAAGTCCTGCAGTGTTGATGAGGAAAGAATACACCAAGGTAAGCTGTTGTGAGGCCTGTCAGAAATCCCTCATGTGGCCACATTGTGTGTCTTTGTACATTTGTAATAGTGCGTTGTCTTAAAAAGTCTATACTAAGAGCTGAAATGTATGCGTTTTAAATTTGTGCTTGTTCTTAGCCATGCTAGTGGCGTGGCTCTAAGGATGGCAATGTCGGTCTGTCGTTTCACTACTCTGGTCCAGACTGAAATATCTCAGCACTTACTGGATGGACTGCCATGGAATTTACATGGTCCCCAGAGAATGAATACAGACTGTGGCGATCCCCTGACTTTAGCAGTAACACCGGCAGGTTCACATTTTTGAGTGAAATACTGCAGGGTGCAATCCCACGAAATTTAGTACAGACATTCATATCATGTCATTTCACGTAACTTTGGTGATCCCTTAACTTTTCCTGTAGCACCAAAATCAGGTCAAAATGTCAATTTGTGAGGTAATTTGGTTTATGACCAAATACCTGCAAAAATAAAACACTTCCGATCAACCTCAGCTGTACCTTGTGTTTAACACTAATTAGCAAATGCTAGCATCCTAAAATGCTAAATAACACAACTTCCTAGACACATCTTTTTTTTATTCTTCATGACTACAGTAGATTCTCCCAGTGGCTAGCTATTGCAATTAAACGCAAGCTTATAATAACTGTAAACAATCCACAATTCTGTTTATATAGAGTATACTTTTAACTGTTTAAAGAATTAATATATAGAGCAAGCTCTTCCACAATATATTGCCAAGTGAGAAGCTATACTGTTTCCACCATGACAAAAACTGCTGCTGAACAGCACCTCAAACTGTTTTTGACAGTGATTTCCTGTCCTTTCTCTTTTACTCTCTGTCAGAACAACACAGAGAATATGAAACTTGATTCTTTCCCTAGGTATTTCTGTTTCAAAAACATTTCGAAGGCAGAGGAAAAGTACAGAAGGCCCAGAAGAGGAAGCAACACCAGTTTGATGCTGTCCATGGTGCTGAAAGACCACAGAAGGCACTGAATGGACAGCTGCACTAAAAACCCTACTATTTAATTGATCAAGTCCTGGGGCGTTAACAGGTATGTCAGGGGGTTCATGCCTTAGGAAAAGCCTGTAGACCTACTAATACCCAAGTCATTTAAAATGTATGTGGATTACAATAACATTATATAATTGACACATTTGGAAACCTTCTGCAGCAGGGTTCTGTGCAACAAAGTATTTCTTTTTAACTGATCTGTAATTAGAAAACCTTCACAGGTGGAATAGAGTACGAGCCATGTTTGGTTTTGTTGCAGAGTTTCCAGACAACAGAGCATGTGGTGAGTTGTAGAAAAAAAGATATTCACAGTGTATTTTTTTCCTACATGAACAAGCAGTATGCAGTATGGATGCACTGCATGACATACAGAAACACAGCTCAGTGTTTACCGTGTATGTGAAAGCTTGTACCTAGATTTAAGCAAGCCTGCCAGATATGGGAAAAAGTTGAGTGTCCTGTTGAAAAAAGTGCCATGCATGTGCATACCCCCCTGTCCATGTTATATAATGGGACTGTTGATGGCTGGCATCATTATCGAGCCTGCCTATGCCAGTCTAAAAATATGGTTTAGGACTCCAACAGTATGTGGAATTTATGTAACTGAAGAGAAAAGGAGAGGGGTTTGGATCACAAGCTGTTTCTATGACAGTCCAGAGCCAATGTGACAGAGAGGGCGGTTGATGAGGAAAGATCCAGACTCGAGTAAAAAGAGAGCGAGAAGGAGTTGTGTGTGTGGGGGGGAGTGTTGAGTGAGAGAGGGAGAGCGTAGTGGCAGAGGTGTGGAGGAGGTGGAGGTACCTCAGCTCCATTATCATGCACATTTTAGATATCCCTGCAAGAGCCACCTGCAAAGAAACCTTCACTTGTCTGCAGCATTTTTCTTCGAACTGTGGTCCATCTTCTGCTAATGGAAGATTACGTTACATAAACAGCCTTCTGCATTTTAATTTTACAACACTTAAAGGTATTATCCCAATAAACTATATTGCAAACTAACAGCAGTCTGAACTGCAGTGAGATTTCAGTTTCAACTTGTAAGTAAAGTTTAACCAATTAAAAAGAAAGAGCCCTGAATATCAGGAGGAGAATGATAAATCAGAATCCAGTTTAATTTATATTTTAGCTTTAAAGGCTGTCAAAACACCCAATCAGCTTGTTACTCTGAGTAACATGTTATGGTATGATTAAACATTGTGTATGTCTGCTCCAAAGTAAGCTGCAATTGTAAGCTACCTACAGTAAGATTATATCATTTGCTAACTCCATTATTTTGTGGGATAACAAGTAACTTTCAGCGGATAAATCTAACCCCTATGTTGCTGTCCAAGTCCATTCTTCTATAGTAAGCATTCAATAACATTTTTATTCATAATACTGGAGCTACCTGGTCTCACTCTGCAATACAATGAAGGGCCTTCTACATGGATCATCAACTGCTGAGGATGCTGACTTTAGGTGGGCCATATGCCGCTTTAGCCTCACACTTTTACTGCAATATCAGAAAGCCATCAAATGTATATTTTAGTCCCTTTTAAAGGTTTTTTTTAACAGGTTTTTGATTAGATGCCTTAAAGAAGGCATGTGGTTAACACAAGCTTAAGAGATTTTCAAGTTTTGTTCTATATCAGTAAATACCTCACTCATAAGCTCACATTTTGAAGCTTTTACGTGTCTTAAAAAGGTGGTTGCTAACAAGTTGCTAAATGAGACTACAAAGGTCGTCTGGGACATTAAATGTCATCATGTCGAACGCGAAAACTTATCTACTCACTAGTCCGCCTTTATAGCCTCTTTATGTCAAGTGTGTGTGATGTATCCATGATTTGTACTGGCACTCTTGCAAGGTATTCTAGGTCACGCTAAGACAACAGGCTTTTGTAGAAGAGGTAAGTGCGCAAAATCACATTATAAGTTGGAAGCTTAGTGGTGGTGACGTTGAAATCATATGACTGCGGTGTAG
>CM022480.1:12101871-12305609 GCA_011952105.1 Coreoperca whiteheadi | reverse complement strand
CTCATCGCAGGGCTGACACAGAGACAGACAACCATTCACGCACACATTCATCCACTAGGGACAATTTTAGAGTCACCAATTAACCTAATGCATGTCTTTGGATGGTGGGAGGAAACCGGAGAACCCGGAGAAAACCCACGGTAACACGGGGAGGACATGCAGACTCCACCCAGGGAGGTCGTGGTCTGGTCCGGGATTCGAACCCACGATCTCCTTGTTGGGAGGCAGTGGCGCTAACCGCTCTGCCACCGTGCACCCCATGATCATATGTTTTGCATTTAAATATCTATTTTGCAAAGTAACTACAGCTGTCAAATAAATGTAGCTGAGTAAAAAGTGCAGCAGACTTATAAAGCAGCATTAAATGGGAATACTCAAGTACCTGAAAATTGTAAAGTAAGCAGGTTGGCAGGTTACAATTTAAAGCATTTACATATTGGAATTAGGATTTGTGTGTAAAATTGGGGAACTGGGACTATCCCAAGCATCATAATATCATAACACAACGTACTAGCGTGCTATGTTGTTGTGATATTGCTTCTGAGTAAGACACCTTGCATTGTCTTGTCTCGGTCTTGATAACAACTCTGCCATGGCCTGATGTAGTGACGCCACACTTAACTCCAAACCCTAACGGCTGCAGCAAGCTACCGAAGCAGAAGGCGTATCCATTCTTGACAAATTACACCTGGTAAGCAAGTCTGAAACACGTTACCTCAGTGTTTGTAAGATTTATGAGCACGTCTGCATCCGCATCTAATTCACTTGGATCTGGCAGACACGGCAGAAAGTCCATGATGGAAAAAAGGAGATTTCCTCAACAGTTTTTTGTGAAGACGTATGCACTTCCCCCATCATTCAAAAAAGGATGTAAAAGTTAACAACCTCTGTATATAATAGGAAAGCAGTAAACATACTCTGACATATGGCAGGTTATGCTGATCAAAGCCTTACGATGGGGGTTAGTTGAGGGGCAAGCAGGAGGGGGTTGAGATTTCAGCATTTGTTCACTTTATAAGATTTTCTTATCCAAAAATTTGGAGGAAAGCTTTTAATGTCACACTAATTATACTGTATGTGTCGTGAAATATGATGACATGTAACACATCAAGATGTTTGTATGATTTCATGACAAACTGCCCTACAAAAAGGTTCCATTTTCAAACCACAGAAGTTCTTCTTAAGCCCACGTAACCTGTGAAAATTCTCAGCAATTCATGACATTTCTTCTTTTCATATTATTCCGATTTTAAAAAAGTTGAGTGAAGCTAACTCACGCCAAACAGGGTGCGAGGTATTGCCGATAGGAGCTGACTGTCTTGCACAGAGCTCTACGCTGCTGTTGTTCTGCTTGTGTTATCAGCGCTCAGCGGACTGGGTTGAATAATTCAATGCTCCCGGCAGCACCTCTCTCACTCTCTCTTTGCACCGACCTAGTTTAAATCAGGAGTTTACAGGCCTGGGCAGGGGGCTGGAGATTCGCAGCCCTGAAGCCTTGGCTATTAACCCTGGCCACCAAAAAACTCCTCTATATACAAGATCCGTCTTTGACAGCCTTTCGAAATTAAAGGTAGAATGTATTAGTTGACTGAACTGAATGCGGTATATCTGTGTCATCGTGTTGCTCCCTAAATTAACATTGTTGGTGAATGTCCTCTGCTATCAGAGTTGATCTTAACAGTCTCATTGGTTCAAGTCCAGAAGTCAAACAAGTTGCAGGACTTAACTTTGAGCTCCACCCAGAGACACAGCGTTAGTTCAACCACCTGCCAGGCTGACGAGGAGAAATGTTACGCCTGTTAAACAGACCACCAACATCCGAAAGCTCAGCTCTGTGACAAGCCTGATGGTGCTCATAGCTCTCCTTTGACCTGCCAAGACTTTTGAGCCCAAATGAGCTTAAAACACAGCATGAAACACAAACTGTCGACACTCGTCATCTGTGAGTGGGATTCTGCTCGCCACAAGCTCCGGATTCAAGAGTCGTTGAGAGGTGACAGTACAGATCCGTCACACAAAATCATGTTTTGGAAGACAAGGTTTTTGGAATTGTAAATGTACGTATTACATCTTTCCCTCCGAGCACTGACTAAGTGCAGTGCACTTAAGTTTGAAAAAATAGGTTAACTTTACCCATGTTTTATTTTTTTTATTTTTTCCACTAAACTATAGGTGGAACAACAGATGCCAAGCAGTGGAGTAAAGAGTTAATGAAATTTCCCCTTGAGAGAGATGAAAGATCCAACAAAGAAAAATTGAATTGGGCAGCCTCAGGTTCAGGGAAGCCAAGGTTAAGGAAATGCAACAAAGCAGTGCAGTGTTTTCATTGAAAATCAATACTGTGCTTCTCATTAATGTCCCCATACTGCCGTGTAGATGACAGATCAGATTTTTCAACAAGCAGGGAACAATGAAGGACAGAGAGATCAGGTCTGTGTCATTATTAGATGTCTGTGCAGACACTTGACGGTCAGGAGAGAAAAAAATGTTCTTTCTGTAAATACAATAATACAACAATATGTTTTCACAAAAACAGAGCAGGTGGGAAGTTGTTTAGGATTTCTCCCTTTCAATGAACTCTTTTAACTGCAAAGTTTCCAGATTCAACAAACTGAGCTCAGTTTTCAGAGACATTTAGGCAATCTCATTACTCTCACCTCTCATGTTCGTGGCACATTTCCCACTTTCTTTTGACCTCTGGCTGACCTCCCATTAGCAACAGCTATCACAGTCTGTCATGGATAGCACTGCTTCAGGTCAATATTCAAATCACACCTCAGAGGTGGAATGGCCTTTCCTGCCAAGTTTCTGTTAATCCATTCTGGGCAAAAATGAAAGAATTATCTCCCCATTTGCCAAAAAAACTCTTTCCTAAAACACTTGCAAGATGTTTTCTTGGAATACTGATTAGAAATTAGAATTAGTAATCAGGTGGCTCAGTATAACTGAAAACCTCTCTCCAGACTTTTGATACTGATGGTTTTTGTTAACACTTTTATATGTGACAAACATGTTTGCTAAGAGACATTACATTTTCTTTTATTCAGTCAGTCAGTCAGTCAGTCATTTTCTACCGCTTGTTCCCGTTGGGGGTCGTGGGTGACTGGAGCCTATCCCAGTGGCTTTGGGCCTTGGGCGGGGTACACCCTGGACAGTGGCCAACTCGTCGCAGGGCTGACACTTAGACAGACAACCATTCACACTCACATTCATCCACTATGGACAATTTGGTTTCATTGACAATTAACCTAATGCATGTCTTTGGACGGTGGGAGGAAGCCGGAGAACCCGGAGAACACCCACGGTTACACGGGGAGGACACGCAGACTCCACCCAAAAAGATTGTGGTCTGGTCAGGGATTCGAATCCACGATCATCCTTATTGGGAGGCAGGGGGCGCTGACCGCTCTGCCACCATGCACCCCCTTCTTTTACTCATTCATTTTTAATTCCATTTGCAACTGATCGCTCACTAAGTTCCGCCCCCATAGTTACTGTTGCCTGTCAAGCTAATCACAATATTAAGGTGGCAGATTTACCACTCAAAATTATTAGTGATTCTTGAAACAACGATTTCAGACGACACAGGAAAAAACAGTCTTCTCATTTGTAATTAGCGACTGTTGGTTTTGCCAGCTGAAATGATAACTGTCACTGGCAGATTTAGCTCTATTAGTTGAAAATGCCATCTCCGACTGACTTTTAAATGTTTCAAGCTGACTCATTTTAACATGAGAATCCTATGACAAAACTATTCCAATACTGTGTTAATTTTGTTATCAACCTTTAGCATTTGTTTGTTGAGGTTTACTGGTCTAATGTCATTTTTGCAGGTTTTTATCATAATGGACAACAACATCCCTGCTGCTAATAAACACAGTTGAAGGTCAAGCTACTGCTTGCACCTACCTCCCAAAACGAAAGACTATATATTACCTCTGTAAGTGCTACCAAAATATGTCACAGTAAATTAAATCCCCCCCACACACACACACACACAGGCTGGAGCTGCTGTTTGATCCCTTCAGACACTGACCTCTCTTTGCCGGTCAGTGCAGTCAGTAAGGCAGCGAAAAGTAAGAGAACGAGCCCCAGCCACAAAAGGCCATCCCTGCTTAGCTCATGATCTGTGGTGCCAGAGCTGACATCAGAGGTGTTATTACCATATAAATGAGATAAGGTCTTCAGTAATTGCTGGCTGAAATTAAAGCCAAATAGTCATACATGTTGGAAACAGTTTGTCTGCATCACAAACTGCATCACACTCTCCAAGTCAATCTTAGAGTAGATTGACTTGGGATTAATGCATTTGTAAGGGGTTATACTTCTTTATGTAACTATTGCTATTGTCTTTGTTGAAACAAAGTGTGATAAACAGGCAAAAATCTACTCTATAAAAGGCATCATGGCAGTTTATTTACTTAAACTTCTGTCTATTGCAAGATATTCCTGAAAAAAATCTGATTTGATAGTCCTGAAACCAAAAAATGAAGAGACACGTCTATAAGAGCAAATTAAAATATTAACATTGGTAAACTGCCTTATTTAGAATTATGTTAATCTCCTTAAGGCTATCTGATTATAAAGAGCACTAACAAATTAGTCCCCATATTATCAGCGAACAAATGATAAGTGCTGCTAATTACATCTGCGGTGAGGTGTGTGTCATCCGCTGATTTTTATGAGTGTTGTGTCATATTATGTTATGGCGCTTTGGTGCTGAGAGAGCGGCAATGGCATTTATTAGTTGATGGAATAGCCCACCTGGGATAAGAGCAGCCGTGACATTTCAGCAGTGGAGCAGGGCAATTACCCCAGGTGTCAGCAGCAATAGAGCAAGCTGGCCTTCCGTTGTAGTGCAACTCATCCAGGCCTTGATTTGTACATAGATTTCTCTGGTTGGACATTTACAGATGAAAAAACCCCCATCTGTCTTTCTTCTTTAGGCCAAAATCTAATGTAGTGTTTTAAACCCAAACATTGATTATATGATTGTTTAGGAAATGTTGTATTCATGTAGATTAGTCATGTCAGGAAAAAAAAGGATGCAAGCTAAGCTATTTTGTCCACTTTCATTTCAATGATGTTCAAACTAAATTTACCAGATCTAATGGAAGCGATTTATTCTACATTTTGCTCTCTGTACAATGTAAGTCTATGGGGAAAAGGCTTTTGGGGCCAGTGTGCATCACGTGACGCACCCAGAAGTTTTAATTCCACTGTTTTATGTCAAATTGGCTTCAAAGCTCGACATTCTTCCTGGGGGCCTGGTTAGTAGCTGGCTAGCACCAGTAAGTTAAGATAGTTCCTGGCGATGCTATCAATTTTCTCTCTACCGTTCTATTTACTGGCATTTTATTCACCATTGTACATCATTTTTTTCAGATAAAACAGTTACTGAAGAGGGAAAATAAACCTCTCCCACCTAATGAGCTTGCTACTCATAAGCTTGTTAGCTTAGCTTGGTCACTGATGGGACAATAAGTTGACACAATTTATTCAAAAGATGTATTTGTACCTTCAACTCCTGTCTCTATCTCTGTCTGCAAACCGTTGCTCTTCTGTGGAAAAGATTTTACTCTGACAGGTTAAAGTGAATGATGCAACATGGCTAATAACCTAGAATAACTCTTTCCATTTTTGACTCTCCAGTTCTCACTAAAATTTCAGTACTGTCAAGACGGCTTTGGTCAATGGTGCAAATTCATAGGTTCACCAAAGTTAAACTCAACAATAATGGGATAATGGGTTTTATGTGCTTGCAAGGAGGGTTTTAACATTAGTTGCACATTTCTGTTATATGTATTTTATCATGTTTTATGTCAAACACAAATTTCCCCAGTGGAAAACAATCAAGTTGAAGTTGAAAAGGTGAAGAAATAATATTGGTGTTACTGTACATAAAAACAGACTGAGAATAGGACATTTTTGAAATGACAGATGCTGGAATGAAATAAAAAATACCTGCATCAAATGTAATATGGAAAATAAGCAGAATTACATAACCTTTAATAATATTGAGTTATTGGATTATCTTGCAGATTCATGTTTATTTCATGTGATTATTGATTTCATAATTACTTTTTTATGTTTTTAATATTGAACACTTTTGGTCTCCATACATTAAAAACCGCCACAACACTAAAATGACCACGCTGTCTCACATTATGGATCTGATGTGAAATACAGATGCATAGTCCTTAGCTTTTTAAGGACTAACTACAACAACAGTTTGAATAATTTAGTCTCATACTTAATTTTTCTTCTTCAGAAAGATGGAAAAGCTTCTGCCTGCATCGGCAAAGTTGTTAATCCTTCTGAAAAAACACTATCTTTACTGTGTGTAACCTTATCTTGACCTTACCCTGGGCAAGTGAATACATTTAAAAACATGAGGGGAGAAGCCAGTGTGGGCAGCCTGCATTTGATTATCTCTTGATAGGGAACAAGCTGTGAACTATTGATCCACTAAACTGTGATAACATGGAGGGTTGAAAAACCATCTGCCAAGATAATTCAAGGGATGATGGATGATTTTCTGAAACTACATTGGTTCTTTTTCATAAGAATTAAAAAAAAAAAATCAGGTTCATTGAATAATATATTTGACGTAGAACATTTTGTTTGCAATCTTTACCACCTGTTATATAAACAGTGCATGCTACAGCAGTAAGATCACAATGAACGTCCCCGGCTTTGTTGCAACCTTTCACTAGCACAAAGTCACTAATAAAAACCTCCACTAGTCACGGCACTGTGTTTCAATTTCTCCCACATCATAACGCCACTCTCTCTCTTCCCAGAATGCCACTGCCTGAAGGTCACAGCAGGCTTTTAGTATTGCATGCTGTCTAGGACTTTTCGTGGGTGACCTTTCACTGTCTGTCACTTCACAGGATAACACCAATCACTATGCAAGAATTTGATTGCATGCAAGTTTACATCATGAGGTCCATGTTTTGTACAGTATATTAATCAGTTTGCTGAGTCAGTCATCTACTCTCTTAAAGGACACACAGAAAATGACAGACTGAGAGAAAGAAGGAGGTGATAGTATGTAAAAATAAAAAAAGGAAAGGAGAAGAACCAATTCTGCCTGTGATGACTGAGTTTTAACTTGACTGATTCGTTCCCGACAGTCCTCTCATTATTCTTTTACATCTTGCCTGTAGTTATCATTACTAAGAGAACCGTCAGGCTATCTTCTCGTATTTTGACAGAGGCACTTACTTTCATCTTCACTACAAGAACAGGGGGGGGTTGTTGTTGTTGTTTACCAGCTTCCCACCCAACTCTGAAATTCTGCAGTGTTTAGCAAGTCATCCACTGAAAGACACGTCTAGAATGAGGAGTAACTCCTTTCTATTTTTGTTCTGAGAAAATACGAACTACAGCTTTTAGTGCTTGGTTGAATCAAAAAGCAATACTGCAAATTTCAGTCTGTGTTGTGTAATTCCTTTTAGAAATTTTAAGAAATCATTCAATTATTTTTCAGTTATTATTGTTGCATGATGTTGAGACACACTGATAGAAATGTGTCTTGTTTTTAAGGGAAAATAAGCCTTTGAAGATTGAATATGATACAAAAACGATTACATTTTACCCATCGTTAGGAGACTCAATGGTTCCCTGTGGAGTTTTACAAAAGTTATGTTTACATTCCGTGTTTGTTACTTACCAAACCCATTGTGTGTATCTTGAAGTCTAATCAATATGTTGAATGCATTTCCTTCCTCTTAAAACGTTCGCAAAGCCAATTTTTAAAACATTTAAAATCCTGCATTGTTTACGTAGGTTTGCTTGCTAGCCACCTTTGTTGGCGCAGTGCCTCGTTTCTTGGCTCATTACTGGCATCAAATGTCAATCAGTGGAATAATGTGACACCAATGGCAAAATGTGCGTCCTTGTGCCAAGAAGTCTTTCAAACGACAACATGCATTGTTTGTAACAGCCCTTCAAAATGACACATAGAAGCGCTTTCTGATCTGATGCCCGTAACTTGAAACATCTTTCACCATTTAAAAATCATAATACAATTTAAAGCTCTGCAGAGTGTTGTGGTTTGGTTGCTACTGAATACACCGGTACACTTGCCTCTCTCAACACCAGTGGTTCCTGAACTGGGGGTCTGGAAAGGAAAGCAGAAAAAACATAATCCTGCATTTTCAATTTTGCTTTTTTTTTGTGGTGAAATTGATTCTTTTATCTCTTCAGGCCCCTAAAAAGTATTGAAATAAAACTATCTGTGAATGAAAAATCACTCTTTAATTGAACCACTTGTAAACATATGCTACCTGTGACAAGGGGTCACAAGTAGACAAAGCTTTGTTTAAAGGGATCAAAAAGTTTGGGAATCCCTGCCATACACCATCTACTGTAAATGTTTTTAACATAACAACATACCATAGTATTCTACCATGTGATTCATTCACTGAAATTTCTTTCATAAATTCAGAGCACAATCACAATTAATGTTTGTACATTGAGCATGTCAGGCCTGCTGATCATTCACAGTGCACTTTAGGCATTATGAATATTCAGAGTGGTAGCCAAATGTCACCGAGCTATCCCGTAACAATAATGGAGCTTGAAGTCTACACACAAGCAGGCAGGAACTGAGGCCAGCTAATGAATGTCGCTGCCTTGCCTTGATTAGTTTGGATGACAAATGTTTTGATAGAGATGGCTCTCTGAGGCGTCAGTCTACATCACATAATTGTCTTCTTTATGCTTTGCGACAACACAGCATAAAGTTCAACCAGAGGCAACATGTGAACCAAGCAAGTTAATGTTTTACCTTTTGAAACAAAGATAAAGGTCAAAGATTGTGCGCCCTACTTTTGCTTATAGTGGTAAAATACTAGTACAATAATAAAGCTATAGTAATACTGAATTTTGTTCTTTAGTTAAATTTTCAAAGTACAAATTCAACCATACAAACAAAACAAAACAAGCAGAAACAAAAAGACAGCACACATTATAAGGGCAGGAACATTCTCAGTAGATTAGAACAGTACTAATATATAAAACAAAATGAAGTCAGTGACTCAAGAGGTATAGCGACTATTAGTGGATAAATGTCCATAAGCTCCAGTCAAGATATATGGGCCAAAAACCAACAAATAAAACATCAGTTTCATTGGTAATTCTGCACGGTGCATGTTGCACTGTTGGCCAGGAAAGACTAAATGATGTCGTTTGAAGCGCTGGCTTGCTTTAGGAACACGGTCCACTGGCTGAGTTTATTGTAAATATAATTTATACCTGACACTCTACACTCTTTGCCACTCTATCTGGAATCCCAAAGCAGTACTGGGAGCTGGCGTCAGCCTAATTACTGGGAATAGTGCCCGTCAGGAATTTAGGGCAGGACCTGCAGTATGGCACAAACATTAACATAAAGAATGTTGAAAGAGATTTAATGGGATTTTCAGCTTTTTATGTAAGAAAAACAGTCATCCGTTCAAGAAAATGCAGATGTACTGTATTTATTCAGACAACAAATCAGCTCTAGTTTACTGGCGACTGTAAAGTGTAAGACATGCTAATTCACTCTTATGAATATACACAGACTCAAAGACTTACACACACATATACAACATGTATTTACACATGACGGCATCTACATATAGACACACATATACCCATTCTTCTGCATCTACTGGTATATAGACAAAGAAAGTAGTCATGTAGAGTTTAATTGCTGAATATATCAATACTCAATATTTACAAATGTCACATTTTTGTAAGCAGACATCTGCTGATACCTCCACAGGGAGTCCTACTTTGATGCCAGCAATCGTTCTGAAAGAGTAAACGATGCTTTGTATGATGGTCGAAATCTAGTTTTGGAAAGTAACTCTTTATGTAACTAATTAGTGTATTTGGCTCTCCTGTGATCGCATGCTGTGGTAAACTCAGATCCAGCTGAGGTCCTTCATGTGTCCACATTGAAGACCAGATGAGAGCCACAGTGATTTCTTGATGTGGGTCATCTGGGCCTTTTACTGGACTGCTGTGGGCCAAGAAAAAAAAAGAAGCTCCAAACGTAAAAACAAACAGGCCCTCTATTTGTAATTTGAATGTGAGACAGCTGTTAACCTCACCAGAACTGCTTCATATCAACTCCTTTTATATGTTTTTAAAAGAGTCGACTTTCAAACAGCATTGCATTGATAAATATAATCAGGAGTTCTACAGTTGTAGTTTGCCAAGGTTTGCTCCAGGAGTCAGAGAATATCATTAAATATTAAAGCACCACAGCCTGATACAGGGCGCAGCTCTACACATGCAAAAACAAGAAGGCTGTTTACTTATCCTCATCTTGCAGTTGAGAGCTTAATATTTCCGTTATTATTTTGGCTCATGGAGGTTTGGAAAAAGTGGGACACTCTAATTGAAAAACTGTAAAACATCTTTCCTGTGAATGAACTCTCTGGAGAGAGGACGTGTCAGCTGACTTACTGAGTGTCCGTCACTGTACGCTTTGTTGTATTTTAGTTTTATACGTCAGTGGTGGAAAGTGACTCATCATATTTACTTAAGTACAGTTTTGAGGTACTAGTATTTTACTTGAGTATTTCTTTTTTATGCTACTTTATACTTCTACTGCACTACATTTCAACTTTTATTTGGTAATGGAGTATTTTTCATTGTTGTATTGGTACCTTTACTTAGGTAAAGGATCTGAGTACTTCTTCTTGTTAAGTATAAACAATAGCAGTTTCCAGGTCATCAGATGTTGGAAGCTGTCAAATTTCTCATCCTGCAGCTACGTGATTATACCCTTCCCACCTATCTTTTGTTTTATAGATTTGACATTATATTACTCGTTTTAATTTTAAATGGTTTATATCCATTTAAACATGGCATTAATATTCTTGATGCTGGATTCACCGGCTTTATTGCTTCAACATGCAAGACAAATATAAACGGGTACAAGATGTGGTAAATGCACGATAGAGCAGATTCACAAACATTCAATTAAACACCAGAAAAATAAAATAAAATTGAAATTATAAAGTATAAATAGCTACAGGGGCTGCAGCAAAATGAATTCCTTCTGGGATATAAAACAGAGGGTCAGCTGTTGTGTTGCGCATCAACAGTTCTGGATACCAATGAAAACAGATTTCTACATCAAAGAGGATTTTACATTGCACCTAAATGGATTCCCCTACAGGGAAAGCAGGAGATGCTAAATTGCAATTTCCTTATTTCGAGTGTAGCATTAATTAGACATAGTGAATAATGAGCCGAATGTATGAAATATTTCCTTGGTGCCATTGTGATACAGACTAAAGGGACAAAATGTGGGCAGGAAGTCAGTAAAAATAAATGGACTATAAGAAGGAAAGGTTGTGATGCATGTAGAGCCTTTGCCATGTTGGAGGTGTTTACGTGGAAGCAGCAAGGGAGTTAAATGCTCACTTATATTCAGTTCAAGTCAATGAAATTTTATTTCTATAGCCCAAAATCTCAAATCACATTTTGCCTGAAAGGGCTTTACAATCTGTATAACATACGACACCCTCTGTCCTTAGACCCGCGATTTGACTATTATATATATATATATATATATATATATTATTTATCGACAATTGTATGTGCTATAATAACCTTTCTTCATTTCCCATTTGGTCACATTAATGGGTTACTGTATTTGAGCTTTTTGCTGCCGCTCTATGTGGGAGTTTTCAATAAAGTTAGCTTTGTTTTATAAACAGGAACACCATCTGCCAGTGTGTTAAAATAAATGCAAGCGGGCATTTAACTGCATCCTGCTTGGATTTAATGACATTTTAGTAAAACTGAAGAAAGAGACATAAAGATAGAAACATGACACTTGGGGGCTGCAGGGTTGGTGAAGCCACAAGAAACAGAAATACAACAACTTTATGATTTATGAATTAATTCACCAAAGACTGGGTTTTTTAGCCATTGTGACTCTATAGGGACAGTTCACCCCAAAATCAGAAATACATATCTTACCTGTACTGCTATTTATCCACCTAGATTGTTTTGGTGTATCGGAAGGTCAGTCGGTTCACCACCCTCATCCAGAATGAAATATCTCAACAGATAAAGTTGGTGAAGACATTCATGTCATAACGTTGGTGATCCCTGAAATTTTCATCTAGCATGATCAGATCAAACTTTAAATTTGTCCATTTTATGAGCAAATACTTGCAAAATGAAATGTCATTTTTGGCATTATTGATCGTACATCCTACAGAGGGCGAAATGATCATACAAATATGATACTTATCGTACATCTGGCAACGCTTAGTTTGATTGACAACTGATGCCACACATATTGTGTCAGTATGTTAATACAAAACAGTATACTATATTGACTTGTACTTACTTACTGTATAGAATTAGTATGTAGTAGGCCCTATGGACACTGTGCGTGCCTTGGTCAAGCTAAAATGCCAAGCATCATTTGATGGAAACCATAAACGACTTAGGAACCTGTCTCCTGCTTTTCATGTATTTCTCCATTTTCCATATTGGGCAATGAAATTAGAAGGTAAAAAGGATGTCAAATGCAAAGATGAATTAGTTCTTTTGAAAACCTCATATTTATTGTTTCTTAAAAGCACTGCTGTTGTTGTCGGGGTGTAAAGAATTACAGCTTTGCCCTATGAGATCCTTAAGCCCTCTTAACTAAATGTGTTGCTATTTTTTATGTCTCAGTGCCAACCTCTATTAGTATCATGTCACTAAGTGCCCTTAACTCCAGTCAAGCTGTGCTGTGCCTGTTGGTGAGGTCCGGGTTGCATTTACAATCTACGCACCCAAAACACAGCTCTGCACAATGCAGGACAGATGAAGGATCAACTTCTCCACAACTGAATGGTGTTTAGTTATTCAAGCTGTGTTGACCTGAGGGAGAAAGTGAAATACTCACCAACTTTGAAAACATCTTCTCATAAGATAAAACATTTGTTGTCTTTTTTCTGTAGCTTTTACATTAAGACAGTCAACAGACTTTGATTGGCAATGGGTCGCCTGCCTACTTTACTGGTATAATGCCATCTACAGTATAATACCCCATAGTACTTTGCACTAATATTGGTAAGACTGTATAAAATACTGTTATCATGTCTTGTGTGATGACAGCTCTACTTAGATTGCTGCCTATAATTCTTGACGTTTTATGACGTTACATTAGCTGCTCGGTGAAAGTCTTGTGTGGGCGGCTGAATCACACAGGGATTATATGTGGTTCATTAAACTATTCAACCATACTTTGATGTCATTAAATTTCACGACTTCACTTGAGAATGAAAGGTACCCTCGAAATATTTTTCACAGCAGTAGGGAGGTCTGCTCTTTTCTCCCCAGGTGGTTTATTGGTAATTGTCTAACCTTGGAGCAGGAAAATATCAGCATTATATGATTGCATTTGACAGAAAGTATTAGTTTTTAAATGCTTTAAATAATATTTTACATTAGATTATTATATTTAGTGAAGACTGTAGGTTTAACAGTGCCAATATTACATTCAAAAGCTACATTAAATGTGTAGCTGAGTTACGATTGTTGGTAAATGTTTTCTAAGATATGTGTTATTATAAGAGCTATAGAACTGCATAGAACTGCATCACAACACTTGATTTGTCTTAGGTATAATGGTTTAACGTTTAATAAGTGCCTTTTAATTAATAAATACCTACATGAATTGGTGGAAAGTAACATTGCTCAAGTATATTTAATCAAGTGTTGCACTTACTTTAGAGGTACTTGTAGTTTTGTTTTGTGCCACATTATACATCTGCTTCACTACATTTCAGAGGGCAATATAGTCATTTTTACTCCATAGCTTTAGTCACTATTTACTTTTCAGATTTTACATAAAAAAAAACCGTATAAGTTTGCAAAATACAACACATTGTTTAAAAAAAATGTTTGTCTAGTTGGGATCCTTCGTCACATTTCAGATTTCTGAGTTGTTAGCAGTTTCACCAAAGAGAGATTTCCCCTCAAAACTGCTCAGACGGTTTCATTTAAAAAACAGCTCAAGGCTCAAAGAGGTAAAATTATCCAATATCTTGCAAAGATTATAGAAAAGTCCAAAAAGACAAAAAATGAATTCAAATTTGTGTAGCAGAACTTTGTTCTGAGCGCTTCTACCAGCACTGACAATACATAGTTAAGAAAATATTTTACTGCAGAACCACACAAGAGAAGAAAGCAGTAAGTTAATGTCTGCCAGCTGCTCCTTAATGATTTTGATCTGCACTCCATTTGAGTCTCCGCCCTGACTGAGCTCCACTTGGAACTGGACAAAACAGACGAGAAGTGCTGTGGCGTCCAAACACAGAAAACCTTGCCTATTGGACCCATGAAAGACTTCCTATACTTGGGTCAGCAATCCTTCTACCCCCTAAAAAGTGCAGCCAGAGTCTCTCTAGAAAGATTAATGACCATTGATCCCCAGCACAAGCCACCAGGGCAGCAGACCACTGTTTCCCTCCAGTCCCCATGAGCAGTAAAATCCTCATTACACACTTTCTGAGTCTTTAGGTTGCCCCTCCGTACAGCCCGAACCAAGCCCAAGGACAGTTGCTGGTGTTTGGTTTGTTCAGTTTGTTTGTTTGTTTGGGTCAGTGAAGTGTGTTTGATGTGGCTGATGTTTTCTTATTGGTACATTTAAGTAGTGTGCTTTATTGTGAATTCTATAATGTTAAAATTTTATTTTCACAACATATTTTTTTAAGTAAACAATGTAAAAATGCAAGGGGAGAAGGAGCAAACCAATGATGACAACTGTGATTCAGAGAAAAGTGTACAGTCAGAACAAAATTTTTTAATACGACATGTACTCCAAAAAGTTGTCTAGATGCTGCAAACCCTCTCATTTTCAGATGAAACAGGAAGCCTGTATAATCATCTGTGTTTTGAGAACGTATTCCCTGTTTCTGCTTCTTTTTGCATGACCTTCCTATTCACATGAGTATTTCAAAAGCACTAGGGGCAGAGGGTCACTGCCAATATGGGGCTGAAAAAGGAAATTACCATTCGGTAGGAATTTTCCTCCTGTAAATCAGCTCCCTCTCTATTCTAATCTGTAGGTAACTGTCTGACTTCTGCCCCGAACACTGTCTTTGATGTTGGGAGAAGAGTGATTAAAATGTAACAGCAATGGACTTTTCATAAGCTGTAAGCAGGTTTTAAACACAGGGATTATTTGTCTTTTTAAACCAATTATAATATGAAATAATATGATAAAAATAATATGAAACTAACAGACTGCTTTCATTGGAAATCCATACCCAACACCCACACCCTTATTCTCTGCCTCAGTAACTCACTGCCTTCTGCACTGGAACTAAATGTTGGCATTGCAAGAAAGTCATGAAGAGTTGTATAGTCCAATATGGTTTGATGTGACAAGAGCATTTGGTTGTATGTGTGTCTGGTCTGTCCAGTGTGCATGCTAACATTTTTGTTTTTTATAGTTTTATCCAAAGAATGAAAATTAGAGCCAAAGTTGATTGTGGTACTTATTTAATAGCCTGCAGATTTAACATCTTAAAAACAACATTTCAATCCTCATCATTAGTGGAGCCAATTACCAACCAACATCACATATATCTTTAGATGTTTGGTTATTTCACTCGCTTCCTGTTTCAACTCAACATGCAAGACTTAAAAATCATGCTCATTAAGTCCTGGGGGAAGAGAAACTTTCTAGTGTTAAGTAGTTTTCAAAGGTTTTATTTTGTCTGTATTTTGCCAATTCCCTACACAAGCCTTGCAGGTTTAGATGTGCCATTAAATGCAGTCAACTAGTTCTCAGTCTTAACACATATAATGTCAATCTCTCAACATATTGTATATAACCATGTGTATAAAAAGACAGCGTAGGCCTTTAAACACACTGGGTGCTGCTGCTAACCAATAAGACTGCATGATAGGGGGGTTGTGTGATGGTTCAGGAAGACACTTGTCAAACAGAGTAGCTCTGCCTTAAAGCTACTGACCCAGCATCTACCTCGGACCTGTGAATTCAACTTTAATTGACCTTTGATTTCCTCTGTGGGCATAAGAGTAGGTCAAAGGAAGGTGAGCGCAACACTGTGCACTTTCTTCAAACCTGGTTAAAAATATATACTGTATATATCTGACTTCTTTGAACTGAAATACATTCATTATCAGGTAAAACACAAGTTGTGTATCTACCGATGTTGCTGAATTAATGCTGTTGGTCTCTGTGCATCCAGATGAGTTGATAATACTCCACTACACATTATAAATTGACCTACAGCGCTGACATCAGTGATCTGGAACTGGTAATGGCGTGTGGATAAGTTGCCCATAAAACCAGCATGAGGAAACACGCTGTCACAGCAGCCTGATCATTAGGACACCAAACAAGGAAATGCTCCGATGGACACTAATCATTCAAGATCAAATGCATTTCAATTAACCAATAACATCTGCTCACACAGCCGTTCTGGTGATTCGCCATATGTTTCGCAACCTCAAAGTGGCGATGACGAGAGATGGATGTGTGAAGATCTGATGCCAAAATGGAGAAAAACTAACAGAAAAAATCCATAAATTCTAATGATGTTGTTTCACCCACTGGCTTGAACAAATCTTACTGGAAAAAGAAAGATCCTTGAATGTGACTTTGAAAGGCCCAAACTTAACTGTGAATCAGCATGAAATGACATTTTCATCATTTTTGAACATACGGTTTAGCATGAACTAAAGGCTGGCCACTCATGGAGGTACTTCGATGAGCTGTTTTCAGCATAACTCGCAATCTGCTTTTTCGTACGGATACCTGATGTTTTAATGGAGGGTTTACCTTGTACAGATGGGCCAAAAATAACAGGTAAACAAACAAAAAAAAGAATTTCCACTCCGTGAAGCGAAGCTATCATTTAGATTTCAACACATGCATCTCTCATAATAACAAAAGGAAATCAGACTCATTCATTTAAATAATTGCATGTGTTCCTGTTTTTCTCCCAAGTTAATTAGCAAGCATTTTAGCTCAGAGAAAAAAAAAATCTGCTCTTATTAAGTGGGATAAACAGGGGCTGTCAGCACATCTTTACAAGTCTTATGTGTAATACAAATAAGCCCGACTGTTTGTAGGTGCTGCAGCTCTGAGAGGGTTTTCATCCATAGCTGAACAATTTTCTGCTCCTCTGGGATCCTTTGCATCAATTCAATTTATTTCAGTAAATGGGCCAATTCATCAGGGAAATTTGGTATGTCATTTGTGTTTTTCATCAAGCAATACCTTCCTCTGCTTTTTTTTACCAACACAAATGGATTAAACACTTTTGCAGACATCTTGAACCTGCAGTCTAAATCTGCACAAGAGGTTATTGTGTGCTGACAGCCTAACGGAGAAGAGCTCAATGCACGTTTAGAGGTATCGTAATAATTAATATAATCAGATGTTTACTGCTCAGAGCTAATATTGATTGTTGAGTTAGAAGAGCAAACACATTTTCTGACATTGTGTGATAAATTGGTTTGACTTTAATTAGGTTTACATTTCATTCAATCAGTAAAGAGATGATTAAAGACATCAGCTTGAAATCCAGACTAAGTGAGCAAACTTTGCCAGTATAAAGATATAATAATATTGGTTAAAAAAATGAAGTTACATAAATCCAACAGAAACCAGCTCAGGTTATAATAAGTTCTTTCCTTGAAAAGGCAGCGAGCGGCTGGTGCTCCGTATCCTTCCAGATGTCTTTGTGCGATAAGCCTCCCTGCTGGCCCACACTGACAAGCCCATGTCATCCCTGTGACATTTTCAGAGCCTTCACATTTCATCAGGATGGTAATTAATCATTGCCGAAACAATGTGGTGGTCTGGAACATCGGGCCTGCCACAATGCTGAGGAGGAGAGCGAGTGCTGCCAGGGGCCTCTTTGGCTCATGCCAAGGTGCAACAGGCAAAGTGTTGCCATGGTGAAGCCTCGGCAGCATCGAGGACCACTGTGCCATCTGTTGGCATCACGGGCTACAACTCTAACACTTTTCCTAATAAACTCATTAAGAAAGCTTGACAAGCTTTGCAAAAATAAGGCTAATAAAAAATATTTTAATGACATGTATTACATATTATCATGTGAAACCATGATGCTTACGTTTTAACCTTCTCAATTCTTCAACTCTTGTTCCTGAAACAAACATTTTTGCAGTTTAAAATGTAGGATGGTCAAACCTAAACAAGACTTTTACTGTAAAGCAAACATTTTTCAAATTGTCAGTGAAAATTAAAAAAAGGCAGGGCCTGACAGAGAAAAATGTTCTGTCTGTTGTAATCACAAACCCATAGATTCACTTGATTTTGCCCAAATGAAATTCTGGTGTTGGGAACATCACACCACCTTCAACAACTAAACCTTTATGTTTCCGAAACAACAGCAAGAGAGTGTTTCATCAAGTGAAAAACGAACTTAGAAGATAAAAGATTTTTACTGGTTGTGTTGCTCTGGCATCTTTCGGTGTGACGCATTGCAGCCCACACAGTTTGGTGGAAATCCACATGCCACGTGCAATTTACTGATATCATGTAGCAAGATTAATGGTATTGAAGTTAAAACCGTTCTGTTGTTCATCTTTGCAGTTTGGAGACTCTTGTGCAAAGTTCCCAGCTGTAAAAGTTGTTGACTCTTAACTCAGAAGAAGTTTTTTTGTGAATGTAATTATGATGCTTCTTCTTAAAGAGAAGCCAATGCAAACAACTTTTCTTCAGGCAGAATTTGGATAATTTAAGCTACCGACATAAACATCTTTGCAGAAAATTAGAATACTATAACCTGTAATTAAATGTTTTAATCCTCGATTATATTAAGAATCCACCTCGGCATTGAAATAAATGTTCCCTTGGATTTGGCATTTTTAAGAAATAAAAACAGCATTGTCTACATCCACAAAGCTATATACCTGCATGCTGAAACATGAATTGCACTCCTACATGTTCTCTTCATATAATTATGGCAGCATTTATAATATATACATATTTTTAACAGCTTTCTTACCCCAATTTAGTGCCTTGAAGAGTTGGTATCAACACAACATAAAAAAACTGATACAAGTAAAAGTCCTGCATTATTAAGTATTATTTTTATATTCAACTATTAAAATATAGTGAAGAATAGAATAGTTTGTTTTCTTATTATATCTAAAGAAGGAAAAGTAGAAAGTGTCACAACAACAAAATACTCCAGTAATGCACCTCAAAATTTTCTTTAAGCACAGTACTCAAGTAAATGTACTTGCCACCTCTGCTGCCTTGTCAGGGCAGTAAAACATAGTGTACAAGGCATGAAAAGGAAACACAGCCTCCAGGCAGGAATACAGGCTGAAAGGGAGCCAGATGTGCCCCAGACTTTCAGGGTGTATTAAGTGTAGGAGTACAGATAACCTACTTCAGGTCTGTCAGCTGTACACACATTTTCTGAAATGCCACTATGAATAAATCAAAGGCATAACAGCAACATTACTCTCAAGTGTATTGTTAGTTTATGAAAGTTACATGTAATAATGTATGTTGCCTTTAGATTCAATTTTCAACCATATTTTGCATTAAGCTGATAGCAAAATCCAGGTTTTTTGGCTTTTGTTTTTGCCAAAGTTCACAGTTATCACCAGCTTGTCACCTTGTCATGGTGACCTTTTAATGTGTTGTTCCTGTGTGTTTGTGTGGGTGCACTTTATCAGGGGACGGTAATGATAGTGGAGGTGCCATCTTGTCAGCTTTTAATGTTAATTGGCAGTGATTTGTGAAAAAAAGGCCTCACTCCAGGACAAAGCTGCTTCAAGCAATTGCATTAGAGGAGGTTTGTTGTCACAAAATAACCATTGCAAAATAAGGAGGGTTAAGGCAGCAAGATTAATACTTACTCCCACTTTGTGTTGTTTCACACAGCAGACAGAATGAAAATCATAACTCCCCAAGTCAACCAAACAGGTAAGGTCAGATTATTATCAAAGATGCTGAAACAGAAAGTTGATACAGTGTGCTGTATGTGCTCGGGGTGGAAGACACTGACAGTTCAAGGCCTTTGAGTCTGCAAGAAAACAGGGGAGCTTGGTAGAACTGCATCCACAAGCACTGGAATTATTAACATTTAGGTATGCTTACAAGACAGTATTAAATCAAAGTAAGAAAAAAAAAAAAAAAAAAAAGGCTGAAGCAGTGCTGTGTAGATGGACCCTCACATCCACACTTTTATTCACTCATTTACAATTCATGTCAAGTCACTACCACCAGCTCCCATCCTGCTGCTTGACCCCCTCTGCCTCTTGGAGAGGGAGAGGCAGTGTCAGAAGAAGAACAAAAAGAAAGAAAGGAGAAAGGAGCCTCTGGGCCAATGCACATCTTCTATCTGATCTTCACATGGATCTGACCATCAAGCAGGCTGTCTTTGACAGGTTTTTGACACCATTGAAGAACATGTGTTATCTCAACAGAGCTGATGAGGTGAGAGTAAAACAAAGACTGAACAATGATACAATTAACTGTGTTGTTTTATCATTGCACTATGAGAACTGTGCTGCCAGGATAAACAACAGCATCAGTTGATGATGATCAGTTAAAAGAAAGAGTTGAGATGTTTGTGTCACGGACAGCATTGGCTGTTTGTTCAAATGCTTAAAACTATCTATTTATACATTTACTTGACAAGGCCTTCTTGGTAATGGTTGGATGTTTCAACAAAGCATGTGACTTGCGCGGGGAAAACTGCTATTCACACTCTGTTTCTAGCAGATTTCTTTTAACCATGACCACCTTAAACCTTCCATTTGCATTAATTGATGTTTTGGCCAATTCAGGTTTAACCCCTGTAAATCTTGATCCTAGCTGAAACTGACAAATGACAAATTCATTATCACCATATATGAACTTCATATGGCAGCCATGGTAGAAAACAGTTGTCTATACATCCAGCAGATACGACGCAACCAAAGCAATGAACTGAAAGACGCTAAAATACCTGGTGAAGCTCAACAATAATTCTCTGCGGGCTCATCATTACTAGGGACCCCTTTCACATTATACATAGCTTTTTCAATAATATTGAAAAGCTTTAATGAAGAAGTTTCAGTTTCCTAAACCTAACCAAACCCTAGCCATGGAGGTAGCAGATCAGAAAACGTTTATGTGAATCATTTTTGCAACAGTCACTTTCTTTACCAGTCACATAATTTTCAAAGCCCTGACAAAGGACAAAGGGACACGAGATCAGAAAATGGTCACATGGGTCATTTTGGAAGGAAATGAAAAACAACATTCAGTATTTTGTCATTTAATTTAGAGGACTTTCTGTGCTTAGTTCAGAAGACTAATGCCAAGAGTAGAGTTGAGCTAAAACCACAAGCTTTCAGTCTTGAAGGGCTTGGGGTTTTGTTTAGTCTACAAAAAAGCTTGTGTATCCATCTGCCTTGATTTTTTGTAAAGCTGCTGCTAGCTGGTACAGTGGCAGCTGAGAAACTGAGTCATTCCGACTTAGACTCAGCCTATCCCTCCTATCCTTCAAGGCTGTCTGCTGGTCTGATGGATGAGAAATAAAAGGCAAATCAATAGAGATCACAGCTTAAATGAAGAGTGATTTTAATTGGCTTACTGCTATTGACGTGTGCTTCCCTCAGCTACTTGGACTTGCTCCGGGGGCCACATGAGGGCCTGCGCTGTGGCTCCAGTTAGTGAAGATTTGCTGATACTCAGCTGTTTGCTGAATGAAATGACGACTAACGAGGGGTGACAATAGCAATTCGATGAATGTTTATTAAGGGCATTTTCGTATGCTCACTTTGTCTATTTTCAGGGACTGTTAAGAGATTAATGAACACACTTGGGATGACAAAGAGTCAGTTTCTCACAAGTCAAAATGTGCACTCCCAAGTTTAAAGGAAGCTTCCCTCTATTCATAACAGCAGCAATTTGCAAACACTCTAAAGGAAGCAGACATAGAAATATGTTGCTCCCATTGAAATTAAGTGTAACATAAATCAACGTAGAAGATGAAAACAGATAAACATTCCTCTAATGTGTTTTTATGATATTGTAGCAGATGGCTTTGACAGTCAGTTTCCCACAGATCCTAAGACATTCTCAAAATGTGCTGATGAAATCACTTTTGCATGAAGAGGTGGGAGCCCTTAAAAACTTAACACAAGACGTTGAGAAGATGTAGAGTGCAATTTTAATTTTACATTTACTGTCTGACACTGTGGTAGATGTTTTAAAACTCACTGGGTAGTTCATGGATTGGCTAATGCTAATGTTTATGAAACTGAATCTAAATGATTATAGTATACAGTATGTTTATTTACTGTCGTTTATGAGCTTAGAAATGAGCATATTCTTGCAAAGCCATGTAGACATTCACCCAATCACTTGTTAGTCTAACTTACTAACATAATGCTTAATTTGCCTCAAATTGTGCTTATTTTCTGTTAGTCAACACACCCCTCCTACAGTTTACAACCATGAAAAGATAAATGTGTCTCTTTAGTCATATTTTCTGATATTCCTATACAGATATGAAAGAAATCCAAGAAGACAGAGTGTCAGGATTCCCCTTCTTCCGAAATCTTCAGTAAAATATGCAAACGCTGAACATGGTTATGATACAAAGCCTCTAACTGCACACGCAGTCAGCAGCAAGGAACGCCTGTAAGATTAACACAGAGAACCCCTCTCCTTATTGCGTTAGGACTGCCTGAACAGACTGTTTTAATAATGCATACTCACTCATCCATATTCTCAGAGCTGTGTCAAGCACAGTGGAATTAAACAAGTTTATCATCTAAAAAATGACATGTTCCATATCAGCCGTTTTCATCGAGCGGCCTACGAATGGCGAGTCCGCTTTTCGCCTATCACGAAGATACTGAAATAAGACAGCTATCAGCAGTTGTTGAGAATTTATAATTTCCTAGAGGGCCAATATCTTCAGAGCTTAATAACTAAGGAATAGTTTTGATAGTGGGGCGGCACTGGTCTTCTGAGGCTAAAGAGAATGAATGAGGGTTCAGCTCAACATGCCACTGTCCTCATTATTAAATTAATATGATGAAAACAGCCACCGAAATTAATTATTGGATTTTTTTGTGTGCATATATGATTCATTTTGTCAATTAAATTAGGGACAGTCCTCGTAAAGTCCTGCACTGACACAAATACTGTTGTTACAGTTTTGAAAGATTGAATAAAATTACACTATAAAGTCAACTGCTTTTCCAAAAATACTTTGTCATTTTGGGTGCACGGTGGCAGAGCGGTTAGCGCCCCCTGCCTCCCAATAAGGAGATCGTGGGTTCGAATCCCTGACCAGACCACAATCTTTTTGGGTGGAGTCTGCGTGTCCTCCACGTGTTACCGTGGGTGTTCTCCGGGTTCTCCGGCTTCCTCCCACCGTCCAAAGACATGGATTAGGTTAATTGGTGACTCTAAATTGTCCCTAGTGGATGAATGAGAGTGTGAATGGTTGTCTGTCTCTGTGTCAGCCCTGCGACAAGTTGGCCACTGTCCAGGGTGTACCCCGCCTAAGGCCCGAAGTCACTGGGATAGGCTCCAGTCACCCGTGACCCCTAATGGGAACAAGCGGTAGAAAATGACTGACTTTTTCATTTTTAATAACAGAATGTGGTGCTGACAATTTATAATTGTGACCACTGCAGAATCCATACTTAATGAGCTACAAGCCAGAACCAGAGTGGTGTTTCAAAACAGGAACTGATAAAGGCATCTGTAGAGTTTTTGCTTTTTATATGATTGCCAGATTTCATCGGATTTTTAAAATATCTGATTTATTTATTTAAGAAAAGGGGAAAATGCATATTAATGAACATTAAAACAAATGTAAATATGCCGGATTATAGCTTTAGGCTAATTTCCATCTGATGATGTTAATAAAAATGTAGGACACAAGTTAAATAGGTAAAAAAAAAAGCCAAAATAAAACTTTGAACCCTTTTATGAAACCAGTTTAAGGACAAGGGGTCTTTCAGGTACAAAGCAGACCTTAAATAATGCAGAAATAAAGTTATTCAGTAATTTACAAAAAAAGCATAGATTAGTGTAACATCTGAACAATTAAAAGCATAACTCTGTTTATTTCCTTCGTGCGATTGACAGAGACTCATTAAATTCGATTATTTAATGAGTAATTTACAAACCACGAAACACTCAGACTCCCCTTACACCCTCTGGCAAAATACAGAAAGGCTGGTTCCTGAACTCGCACATGGCATCCATTTTTGTATCAATGAAAATAAATAAGATCTCAGTGATAGGCTTGAACTCAGTCCAAAAATGTGACCAATAATATTTCACGCCTGAGTGAGAACTTGTGTTTCTTCGTGTGCATGTGTGTGACAAACAGAGAATGAGAGGGAGTGATGGTCCAAGAGAGGAAGACTTATCTTTCCACAGGACCAGTACTACTGTTAAACCTCCTAAATAACCTGCAGAACAGAGCAACCAGATACAAGGCTGCGAGATTTCTTATTTCATTTTTAATACCTCCAGATCGGTTCCATCCAGGATTGTGTTGCTGTAATCCCTTGGCTCAATATCCCCCATGTTCAATATGTTAATGTCGCCCGCAAAATGGATCATTCGTCAGGCAGACTTGGCAGATGGGCTTGCAACCATTTCAGAAAAGACAGATGTATCAACACAACACCAACAGTTGAGTCACCATCAATACAACAATACATGCATGTATTTGTGTAACGAAAGAACAGAGAATTATTTGCAGGACCAATGAACCAGGACCAGGTCATTTCTTCCAGGCATATTAAAGATGGTGCACAGCGGAGGATGAACATTATATTGTTACTAACCAGAAGGCCAAACATAAAAGAAGCTTTTGTATGTTTGAACTGCCAGAATCATTTCTCAACATGATATTTTTTCAGCCAGATAATGATCTATTCCTCAGTTCCACAGTGTCCTACTTAGCCTACTTATCTAAGTTGCAGAGAAAAATAATCATTTGATGTGGAGGATGCTTCTCAGCCTTGCTAATGCTGCTCTGTCCTTGATTATTATCCTTATTATCTAATAGCTTAAGGCCAATTTCTTAAGATTTTTTTTATTGCATTTCTATATGTGAGACTCTTTATTGAAGCAAAACAACACTGTGCATTTGTTGACTTGAATAAAGTGCAATGATGGTGAGGAAAGAGTCGAGGGAGAAATCCACCTGAATATCAAATTGATGTTTTGCAAAAATCGTTTTTTAAGCAGACAAAGACTGTTCTCTAAATTCTGATTCAGGCCTCAGCATTCCAATATTGAATAACCCGTGAGCTATTATGATGATTTTGTATGCAACACATGATTTATTACTGCACCTGCTGTTGTACCATCAGAGCCTGAGAAGATGGCGTGCTGTTAGAGAAACTCTCCTCAGCAAGCTCAAATAGCTTTTGTTCCTTTTTTTTTTCAATTAATCAACTGTTTCGAAATGATGAGGCTGATTCATTTGCAGGCTGTTTTCTACCTGCAGCAGCTGGCAATATGACATTTTATTATCTTGATACACTCCCTCATTCATTCAGACATTTATACTCAAAAACAAACACACACCACAAGATTCAGGAAGCTATTTATACACACAGTCTACATCAATTTGCATTGTGTCAGTGGATCCGTGCAATATTTCATACATGCGGAAATGTCATGAAAAAATTCCCACAAAGCCAGATGTTGTTTACTGTATCTATTGAAGTCAGAGTGGAGACACGTCATATCGCCGCTGGCAAACAAAGATGGCCTCCGTAACTGACTTTGAAAGTTGACAGTAATATTGAAAGAGCTGAACATCAAAGCTGATTGCCTCTTGCCTTTTTATCCCAAGTAACAGCCTGATTGATGATGAAGTTTTGTTTGTGCTGCAGACGTTCAGACTTTACAGTTCATGCTTCTTTTAGTCAAAGGGATGGATATAAAGGGGAATACATTTGAATGCATTTCCACTCGAAGAAAACACTTATAAACTGTGCTGACCCACGGACGTCTCTGGATGGGCTACCAAATCCTCCGTCGAATGTTTGGAGGATAGAAATTAAAGCTACGTCGAGTGTTCCAGTCGGATGACTAGCAGCTCTCAGAAAACAGGCTTTCATGTGCTCAGGCTGACAGGCTTTTGATGTAAGTAGCAGAGTCTGATATTAGGCTTGGAGGATATCAGGCTGGCCTTTAGAGAAAGGAAGAGGAGGGGAGAAAAAGAAAGGTGTGAGGGGTGTACCTGATGTTTATCTACTGTATGTAAGCTTAAAAAACATTTTTTTAAAGATGATATGCCACTTAAGATCTACAGTATAGCCAATATTTCGAGATGTGTAATTTATAACACAAATCAACAAAGCTTCTCTGCCACAGATGTTGAAAGGAACACACTCTGAGAATCAAACACTCTTTGTGTTATAAGTTAATGCTAGCATTAGTATTCTCATCAGTTTCTTTTTTTGGCTCTTCCCTTGATATAGACAATATCTCTAGAGAGAGAGACAGCGACAGTCTGAGCATCTCAAAAGCTTCATTCTCAGAGAGAAAAGACTCAAACCATGCCACCCCCTCTCTTCTCTCTTTCTCCTCTCTCCACCTTTGAAATAGTTGACTAAACAATTTGACTAAAACATTTATTTTTCAAGGTCAATCATAAATTCAAACTGTTAAGCTAACATGAGAAATGCTCAGAAAAAGCTACATTTGAATATCTACAATTGATTGCTCAGTAAGCTCCACCCCCCTGAGTTACTGTTGCTAGGCCTGTCAAGCTTGCACGGACCATAGCAGTTTACAACAATAACGGTGGCAGATTTACAGAAAGTCTTGGTTATTTTTGAATCTATGGTGTCTTGATATCACACAGAGGTAGAAAAAAAGCAGTCTTCCCATAAAGCTGCCGACTGTTTCTGGCAGATTTTATCAGCTGTAGCTCCATGAATTGTTTGAAAATGGATGGAGACTTTTAATGCACTAAATATCCTTTACAGGAAAATTCTGCTACTCTGATTGTGTACAGAAAAGGTGTTTTGATAGGAAAAATTTTGCTTTAAAATATATAGTTTGGACATTACCATTGTCATGTCTGGTTATCTGGGAAACAAAGTGCCTATAATCCCAAATTACATGTTAAACAATTATCTACCAAGCACCCTCTGATACCACATCTGTGACGACACATCATTTGCATAATAATGAACTGAACTACTAAGTAAAAGAAGTTTATGGTAGCCTTCCAGCTCAAACATCCATTTTTTATTCATTTTGAAATATTACATTTATAATCACAATATGAGCACTGATTTATCTTCCATCCATCAATTTAAATGGAATACATCATTCTCTATCCAGTGGTCACCAGGGGTCAAATCAAACTTCCAATGAACATATAGTATCTTATTTGATTATGAAGCTCCACGATGAAATCATTGAAAGAAAATGCCAATAGGAAGCCAAGTCTGAGGTTGGCCTGCAGCAGGCTATGACCAATCAACCCTAAAAGCATTACTACAACTATTTGTAGGTCATGCTTTTATTAATTTTTTCATTCTATCAGACTAAGATACTTGAGCACCGAAGCAGAAAACAAGAACACACCACAAAACTTTCAAATCAATCTTTAATGGCTTTTGTTGTTATTTTACATTCTCTAACCCACACACAGCACCAATTTCAGGTTACCCCAGGATCAACAGGAATGCTTTTACAATGTCCAACCTCTGTGAATGACCCATCAATCTTTCCCAGAGAGAATGAAGGAATAACACATCGTTCAAAGTCTGAATTTCCCTTGTCTTGGCAACTCTATTAGTGACAGGAACAGGATTGGGAGAGCAGCCATCGGGCTCTGACTAGAGGTCATATGTTACTGTCATGTTCTCTGCTAATTAGGATTAACCGCAGCCATGACACTTCCTTGCTCCTAAGCCTCATGCAACTACTCTTAGGATCCCACTTAACTTTCAGCTATGCTCTTTACCCCCACAAAAAAGAAAATAGCCTGAGTGCAGAGATTGAAGCCTTGTGGAGATTTCTAGACAGCTTTCTTTCAAGACCGACCAGCACTTTGTGGTTTCTCAGACACTTCAGACAGTGTTTGATGTTTCTTCGAGGTTTCTTGACACCAATACAAGAGGTTTACTGGACTAAACTTTTTTTTATACATTTCTTCTGAAATAAGCAGAAATTCAGGGCCTTGATGTTGGCTGACATCCTGCGTGTTGAGCCCAGTGTTTGTTGTAAACTTTGTTTGTATAGGGTACGACTATGTGGCAACTCAATAATTAATGAGGAGGCATTACAGAGCTGCGTTCTCTGAAGGACAAATTAGAAAGCACAGGTTAAACACTAAAAAGAGCAGATGTGATGAGGAAAACCAGAGTAATTTGTTGTTGATTACTTCTCCACTAATCTAGACTCTCAGATTCCATTAGCTTTACCCTTGAATTTAAAACAAAACACTAATACCTGGAGTTTGTGTGGGTGAGATATGCTCTCACACCAAATTGCAACAAGGCATTGTGTTGTTAGATCTACCTCATGAAAGGCATGCTAGAGTAGCTTACCCTGTGAAATTAAAGTATACTCAAGGCTTTCAGAGTTTGAAATCTGACTCCTGCTCAGTGTTCTTTTCAGCTTACTTTAAATAAGAGATATTTCTGTAATACCCTCTGACAATTTCCCTTCTAGGTGTGTTTTTTTCTGCTAGAACATTGAAACCAATTCAGGTTTATAAGGTTAAACCTGAACTGTAAACCTATTGTTTCCTGCACCTTAAGTTGTTTTGGTTAACTTTCAGCAAACGTTACCTATTTAGAAGACAGGAGCAACATTAGCATTCATTTGAAGTTATGTTTCTGGCCACCCGACAGGCTAATATTCACTTTCCTTTAATCTCTTTGTTAGTCTCCAGCAACTCCTTGGGAAAATATCTGGCCCTTACCTGCTAAGTGCTCCACCAACTAGTCACCTAACTTTCTCTGTTTGCCGTTTGATGCTGGCCAGGAGGCATACGGTCAGTTTACCAGAGCTTTTTTGTTGAGAACAGCTGCCTCCTGCTGGAGACAAAGTTGTTGAAAGACATGAGACTAGAATAAAACAGTAAAGTTATGGGCTATAGAACCAAAACAATTAGCAAAAAGATGCTCAAATGTTCCGTAGAGCTATGGGGAACAGCTCCAAAGTGAACATTCTCTTGGGGTACACCACTAGGAGTGACCCCTTTCACGTTACACATAGTTGCTCCTTTGATAACATAAGAATATTGATTAGTGCAGCTTTAAAAAAGAGACATTCAAGTGAGTGTAGGATAAAGCACAGTCAGCTCAGTCTGTGTTCAGGAGAAAGAGTAAAGACAAACATTGCTTAATAACAATTTACATGAGTAAGTGCTTGAGCCTGTTCTGAGAGCAATGTAAGCTTGTTTGAATGGAAATTGATGTAAGTCAAAGGATGATCTCCATGCAGTAGAAGAAACACAATGTGATTTGGTTGCAGGAACAAGAAATAATTCAATGGACAAACTGATTAATTGTTATAAACGCCCGTGCAGGCAGCAACAGTCCAAGTTAGTTAATCTTGAGGCAGAGAGGTATGGAAAGTTGGCAAAACAATTATGCACACCGGTGGTTTCAGTTTGGAGGGACTGTTTACTTTACTTTACTTTACATTTCCAGTTTTATTGCTGTCCATTCCAGTCATTTCAAGCGCAAAGCAAGATCAAGACTAAACAAATTTGTTGGCAGCTGTTTCACATTCTAAACATTTCCATTAGCAGCCAAATCGATGCACGTATTGAAATCTTGTTCAAAGGTAAATCTATTTCCAAGCTGTTTTATTTAATTTCACAACCTCAGATTCTGAATTTTCACCAGCATTGCTGAAATATAAACCTCATCATCTAAATATGACATCAGACTACTTTTGTTAATATTTTCAATTTCTTCAAGAATAAGTGAAATGGAAAATGCTGAAAGAAATTCAGGAAGCTAAAAACATCTTCACTGTCCATGGTAATGAAAACACAAACAAGCTGGGACCCCCAAAAGTCATAACAAAACTTATTACTATGCAACATTTCTTCTGTCCTCTTTCCTGGATAGATATATCCCTTGCATAAAGCCAAAGGCCCAAATGTGAACTGATGAATAACTATAAATATTAAAGTAGTGAAACTGCTCTTTTCTTTAAATGAGAATTGGGTGGCATGGCCAGGATGAGTCACTTCTTCCAAAAGCAGTTCAAACACTGGAAGCTTGTGTCCTTCCCTCTGGCTGAGGTGAGGTGAGAATACAGGATTGGAGGCTGAGTATGGGATGGGACGCTTTACTCTGGGAAGGTTCGTCCTGAGGTCGGATTGCACAGTATAATTCCTGGAAGATATTCATGTTTGAACAGTGTATCCATTATGTGCTACGGTCGCTGACACTGACTGTGTCGCATGTCCAAGCGCAAGATAAGGAAATTCTGTACAGTGAATGTGCACGATGAGGAAATGCAGTGTGTTTGTGAAAAGAATGTAAAAAAGAAAGCACACATGCAAACACACACGTTTACACCTTATGCATGAAAACACATGACTTGGCAATTAATCTGTCTTCATGACCCCCCCAAATTAAATGACAGCAGCCTGATTCAGAAATTAGTTTGATCGAACCAATTCGGGATTAAAATCAGGCTTAAAAGACCAGTGTGTAACATTCAGGAGGATCTATTGGCAGAAATGGAAAATAATATTCATAAGTATGTTTACCTTAAAATAAGCCGTTTATATCTACAGAGTGAGCGGGGCCTCTTCCCATGGAGGTTGCCATGTTGCACCGCCATGATTCCACAGTAGCCCAGAATGGACAAACCAAACACTAGCCCTAGATAGGGCCTTTCCCGTGTTTTGCGAGCCACGGTTTGTTTCTCCTACACGCTTGGAAGGGGAGGGTGAGGTAAGGGGTGTTCAGTTGATTGCAATCTCACCAGGCGCCAGATGCCACGAAATATACACACTGGTCTTTCAAAGCCTGGTCACATGTGAAAGTGGTACAGTGATATTTAACATATTGCTAAATATTTGGGTCTAGAAGCTTGGTGATGTAGTGACTTCACTCACAGTTGGTAAATTGTTGTAACTGCCTAATTTGATGGCCAACCAGGCTAGCTCAAGCTGGTCACAATAGTTTCACTCTATTTTCTCTTTACTGTTCTGTTTACACCATCAATAAAGTTGTTGGAAAGGGAAAATAAAGCTCCCCGAGCTAAGTTTGCTAACTGACTGTCAGCAAGCTGACTGACCTGGAATGAAATAAATTTGCTGCAAAATATTGCCGTTTTAAATGCTGGTGCGACCAGGCCTTTAATCCATATAGTGTCTGGTCGGCTTTATGCATTAAAACATATGAAATTTGCCCACCTCTCTCGCTTTCACACACACACACACACACACACACACACACGCGCACACACACACACACACACACACACTTATACCTTATGCATGAATACACATCATTCAAGCACACACCTTCTCACTCTCTCATGCAGACGCACTCCCGGTTGTCCAACTTTGACAGGAGCCTGCATAATTTGCATGAACAAAAGCAGAGAAACACACACACACGCACACACACTCTGACTGTCAGCTGGCCTTCTTAGCATACTTCACATGAACACACTCATATATACACACATATGTACACAAAATCCTCACAAAAATATACCAGAGGAGACCCTCGCCCCTCATCATGGCCTCTGTCACAAATGCTTCTTATCGTCAGGCTGTGTGTGACTCCCCCGAGTCGGTTGCTAGGCAACCGTGGCTGCATTAACATGCGCGGGAGAGAGGGAGCAGGGGATACCTCTTGCCTGTGGAGTGAAAGCAACCACAACGGCGTCAGTGTGAGGCGACGGGTTCCTTCACAGCATCCCTCTCTCTCTCCGTCTCTCTCCGGCTCTCTCTTACAGCCGTCCTGCATTCACGCTCTGCTCAGTTAGTTAAGGATACACTCAGCCACCGGAGCGGAAGAAAAGGTATGTTAGGTTACACATCATGTAGAGCAGTGGAAACCACTTCAGGAGGGGTGCCTTTTTTCCTTTTTTATTTCAGTATGAACAATGTAAAGCCAAGACATCGGCAAAACATGTTTAACATTGCTGAGCAGTATAAAAGTTTGATAGAGGGGATGAGCCTTTAATAAGGGTTGAGTGATAGTCTTGGCAGGAGAGACAAGACTGAAATCTCTTTTTTTGGAAAGCTTTGCCGAAAAAAGACAAAGGAAGAATGGAAATGTACACATGAAACATCTTTGTTACCCTCCCACCCCCATCTGCCTATCAACTGACTCCATTCTTCAACTTGACATCATCCTTCCACACTGACAAGAAGAAGAAGAAGAGGAGGAGAAGAGAGAAGCAGAGGTGGGGAGGCAAACTAAACAGACAACGAAGGAGGAGGAAGAGTCGAGAGGAGGCGGGCAGCACTGTTCCAGCTCTCACAAGGCTGAGGAGGAAAAAGTGAAGGCAGCTAGAACTTGGACACTAGTGAGATGAAATTCGGGGAGGAGACGCTGGAGCGCTGCAGGGTACGACATCCAGCGAGAGCCCTAAAATTGGACCTTCCTGGACGATGAGCCATCCCTCTCTGGATCCTGTGCCTCTCCACAGCCAAAGGATGAGAGGGGTCGACTTTCACCTTAGTTGCCAGGGATGTCTGTGCACTACGGAAAGACGTCCACCTCCAGTATGTCCAATGCTATGTTATTCCTGATGCTTTGCAAGGTAGGTCTGTAAAGTACCACTGTCATCCCACGTCAAGAGCTTTTCCGTTAAACTCATCATTACATGCAGAGCAGCTGTCAACAAATACTCAGTGAATCTTTCATCATTTTTTAATGTCATAACAGGATGTGGCTATGAATTTGTTGTGCATCATAATGGTCATAATCATAATGTATTCTATATAAATGTGTGCTATTTCCTGGCTCAGTTGCCTTTGTGTGAATCATTGATTAAGGTAGCAGGGACACTATGAATGTTACCTTACAATCAAACAATGATCCTTTTTGTCTTTTCGGCTTTACTCTGGGAGATACTATTAGCTATGGAGGTTATTTCTTCAGAACATATCCACATTGCCCTCTGGGAGTTGCTCCTCATGCATGTTGTTAACTAGTTTAAATGCTTCTTATGTAACAACAGGACAATCATAAACGAAAGGTTCTCTCTAGCTTTTTGTGTATGGATCAATTCATTTGTGACTCAACCTGTTATTTTCTTAAATGTAATGAACTTAAAATGAATTCGACACTAAGCTTCTACGAACCTGTTTTTGACTTTTGACTTCCTCCACTATCCTCTTATGGAAATGATGCACAGCCCCGCTTTTTTTAATTAATACACCACCCTTCTTTTCTGTCAAATTTAAACTCTATGTCCGTCACTCAAAGCTATAACTTCCTGCATGTCGGAACTTTTCTGCTGGGTTTAAAGCAGGATTTTTTTGATCAATTAAATGTTCCATGATCCAAAAAAGATCTGTCATTTTCCTCTCATTCTCAGAACAGTGAGTACAGGTCATGGGTCAAACTCAGGAACTTATCTCATTTCACTAAAAACTGAAATCTCATGATTTTAAAACGCTTCTTCTCCTCGTCTTCTTTTTTGATTTCTCTTCATAGTATTTTTGCTAGACAGTATGTTCCTGTATGTGATGCTCTAAATGTGTGTGTCTGTGTCAGTGTGTGATGGGCGTCAACCTGTGTGTACACATACACATACACACTCGGGAGGGATCGGAAGCTGCTTGCTTTAATTCCATTTTATAACAATGCCAAAAGCGACTCTGCCTGTCAGACTCTGTTAGCATCTGGCGTTATTTGACATGCTCAGGATTATTCAAGTGGCAAAAGGTTTTACTCTCCACTGATCTGATCTGAGGATGTTAGCTTCTGTTAGGTGTAGCAGGAGTGTCCGCATTTGTTGTCCCAGGTATGTCATCGCCCCCTTTTCTCCCTCTCTCTTGTTGTCTGCTCTTTATACATATATACATACATACATATACTCTTCTGGCTTTTGCTGTACAAGTGAAGAGCCAGGTGTGAGCTTGTGTTTTAAGAGATAAAACGCTCAAGGAGAGGCTTTTCATTTTGAATGAAAAATTGTTGATCCAGAAATGCTTCATGTGTCATATTTGAATCCTGAGTGGCCCTGACAGCGACCTGCTCGTGATTAATCACGGAGGGAAAAGTTAAGACGTAAAAGTATTGAAATGCTTGGAAATGAGCTCTTGAATGACAAGACGAATCAATAGTGAGATAACTAAAACCTCTGTACCCTAGAATAATACACAGTCAAATGACTAATCAATAAGAGGTGGAGAAGTGGACTGTGTACTGTATCTTGACTGAATTAATAATCCTTTAATTTGATATGTTAAAGCCACGCTATGTCAGTATATTTCAGTTCATTTCTATCTTGTCCTGGATTATGACAGCAATGATTCCTGCCACACGCTGTCCAGCCTGAGTGTTAAACAGACACAGGGAGTCATTATGGGTGGATAATGATTATGGCACATCGCAGGATGCCAGCACTGGCTGCCACTTGAAACAGAACGCTCTCTGTTGAACACTGAAGACGTTGGATGAGGAGGCACTGGAAGGCGTCCAGAAGGTTTGCTGTGTGACTCACAGCTTTACTCGGTGGTAAAGCTGTTTCCTCAGCACCCAGGTTTTGGCAGAGCCTGGACCCTCCTTCACCACCACCATCCCTCCTTCTCCTCAATAGTGGATGAAGTATTCAGATCCTTTACTTAAATGAAAGTAGCAATACATTCATTTCAACATACTCCATTACAAGTAAAAGTCCAACTTGCAAAATCCTAATTAAGTAAAAGTATTATTAGTAAAATGTACTTAAATAATTCAATTAAAAGCACTTGTTTTGCAGTAAAATGTCCCCTGTGACAGATGTATTATTATATATGACATTATTAAATCATTAATACTTATGCATCAATGTGTACGTTTTAGGCATTTTATTGTTGTAGCTGGTCGAAGTGGAGCTAGTTTTAACTATGTTATATAGAGTTAGGTAGTTTAGTCCAGTGGTTGCCAACCTACACAGTCACAGTCACTGACTTTTTCTCTAGACTTTGTTTTGTGTGAAAGTAGAAGTATAAAGCAACATAAAATGGAAAGTGCCTCAAAATTGCACAGTACTTGAGTAAATGTATTTATTTACTTTCCACCACTGCTCCTCCTCCCCCTCGTCCTCCTCCATCTCCCTCAACATCCTCGCGCAAATTTTTCCCCCATGTTTTTTTTTTGCTTAGCGCTTGTTTATATCAGCAGCAAGCAGGCGTCTTCATGCATGACGGCACATCCAGCTCGCCACACAATGATCTCCATTCGGGTTGAGGGAAGCCCGGTTTATAGTGCTCCCCGACGAGGCAATCAAAGCCCATTGTTACAGATCAGAGGAGGAGGGCACGCTTTAACACAGAAACAGAATCTCATGGGGTTTTTATTTACATCAAGAACACAATACATGATGATGATTGGACAACGCTATCATTCAGAGTAACCGTGTGGGATGTTAGCCTTTCAGAAAGGACAATCACTTTGATGCTCCTAACCTTATAAACAGGTCTAAACAAAACGCCTTTGACTTTTACAGTATGAAATGCCTTTTATATAAACCTATAGGTAATACACATATATATGTACACAAAAGCCATTGCTTGATGGTGGCGCATTCATAATTGACTTGCTTTTTCATTGACTCCTATGTTTGACTAATAAAATCAAAAATTTCGACTGCAAGTTATTTAAGATGGCTAAGATGCCTTATTGTGATCAACTCAGTCAGTTTCACCTACTTCAGATTCTCCCTCTTCGTAATCCATCTACACAAAGCAACACCTAGTCTTTGATATGCTGTAACCTATTCCCGGCAGGTGCTGCCAAGACCTTTTTCCTCTGCCAAACTGTCTGAGAACACATTCAGTAAGTTGAAGAAAAGAGGGACAGTGCTGCACTGTTGACATAAAAATCTTCACTTTGGCAGAAGTCCTTCAAATTGCTTTGCAAAGGTTAATTATTGTAAGCAACTCTGTGAAGTTAGATTCATAATCAGGAAAAAGGAATGTTCAGGAAGGCACGTGTTTTACTTGAACTTGTGATCATGCGAGTGACAACGTCACATTTTTGGATACACTTTTCTGATGGATGATACCTCCTCATGTGAATTCAGCACAGAGAGCACAGTGTAAACAGAAAGCAATACAGATGCCAAGGCAAATAAATGCTGAACATCATTTGAATTTACCAGAAAATCATCTGACTGAGTATTAAAAGATAGCTCAGGATTGATTTTACTATTGAGTTCCTCTCTCATAAAGTACATCAGCCTAAAAGCTCTGATGTGTACCCAGGTAGTACATCAGGTAATGTCTTTTTGTAAACTCTTGCTAGAAGTCAGAAAAATGTAGTTTTACTAAGAGGACCAATTCCCTGTTAGAAGGTTTATTTTTAGTCTGCATTAGCTTACATGCTTTACTGTTGCTAGTCAGCGTATAAAACCTATTGACCCGCAAAAGGAGTTGTTCTCCTGAGAGGTGTTTGGATGCCAACTTGCACAAGCTGCTGTGCCTGTGGGCTGAAAACATACAGCTAGCTTCTAATACTCGACCCTGGGTTACACAAATCAATACACACACACTCCTGAAAAGTCCCACAGTTGAAGAAATACCACAGATGAGTGGAGTCTGGTGCAGGAATTCCTGCTGTCTTTTATCACTCACTGGGCCCCAGAGAGCTGCCAAGGCTATTCCTCTGATGTCCAGCATGTCAATCAAGATGAGAGCTGGTCTGTTTTTAAGAAGTTCACTATTATCATGGTTGCAATCATTCATTTAATCCTGTTATAACCAGAATTTCAGTTCATTTTTGAGAAGTGTTACATCAATAAGAATAAGCCGAAATGACCAAAACAGCCATGTTTGCATGACAACATTTGGAAAAAAAACAACGTTGTAGTAAAACTAGATCAGCCAATCATGATTAACGCAAGCTATCACTTTGGTTTTTATTGTGAAATGGCCAAAATTGCTGCCTAATCAATTAATCAATTAACTCACTGTTCTCTTGACAAGAAACTAAGTGCACTGCATGAAAACTGGAATAAAGACAAAATCTTTTTAAATCAATTATATATAAAGTGTTGCATTTAAAACATCCACTAGTTTGATTCTTCATTTCACATTAATGAGACAGTTTAAGCTGTTCAGCACCAGATTCTATATCTCGTGCATTCCCTTTTAATCACATTTAAACTCAGGAGATGGCAATATTTTATTGACAGAACGGAGGAAACTAATAGAAAATATGGAAAATATTTCACATATCCTTGAATAAAACATAGCTTTACAGAAGCTTATAGGGAAGTTGGTGCATCATGCAGAGAGCATCTGTACATTAGGCCCCTCACATTTATAGTTTGAGGTCTTCTAATGTGTGAGGGTGTGTGTGTTAGGGTGGTTATGGGACACCTCTGCCGATCCTTAGTCTCTTCAAAGGTCAACTCACATGGTATTGTGTTTATCAGTCAGATATTTTAGATGGATGTGACCTGTAAATATTTTACATGTAGCACAATTTTACACATAAATCAAGACGTTTAACAAAATAGGACATGGAATTACAACACATTCACTTACTTCTGAAGCATTATTTCTGTCTTTCACAGACAAACCCATCCCAAGCATTGACTCTTAAATCTGTTAATCTGTTCTCGGGACCAGAAAAGTTTTCTTTTTTTCTTTTATTTCTGGACAACACTCACTTAAACACAGTAAACTGGTATTGCTAAGCGGCTTTCCATCCATTCAATGTAATTCATTTAACTTTCACAGTATTTTCACATATTATCACTTTGTTAATTATTTTGTTGCTTCACCAACAGATAACTTTTATTTTTGTTTTATTGCCATTATCGCAGTCCACCATACACTGTGCATAGACTATCTTCAAAGGAAAAATTAACCAGTTGCAGTAACTAACACATGGATTGTGTTTTTCTTTTCTCTCTTATCTACTCGCTCCAGATTGGTCTGAGACGAAAACTGCAGACTATTCCAGGGAAAATGGTAAACACTCTCCACAGTGATGAGGAAAAAGGAATCCAAGATAAGGAAAGTAAGGAGGAGAGTATCTTGGCCATGTTGGGCATCATTGGGACCATTCTCAACTTGGTAGTCATCATCTTTGTCTACATCTACACCACCTTGTAGGTCTCGAACTCTCATTGTACTCAGCGGCTGGAGCAGAGCTCATCTGTGCTGTTGCAGCTATGTTGAGTGATTTGGAAATGAAGATGGGAGGGGCGAGGAAGAGGCCGAACTCCCCCGGTGGTGAACTGGATCTAAGACTATGTGATCGCCATATGGCATCCAGCTTGCATCACTTCAAACAACTAAGTATATGGAAAACTGGCTTGTTCATCTCCCCTTTACAGGTAGCATTATTCAGAATACCTGGTCCCTTTTGACTTCTACTGCATGAAGCTAATGAGAGACGCTCAAAGGAGGCAGTTTTTACCAACACAGGGACCTGAAAGACTGCAGAGAGAGCATGGACACTTTTGGAAAATATTTTTCAGATCTTCTTATTAATTGAACTATGGAAATGATCTAATTTGCTGACATGGAATAAAAGATGAAGATGTACAGAGGAGGTAAACAATATTATCTCAGTAAAACACTATGTACATCCATTTATATAAGATTTAGACAGACATATTACTGAATTTATACTGTATTTCTCACTGTTTTCTGTAAAAACTGACATTGGATGGTGTTTAATTTTCTTGGAGACGAAATCAACTGAAAGTGGGTTACAGTCACACAATTTGTTTAATGTGCATTTACTGAAACAAATGGTGTCTTTTAATCGCATTAAGTCTGTTTAAATTGCTGAAATGCTATCCGTAAATGGGTGCACTTGACTTTGTGCGTCACATAAAATGGTGGAAGATCAGATAGATTAGTACGAAATGGCTTGATTATCATTTATTATTCAACCTTTTAATCCATTATTTCAGGGTCGTCAACACTGAAATAAGATGCATCCATTTGTGAGAAAATGATTGTGAGCTTTTTCAGCTTTGGAGGCTGAGGAGGTGTTACGCATTGGCTTTGGCCAGATGCAGCAATTTAGGTTAACATTGAGTTCTACTATAAATTTTAGCCTGCAGGAATATACCAACACGCACATTTACAAACTGATAAATGCGACATGATGCGACACTGTAAGCTGTCCACCCATAAGTGTACATAGAATAACTGAGCTTGAGAGCTTAGGATGGTCTGAATTTTTCGGAAATCAGTCTCAGTTTATACATAATTTATTCAAAATTTAGACTCGTGCATCATGACTGTATGCCTTAAAACATGAGGAAATTGCTATTTCCATGATGTATAAAATTATCAGGTTATTACTACTTTGTGAAAGGTTTCACTAATTGTATATACGTATAATCTAATTCCAGTGTCATATTGTTTTTATTGATGAAAGGTCATTTATTATGTAATTTTATAAAAGAACCCTGCTTTTCTCTTAAACAACATGCAACACTTTCGAGTTCTTAAATTGTGACTCTGTGAAATGTGGAATTTGAGTTATTTCCAGACCTGGGCCAACTTTTTCTTCATTTTTATCCTTTTCTGTAGTGAAAGACGGGTGTTGGTTTTCCCACACTGGACAATACTGTGAATGTTGTGAAAATTACATGACCACAGGAATTTAGTAACTTTTGTTAGTTTTTTCTTTTATTGAGTGAAGTGACACTGTGTCATTTGTCCTAAATATCTTACACTTCATCTCTCTGGGAGATGAAACAGGTTCAAACATAGGCTAAATATTATTTGACCCAGAACTGGAAATAACATTTTTGTACTGGGGGTACAACATTAGCAGAAAGTGTGTGAAAAATAATTTCTGTATTTATAGGATGATCCAAATCTGGGCCGGTATGTTTCAGCTTGTACAAAATGAATCAGGTCGAGTCATCTCACTGTTTGAACTAAAATTATCTTTCTGTTTATCATGAATTCTTGTACAAGAGGCCTGCAAAATTATTTAACTGTTACAATCTTCTCAGTTACCTGTGAATTACAGATTAATTTCATTAAACTGCATTTTAAGGAACAGTTCAACATTTTGGGAAATACGCTGGGAGTCTCCACTGGTTGTCTGGCAACCTCACGGTGACGAGAAGACTCTAGGAGGGCATTGTGCTCAGCCAGCAAATAGTCTGGCACATAACCTCTTGTAAAAGCATAACCAGTTCATTTTAGTGAGCTTTAGAGGTGCTGGTAGGTGCATTTTGTACAAACTCTATACCCCCTGTTCCCAGTCTTTATGCTAAGCTGTGGCTTCATATTTAGCGGACAGATATTGATCTTCTCATCTAACTCTCAGCAAGAACACAAATAAGCGTATTTTTACAAAATGTTAAACTATTCTTTTAAAAAACGAAGCTGTGAGAGATGAGAAAAGGCCTATAAATAATGATGTACAGTTTGTAGGGAATGTAAGGCTATAGACAGGCTGCATTATGTGTAAACTATTACTTTTGTGTTCGTCAGTTGACAACCTCGTGATTTCAGAAAGTGCCTGAGATCAAAGTGTCTCAACCTCACCAGTCGAGAGGACAAACCGGTGAGAGTATCCTTATAAGGCCACCTGTCACACAGCCAGGAGAGTGGAAGAAGTTTGCAGGAAAACATGTATCCTGATCTACTCCTCTGCATTCATAATGGGAATGGATTTCTATTAAATGGCTTAGTTAATAAAGTCAGCCATTTTTTGTCTTGGGAAAGGTGCTCCTACCTGTTTAACAGAATAAGGAAAATGAAAGCCTAGTAAGCACATGGACAGGTATTACGAATGTATTTCATGTAAAAGGTGATTATTCCTGTTATCCTTATTGTTTACTTATCTTTCCTAAAGCTATGTAATCTGAACTTATTCTTATGTTTTATTTATATGTGTATGCTAAATCTATTTAAACTGATTGAATAGTCTCTTGTGGGTGACAAATGTATGGGTTAAAAGATTTTTCAGCCTGCAGTTTGGTTAAAAAACATTAAATAAATAAATGTTGAAACTGATTTTATTGGGATGTGTTGTCTTGGTGTATCGGGATGGAGATCAATGGTAATAAATTCATTTTCTTTAACAGTGTCGGTACATTCGCTGCATTCATATAATATACATCAGTTGTGAAAGACTCTTTCAACATCATGAATTCTGAGACAAAAAAACCTTTAGCACTCAGTAGCACTGAAATCTTTCAAAATCCATAGTCTTGAAGAAGAAGATGGAGGAAGAAACCAAACCATAAAGAGTCTATAGCATTATATCCTCTGAGACATATTTCCCCATCTGCCTGCAAATCAATCTGAAGGATGGAGAAAAACAGTCGGAGCACAAAACTAACAAGACAAAGACATAGACATCAAATTGCGCTAAACAAATGTATTTTTATTCCATCTCCTTTGGGTTTGTATCTTTGGTCATATGTGTCAGAATAATTTCCCACTCCATTAAGAGCGCTCTTTGACTGGTAACATACTGGAATAATCCTGTTGGAGGAGAAAAAAATTTGACTAAAAACAGCTTGACTCCACTTTTTCTTTAAATATAATGGATTAGGCAATGAACCAAAAAACAAAACAAAACACAATGTTGTTTGAGGAACCCCAGCTGCTTAAATTCACACATGCCTAGAAGCCTGCTTCAAGCTATTGTTTCACCTGGATCCAGGAGCCAGACAGCACAGCCTTCAAAATCATTCCCCCTTTTCAAGCTGAAAGATGCTTGGTGAACAATGTGCAGGAGATTGTGGTGCATCGCAGATGGATGATTCAACCCAGCAGATTGTCCGTGCAGACGTTCCATCTCTATCTAGCTGAGCTGACATACTTTTGATGGTTTCACAGAAAAGCTGTGCGGGCCATTAATCCATCTACCACACAAGCCCCACCAAATCAACAAGACATACTCATGGCTGGCAATGTCAGGCTGCTTCTGTTGTTATTCAAAGGCAATTCAACCTGTGGCAGCAGCGCACATTAAAATTTTATACCACATTGCAAAGCATAGTTTCCAGTAGGATTGGCTTTTTTTCCAATAATCATATCAACAGAATACAGATTATTTCATTACAAAACACCACCCTTCATGCATGATCACACCCAATGTAAAAATAATTCAACTTGACTGGGGAAAGGGTCAAATGTGTAATCGGTTTTTGGCAATAACAAGTTTTGCTGTAATTAAATCAGAACAGTGCGGTGAGACTAAGAATCTAAACAAGAATTTGATAGCATTTGTACTCTTTTTAAACACTACCTACAGATAATTAATCGCTTAAAAAACAGCTAAACGTGAACATGGATCCAATGACAGGTGAAAAAAAGCAATGTGCTTACATGGCTGCAGCTTTACACTATATAAGTTAAAAAGCAGAGAGAAGAGAGCTGACCCAGGATCAGTTAATCTGATGTTCACCTCTGCAGTACTTCTGAGGCTGTATCAAGTGATCACTCTCTCTCTCTCTCTCTCTCTCTCACCCTTTTTTCAACATCACTCAGACAAATAAAAACAGAACCAAAAAGTATAAAACATTACATTGTTACATAATCTGCCAGTTTGGGTAGCAGGGTACTACACGTTATTGGAATGTTATTGTCTCGGTCTTTTAACCTGTTTTCACGTACATACATTTGTACAGGAAGTTGATACTATTTTGCGAAATTACTAAATTATTGGTTCAAAATTTTGGAAAATATACCTATTCACTTTCTTGCAGAGACAAGGCTAGCTTATCTCCCTTGTTTCCAGTCTGTATGCTAAGCTAAGATAACGGGCTGCTAGCTGTACATATAGCTTCATATTTACCGGAGAGACATGAGAGTGTTATCAATCTGCTCATCTAACTCTTTGGCAAAAAAACGAGTAAGAGTATTTCCAAAAATGTCAAACTAGTTTAGTGGAAAATTTCCCCCTAACTAGTTAGTGCAGTACAACAAATTTTAGATTGTGGGTAAAAGTAAAAGCACAGAGGCAGCTTCCTCAGTGCAACATCTAACAATATTAAAAACAGTGTACCTTGAAGTCCTGGGCCAATGGTTTGTATTCTCTGAGATAACTAGTCATGGATAATGAGATATTTCCATTGACAGTGGAGTTGCAGAAAAAAAAAACCATCATCAAGTTTATGGTCAGTTGGTTTTTCCTTGCTCTTAATATCACTGTCACTGTTGTTTTCCTTTCCTAGACACACTGGGCCAACAGCTGGATGCACACAATTGCACATTATCAAGGGTTGTCAAATGGAATTCTGGGAAATGTAGGAAATCACTAACTGAAGCTGAAGCAGGTTAAAGGGAAAGAGGAGACATCATGAAGGTCAAATAGAGCACTTAATCATAGAATACCTCCTGGAATACACTGAACATTGCAGAGATAAAAAGTGTATTTGAGTGGGGCATCTAGGGGTGAAATCTCAGGTGGGGATAGTATATCTTGACAGTATCTTGGTTTATCCTTACAATTCCTCTGACACACTCAAATACAAGAAGACTTAAGAGATTTAGCAATACCGAATTAAAATAACCTTCTGTGCTCTCAGTCAAAGGTGAAGTTCAAAAGCTTGAAATCAAAAAACAAAGCACCACTTTTTCTACCCAACCAGGTCAGAGTTCATTTCAGAGTATCGATGTCGTGACTTCCCTCAATCCAAAATCCTCCCTCAATTAAGATAAAGAGGATTTCCCCAACAGATGTGTCCTATATAGATTTCCTGTCACAAAGGGTGCACATATCCAGCTGCCTTTCTTCACATTTATTCATGCAGGGAAATAAATCCTGTGATCAAAATCGGGGAACGGGCTTGAAAGCCGTGATAAATCCTGATATAAATGTAAAACTTGAGAGAGAAGTGGGAAACTGTCAGGTTCAGCTTGACTGTTAGAGATTACAAATCTTTTTTTGCATGGGAAATGTTCTCGGTCGTGTTACACTGGAGGTCAACCTGTCGGCCAAGATGACTCCTTAAGATCACTAATGTTTGGGATCCTCAGAGGAAGTCTTTTTGTACTGGCGAGGTGAAGAGGATTAGCAAGGTACAGGAGGTACAGTGACAATACTTTTCAAAGGACTTGAGCAGGGTGGCAGTGGCAGTGGATTGTTTCCCCTTTCTTAAAGTCGAATTGAAATAAAATGCATTACTGCTTGGAAATCACTATTTAGTTTTGACTTATTTGGGCAAAATTCTAAATTGTATTTGTTTAACTGCAGTGATAGCCCCCCTACATTTACGTTCTCCACTGGGCTTGAATTTTTGATATTGATTGACGATATTGGTACTGTAACTTTATTAGCTTAATATCTGTGTGGATGGGCACTAAAAATAGTTCATAATAGCTCAGTGCCCCCTGTGATTTGAATACTCCCTGATGTAAACCTATATGTTAGTTGACAAGCTAGTTAGCCTAGCTTGCTGGAAATTACTTTGGAGATTCGAATCGTTTTGTGCAGTTCAGTTCAGTCAGTCAGTCAATCATTTTCTACCGCTTGTACCCGTTGGGGGTCGCGGGTGACTGGAGCCTATCCCAGTAACTTTGGGCCTTAGGCGGGGTACACCCTGTAAAGTGGCCAAATCGTCGCAGGGCTCAGTTCAGGTCAAAGATTTGTAATTCGTTCACTTGTTTTCTAATCTGAGAGATTGCATTCAGTTCAGTCCATATCGGCCTGCAAGCAATGTTAAGGTTAAAAGCTCAGCAGTAAACTATTTGTGATATCACGATTGTTTCTGTAGCTTCCACAGTCTTTTTATAAAATAGTAATGTACTGTGTATCATGGCTGAGCTGACAACACGCTCAGTCACCAGTTAAGAGAGCTCAGGGGTAAAAGCTACAATGGCGATTCAGTATAGTAAGTTTGAAGATTCTGTGTTAAAGATTCGTTCGTACATGTGCTAAATACGTCTAGCTTACGGCACGATGGGTGACCACTCAAGTGTTGAATGTTGTGAAGGGACACACGGCTTAAATCGTCGCAACTATGCCCAAAAACTGTTTTATGTTCTTTTGAAATAATTTGTAGTTCCTTACACAAAAAGTGAGAAGAATATCAATTTCAGTACAACTTTGATGTGTATAATTCACCTGTCTCCCATGTTTGCACAATCTGAAGAACTAGAAGTTAAAATCTGACCAGCGCAGAGTAATGAAGAAAAAAGTCATTAGTTTCCCCCTCACGATGTGAGAACCAAACTGTTCTCGTATCGTTATGGATGTATTAAGATCATAAAACATGTGCAAACAACACACCCACACTCCCATCTCCATTTTACCTAAAACACAAACTAAAACACACACTCACACACACACACACACTGCTTTATTAGCAGTAGACAAGATGAGGAAGAGAAAGTCATTAGAAGGAGAAGATGCTTCAAAGCAGTTTGTCTTGCATTTAGGACACAAGCCAAGGATGCTCACTTGACAGAGCAAACATGCTTTGCAGTCATATTTACTTTAGAAAGTGGGTCATCATTATCAACACAGTGAACTGAATACAAAACTTTGAGCCTCTGTTTGAAACTGTATTTATCATTTAGAAAATGTAGATATGTTGTTTTTTTCAAAACAATTAAATGCTCATTCCAGCCACAAATGAAAATACAGAGTAATGAAATTGTTATGGCATTAAATTAGTAACAGTAAAAGTAATCACTGAATGAAACATTTTCTCCTTACAAGAAGGTTAAGCATCTGTGTTCAGGGTAAACTGACCTTGGCTTTAATGCATTCAGCTCCATTCAGGTGATGAAATCACCCAGGGGAAACAGTTTACATTGTGACTCTGACTATTACTGACTATGATTAATTATGTTAATATTTACTTAGGGTCTGGTGTAACAGAGTGGCGTGATTAAGTATCTCTCTTGTCAATTGTCACCCAACTTTTGCTTTTTAAATCCAGGCTCATCTCTCTAAGTATTGTTTTAGCTGACTGGAAAGTCTTATGGTAAGATGGGAGATTTTCCCTTGTGGTTTGGAGATCACACCGAGTCTCAGCTTACTGTGCCGCACGTTTTAGGGTTTATACTTACAGAATCTACAATATACGTCATTGTTTATTAGCTAACAATCAGTCACAACGATGTACACAACAGACTTTGGAGTAAGGATAAAGAAATGGATGCCTGCAAAGGACAGATCACAGCAAGCAGTTTTTATAATGGGCAGAGGAGAAGTGGAGGGGGGGACAGCTGTGATGTCTCAAGCTGAGACTGGACGACTCAGCTCTCAGTATCTGTCACTGTTGTCTAAACAAAGACTGCTGAGCTGATCGATAGAGTGGCGAGCATGGGGTTTCTGGAGCACTGACTATTAGGGTGAAATGTCTGTTTATGAGAACATCATGTATGAAAAACTACTTATTCAAATAAAACCGCCTTTGCTTTTTAACATTGGAACGCCAGCATTAAATTGCAAAGACTGCTGGTCAGAAAGTACAAGATAGATTTGATCTGGTGAGAGATCAGTGCTCGCTAACTACTTAGTCTGTAGTGGATAAGCTCAGCAGAATGGGTTTTGCTCTTACTGTACTTCTCACTTTGAGTCTGATTTGTACCCAGAGGAGAGGAGGATGGCTCCCTGGCCAAATGATTAAGGCCGGGTAGACGGGAGCTTTCAGAATAAAAAAGCCCCTGACCAGACACAGTCGTATTCAAGGGCTGAAACACCCCAGTGCACTTCAATCAGTCCAGTTGTTGAGGTGGCACACACGCTGTGCAGTTGCTGAATGTACATTCACTCATTCCTGCTGTTTGAAGCACATCTCTGATATATCCAAGGATCCAAGGAGCATCTTATGCTTATATGATTTCTGCATTGGTGCAAAGTCCTAACATAAAAATGAAGGACAACATATGTGCACACTGCCTACAAGAGTACTCTATTTAATCATTTTTATTGAAACAATTTTGCTTTTCATAGCAACATGCATAACAGCATTTTTATTACCATATAAATATATTATCCATATAATTCAGTTTTTCCCCCTTTATAAAGGCACCGTTTATAAAGGGTTCATAAACTACAATAACTGTATTAATGGTCAATAAATCAGAATCAGAAGCGGAATGTTAATTGGCCAGGTATGTTTACACATGCAAGGAATTTGACTCCAGTTTTCCGTGCACTATATGTACATACACAGCAGTAAAAATGATTTACTATTGCTTTATAGATCCATTATAAGCCATTAATAAGAACAACCTTACAGTTGCCAGGTTGTGAAAAATCTCTGATGGTGGTTTTTCAAGCTGGAAGAGATATTTTCGCAACCTGGAACCCCTAAAGTTGGTCTGAGTAATAGCTTATAACTGTATTATAAAGCATTAGTAAATAATGTATTAACAATAGCCATAGGTTACAACTTATAAACTCTTTGTTGCTTTATTTATATGTGAAAATCTAAAAATCTCGAAACTTTCAGCTGTTCACCCAGTCAATTTTGAAAAGGTTTTATAAACCTCAAGTGATTTTTCTCAACTCACATTGGTTCATGCAGTATAATGCTTTAATGAAAGGGAAAACTGAATAAAGAGTTGAATTTGAATGACAACACAGGGATAAATTCCCTTGAAAAATGACAGAAATCCATATTATAGTGCAGATAAAAATGACACAGGCTGATGCAAGCCTTACTTGAAGAACTAGTATCACTCCTACAGAAGGATGAATTACATAACACAGTCAACCATGTTGCGACTCGTAAATGTGGTAAAATCATCACAGTGAGCATCAGTATTGAATATGTCAAACTGAAATAAGATTTCTATTGAAATTTCAGGATTTTTTAATAGCAGCAAGATGAATGACAAGGCTAATATCTTTACCACAGAAAGACATAGCAGTTCATGCTCACCAGCCAAAGTTAAAGTAAACAAACAGTCACCTTTGTCCTTTAATCAGCTCCAGTTTTGCTTGTTTCAGGTCAGTTAAGTTGCAAATAACTGCCACATAAACAGACTTGAGAAGCTTAAACTGCAAAGCTAAATGTAAGCCTAAACAACAGATGCAATGGTAAAAATATTGACCATGGAAGATACAATTATATTTATAATATTTGACAAATATTATATCAGACAGAAAACCTCTCCATGGTTCCAGTTTGAAAACATAAACATAAATAGAAAACAATACTGTATTGATGAGCTACAACATGACTAATTATTATCAATACAGTGCTTGCAATAAAGGAGTCCCCTCATCAGGTGTTTGAGCATCAGCAGCAGCAGTCCAGCTTTGGCACACAGTCACATTTTAATGGGGTCACGATCAGCACAGTGGCTGTCTGTTTGTTGGACTCATAAACTGTATGTATAATTTTTTAAATTCTTTATATACAGTCCATGGTTGGACTAGAAAGCCCCTTCCTCTGTCAGGCTGAGAACAGAGCTACCATTGCTTTGTTTAACATTAAACGGTGCTGTAAGGACAGGCGTAGGATACAGAGGCAGACAAAACAAGCATGCAGATGACTGCCAAGGAACAGAGGGGATGTCTTCATTTGAGCCGCCAGAGTAATTTCACAGCTCCAAAGACAAGTCTGTTTTAAAGAGGAGAGGAGAGCGATGGAGTGAAGACACACACTGCCCTCTGCTGATGGATACTGAGAGGGTAAAGCAAAACAGTATTTCAGGATATTCTTCACATGTACAGAAGAAGACACATATTAAAAGCTGTTCTAATTTAATATGCTAATTGTATTCAGTGTAACACATTAATTAAGAATCAGTTCAATCAATGCAATAGTCATTAATTACAAAATATGGAAAGATGGATATTATATAATCAACATGAAATTATACAACAACAACACCACCACCACCACTACAAACAAACCAGCCATTTGCTGTACTGTTTTTAGGTTGGTTTGCATTAGATTGTAAAGTGTTTCTAATATTTTGTCCACCCCCGTCATATGACATGCAGTATATAGGTATGAGGTCATCCCAACAGTTAACTGTGGTAGGCTCTAATATGTAAGCCCATCAAAGTCAGTTGCTGACATCTAGCTGACACAGAAGGTAACAACAAACAGTTCAGGACAAAACTGTTTTTCATCTAATCAGAAGATACAATATGACAAAACACCAATAATGTAAAATAAATGAATATATTTTTACATGAGAGTTTGGTGACTTACCTCACTGATTATATTTTGTTCAGAGAAACTTTGCTAGTGATCTTTATTCAGTCTGTTGCTAATGGTGTCCAGTCCACTTGGCATTGACAGAGTCCATTGATATTCAACAGGGTGAGTGTTTGATTTAAACAGGTACTCAGAATAAAATCTCATCTCTGACTCTGAAAAATAACACAAACCCGCTAATGACAGCTGAGTGTTGCTGTCCACTGTGGTACAATGCAGTAAAACTGTGATTTTTTTCATCTCTACACAGCATTGTTTAACACTAAACCAGAATACTGAAGAGAGTGTAGTTGTCCGTCTTTGCAGGCGATCATGTCAAGACACAAGCTTACTCAGCCGCCCCACTGCAGGTAATCAAGTTTTTTTTTAATCCACAATCAGGAACCCAAAGACTCAACAACTCACACACAAACCAGGGAATAGTGCAATGAGTGTGAAAAGAGCTTGAATGGAGCCTGCACTGCATTGTTTTAGTGCGTGAATTGAAGAACCAACCACAGTTTTATGAAATAAGCATAGGATAAGCAAGGGATATTAGACATGTAGCATTTATGCAAAGCTAAGTTAAGCGGTTAAACAGACTGAAGAATAACACACATGTCAAAACGTTATTTAACAGGCAGCTCCTAAGTTAATACCCCTTAATGCTTTGCAGGGTACAAATGAAAATAAAGACATCAAACATTCATGAGCTCCAGCATTAGAGATTTACACATTTATACAGACAGTAAATATGTCTGTACGACTGTGTAACACCTAACCAATTTCTTAATGTATCTACAAATGGACATGACCTTGTAGTCGTCCCACTTTTGCTTAAAATGTCTGGTAAGATACATAAATAATGTCCAATATGAAATACGACCTTTGGAGTTGCTAATTTTCAAGTGTCTGTTCATTTGACTCTACTGACAAAATTAGAGGAGACAATTATTCCATTAGCCTTGGCTGAGAATGTGTCACCTTCTGGGGATGGCTAATGTATTGCATCTTCTTTTATGCATGAATAATTCATAATCATTAATTACATCCATTTCCCAACCTTATCCAACCCTCGAAAAGAAACCACATTATTATACATTTAATCTTAGACAGCGTACTCTTGTGTGGATTTGGGAACCAAATGTAAAACATAACAGGAATAACAAAGCAGTCTGGGTTCCCTGTCTTTTTAGGAAAATCCCAGAATAAGAAGTGATATTTCATGGCATCCTCTTTTCCATTTTGGAGAAATCTTTGGAGCAAAGCGCTACTCAATTATGTTTTTGCACTTGAAACTGCCATAAATGTATTGTCTGTTTGGTGTTTTTTGAGTTTTTCTGCATGGTATTTGTTCAGCCAACTTGGTGTGTAATCCAGACAAAACTCTGTTGCTCTGAAGCATAGGATTTCTCCCAGGAAAGGCCTACTGGACTTGATTGATGTTTAAAGGAGCAAATGTAAAAATATTTATAAAATTGATTAAAACTGATTTTTAGTTTTTTTGTGCTTTTCAACAAAAACACGCAGATTTTTTCAAATAAACAGGAATACAGTAGATCAGTTTAAGGTGATGCTTTGATTACTTTTACCTTCGTTTTTTCTTCCCCAGCATCAAAACATTGTTTCTTTTGTTTCTTGTTGCACGAGGACACCACTGAGCACCATTTACAGCAAAGAGGGCACTTATGTGGTGACTAAAATAAAGTTGAAAGATAAGCCAGAGTCCTACAAAGTCATTAAAAAGAAATTAAACTAAATAATTGCACTGAAAATGGAATTTTGTACATTTCCATTCACATTGTTTTTAACAATCAGACTAAATGCCACCCGAAAAAACCTGGATTCTTTTTTTATCTAAAAAACTAAAGTAATAAGTAATAAGACTAAATCATAGGGAACAATTTAGTGATAATAACACAGGGGAACATTTAAAGTAGGTACATGCATTATTTTCCCTTTTCTATTATCACTGATTTATTCCGTTTTGAGAGGTCAACCAGTTAACAATGTGGTTGCATTTTCTGGTTTACTCAGATTTTAAGATCTCAAAGACAAACATTATAACATTTTAAATGATAGCATGATTTCTGAGCTCAGTTACTTGCCTGAGTGACATTGGTGTCCATGTTTATCCCTTAATGTTGTGTCTTACGCTGCACGTCACGTCTGCACGGGAATGACAGGGGAGGAATGGTTGTTATGTTTGTGTTTGAGTGAGTGAGTGAGAACAGACAGGGTTGATAACCTTTTCAGAGAGCTATCATTTAATAAACACTGACAGCCTTTTAGAGACCACTTACCATTCATCTGGTCTACAAGATTAGGCCCTCCGGTGAAACTACACAGTGATTGAATCATTGTCCCCAGACAGTAAAGAAAATCAATCAATATTTTAGTGCTGAGGCTTCATATTTTAGGAATTCTGGCAGCAATATGCACCAGTCCTCCATCCATCCATTAATCCATTTTCTTTACCTGGTTAACTATGCAGGGTCAGAAGGGGCTGGGCTCTATAATGCGTTTGGCAAGCGGTGAGGTACATTCTGGACAGGAGAACAGTCTTTAACAGGGCTAATGCACACAAGCTATGTCCCATTTCAGATCCTGAACTGGAACCTGATTTCCAAGTAAGAGGAACAACCTCACAGAGACCAAAACTAATGGCACATTCAGACAGCCCTGAACTTGATATTCAGATATTTCAAAGTTCATGATACCACTGGAAAGCTGGGTCAGGTTTCATGATACCCGAGTTTACAGTTGTGACAAGTTGGCAAAAGGGGTCACACGTTAAAGGTGTACTTCAATGATTTCCCACATCAATATCAGTGAACTCGTTATACTGAGTCAACCTGTGAAAACAGTTTTGTAATGTCTTCTATGGCTCTGGAGGTGCTTTGTCGAGTCAGAAAATAACCTTGTTGATGTCATGAGGGTTATCATGGCTTGGGCTTTATAAACATTTGTTAAGGGAAAGCCAGTGTTACAAACTGGGGCAGTGAGGTTCAAGAGATGATGCAGAGTTGCGTCATGGGAAATGTAGAATCCGGTGTTCTGGGAGTTTGACTCATACGAGGTACTATTAAAGTAAAGATATCACAGCCTCTGCTGCATCAATTTTGACCACTCCTGCTTTGAAATTTCAGTTACACCCTGTGATTAACAACACATTATTTTAAGGAATGGTTCAACATTTTGGAAATATGCTTATTTGCTTTCTAAAGGAGAGTTAATGAGAAGATCGAAGCCACTCTCATGTCTGTGCGTTTAGTATGGAAATTATCTTAGCTTAGCATAAAGACTGCAAAATGTTAGCCTGGGTCTGTCCAAAGTTTAAAAATCTGCTTGCCTGTACCTCTAAATCTCATTGATTACCACAATGTATCTCAATTAATCAGTACACAAACTGTTTGGGATTTTAGGGGGAATTATATGCTGTCACTATTGCTTGGTGAACGACAGAGTCTTTTTATCTTAGAGGTTGCCAACCAGCGGGCACGGTGCACAGAAGTACTGGGTGGATGAATAAACCGTTGGTCACTACACCAAGTAACTTTGCATCTTTCTCAACCTTCTCCTTGAACTCTCAGCAAAAAAGACACAAAGTTAACTCACAAAATGCTGTGAGGCAACAGTGCTGCTAAGAAATGAACATCAACCGCCCTAAAACAGACTTCCAGTGAATGCAAAAACAAGAAACTGAGAAAAAACAAATTTAAGGTTATGTTTTGATTTCACCTTCCAAAAATAGTACATTTCACTAGTGCAAAAAGACAAGACAGATTTTATATGACTAAACCACTACCGCTCAACACACACACACACACACACACACACACGCACACACACACACACACACACATGCACCCGTGAGACAGGTTCACTGTGAGTGTTTTTCCACAGTCATCCGGTGACACGTTTCATGCACCACTGCAGCAAACACGAGAAGTGCATACCGGAAACAGGCCGACAAGGATAAAAGCAAGAGCACCAGAGTGGGGCACGCATCCGCGCCGTACATCTGAGGCAGACGCTCACCCACCCGACTACATGTTTTTATATTAAATATGAAGCAATTACACAGCTTTACACAAGCCAAGCAAAAAAATCCCCTCCTCTCCCATGTTTTCCCCTGCTTGTGAGGAAAAACTTTAATAACATCTCATGGTGGAATCAGACGTCCCTTCCCCCCCACAACTGACTTTTAAAATACGTTGAAAGCGAGATGAGGGATAAATTGATGAAGTTACACTTGGATGAATAAATTAGTGTACCAGAATACATTTACATCTAGATGAGATTACTGTCCTGACATACAGGCTCATTACCGGCCTCTGGTGCTTCCTCCAGACGCCATCACCCAATTGCATCCTAATTCATTCAGCTGGGCAGCTGCTGTGACTGTGGGAACAATACTTATAGTAACTGGCTGATTGATATGATAAATCAGAGGGAGGGCACATGAAGGAACCACCAGCCACACATTATATAAGTTGAGTATTACTGCACTAAAGAGACCCCAAGGTGCAAATAAATGTCTCAACGTTTGAAGTTGAAGGATTCTTAAGTAAAGGCTAAATAGCACAGCTTCTGCCCACAAACAACATCAGAAGAAAATCCTCCTACAATTCACACACTGACCCCTAAACACTTTTCCTTGCCTTCTAGTATGAAGCAATGGTCCTTTGAGAGCCTTTTATCTCCACAAATAAAAACAGACTGTTTATATGCAATCATAAAGAAATATGAAACAGGAATTCTGGTTTTATGTGGCTCTGTTGGGAGGCTCAAGGATCGCAAGAAGCAGCTGCCTAAAGGGCTGTTAAACATCCAGCATACTCTAAACATGTATATAGTTGAATACACATATCTGTATTTACGTACATTTATATTTTTTCTGGAATTATTCTATTTTATTTTAGCAGTGGTGGAATGTAAAAAACGTATATTTACTCAAGTACATCTTTGAGGTAATTTACTTGAGCATTTCCAATTCTGCTACTTTATTCTTCTACGCCATTACATTTTAGTGGGAATTATTGCACTTTTTGCACCAGTACATTTATCTTGTATCTATAGTTACTTTGCAGATTCATATTTTACATTCAAAATATATGATGAGCCTCTAAAATATGATGCATTGTTACAGATGAAAGTAAACAACAATATATAAAGCTTTTAAATTTGCTCAACTAGCTACAGCATTAGTATGTTTATTACATGTATAGCATCATTAGTAACAATGCTATAATATATACGTTTATCCTTCTACTTAAATCAGCTATAATTTAACAATAACAATGTATCAAATGACAATGTGACAGTGTGAAAGAGGTCACTCGTAGTGATGAACCTACAGAGAATCATTACCTGAATTTGCAGCTCCCCTTGGCTTTACTGAGCTTTATAATGAGTTTGAGCTCATTGTTTAGCTGTCTAACCTGCAACTTTACTGTTTTTGTTCACTCTCACCGCTGTCATAGCGTTGTTTTTGGCCTCAGCAAGTAGCTGTTTTCAGCCAAAAAAGCTCTAAAAACCCACTGTACCCTACCTGTTCAGCACCAAAGAGCAGACAGACACAGTTAGTGACTATCTGGTGAACATAGTGGAGCATTTAGCAGCTAAAGAACCAGATGTTTCCCTCAGTAGTTGGTGGAGACCAAAACAGAGCTAAAAGAGAGTGAATATTGGATTCACAATGATCCGGTGGCCAGAAAATATATGCTATTGTTGCTGTGTCTCCTGGATGTGTACGCTTTTACATTAATATCACCAAATTAAATTACTACATTCAATTCGCTAGTGTTTTCCATCTTCCACAGTCCATCTGGACAAACACAGCAGGCTTGCAGGTGCACTGGATCAAAGCAACAGAGCAGAAATGGCCTGGAGCTTAAAGTGAAAGTGAAAAGCCCAGACACAAATGGAAGGAGAAAACAACATAGAGTGTGGAAAGGTAAAGGTGGCTCTAAAGGGAAATCTGCTGAAGGGGAGGCTCAAGGGCTGGAATAAGACCCCTGTCATCAGTGACCCGAGTACTCACACAGTCATGCACATGAGCACACACACATTCAAGCTGCAGCTTGAATGAAAGCCTGAATTGAAGAAGCACTGAGCAAACACATTTAGTCAATAATGTAATAAGAATTCTAATGAGCAGCTGTTATCTTTTGTCTTTTACTATCCTTTTTAAAAACATGATGTGGTGTAAATGTTGTTTTTTGGATGATTTACACACAAAACATGATTTTCCAGGTACCAAATTATTACATGATCACAATCGATTGTGCATTAGAGTTGACCCTTGCATACCATTTGAAGGGCACTGCCTTGAGAGTGGGCCCATCTGCACCTGTCACTGCTCACCGCCAGATGTTCAATAGACGCCTTCTGACACTCTACATGGCGCCCCATCTATCACTGACCACAAGGCCATAACTTTCTGCTTCCCCATGTACCATATTCAGGCAGAAATCTGAATATGAGATGTAGGAAGGAAGAAGAAGAGTGGCTGTGGTGAATGAAAAGGTATCGGTTAAGTCGTGGGCTGCCGATGACAGCACAGCAGGGGATTGTAAATCTGTGTTGGCAGGTACATGTTATAGATTTGAGAAATGGCTGCTGTATATGGTGTACAGCAAGCAATAAGGACAAAGCAGCGCTGTCGAGGACCTCATGGGTGCCAGCTGATGGACAGTCCATGTTATTAGTATTAAATCACAGAGGATAAGTGTGAGTCTGGTTGTCTCACTGGTGAGCACTGCCTTGTAGAAAGAAAAAGACAAACTGTGCCTCTGTTTTGATCAGCACTCTCTGTGTCATATATGTTTATATGTTTAGAGAGAAGACCAGAAACCCCAGGTGGAAAAACAAAGACTTGTTTTCTGTAAAAACGGGCTCTCTTTTTCTTTTATGGTATCAATATGATATTCTTATTAGTTTTCCACAGTACATATATTTTGTTGAAATATTCAGACGTGAAAATGGTTAATTCATGTTAATAATTCCATCAATATAAATTAACTGACTGTCACAATAAAGTACCCAGGTTTTACTTTCAAGTTCTTCATTGCTACACCGCATAAGGTGTGGTGATGTTTTGTTCCGATCTTCCCTCCTTTAAATCAAACAACATGCAAATACCCGTGAGTAAATTGAGATTTAAAATGAAAAGATCTGTGTAATCAGCTCACATATCATTTATTGTAGAAAACTGCAGATAATGTGAGGTGTTTAATTAATGACAGTCAGACTACTATGCAGTCGGACTATATTAGTCTGAAATTAAATAAGTATCCATTCAGTCTCATACAATTCTTCACTAGCTTGGACAAAACTGTCAAACATGTGCAGCATAGTTGTGTAGATGGTGTAACTTTGTGCTCTTAATTGCATAGTCTTTTTAGTAGGTATGCTTACAGGCTTCTTAATTTATTTTAGGAAAGCCTAATACAGCAACATATAAATGAATCCAAGTTTTGTGACTATAGATTTTCTAATTTCTAAACTAAACTAATAATTTGACTCCATTAGTTGACTGTCTTAACTGTGTCTTTACTGTAAGAAAGGTTTTATGGCTAAATATTTTCAGTCAGTCAGTCATTTTCTACCGCTTGTTCCCGTTAGGGGTCGCGGGTGACTGGAGCCTATCCCAGTGACTTTGGGCCTTAGGCGGGGTACACCCTGGACAGTGGCCAACTCGTCGCAGGGCTGACACAGAGACAGACAACCATTCACACTCACATTTATCCACTAGGGACAATTTAGAGTCACCAATTAACCTACACATGCATGTCTTTAAACGGTGGGAGGAAGCCGGAGAACCCGGAGAAAATCCACGGTAACACGGGATAGACACGCAGACTCCACCCAGGGAGATCATGGTCTGGGGCTAAATATTTAATTAAATATATTTTTTAATGATGTGTGATCTTTTTATAGGAGTTTATATGAAATGAAATCATTAAATACTGAGCACTGTGTTTTGACATTAATCTGTAGCTTCTAAATAAAATCTGGCTCTTATAAAATGACCTTGAGCGGGTTGCATCAGGTTTATTCCCCACTGCACACAGAGTAATAAAAGAAATTGATACCAAAATGGACTTCTAATCAAAAAACAGTAGATGACATTTACTGTCACAGAATTGATCAGAGAGATGAATCACACATTGTCCTTGAGTGCAATTTGTGGTTCATTGCGACCTTTGACCTGGGTGTGTAGTGAGAGAACATTTCTACAGGTCACAATGGAAGCCTCTAACCAAGTTGTTAGTAATGATGGCAAACAAACACACACACACACGGAAGCAAGACACACGACAACAATAATACAGTGCGTGGTGTGGACAATTTAGACAAGTTGCTATCCTACTATGCTGTCTAAGAAAAACCTCACAATGGCCACTTGTGGTCTTTTGTGGCTGGATGGTTTGGCATAAAATGCTTTTGTGATCTGGATGGCACGAAACCTCCAGCAGAGACGGATTATTGCTAGAGGAATTATGCAACTCCCTCCCAACACCTCACATGCAGTGGAGACAAATATCAAATTGTGCTTTATGTGTCAATAATGTTATCTATTATGTTCGGTACTAATGTAAAGACACAATGTGAAGTATTTACATGTAGTTTCTGTATTGATTTCAAATGCCAATTATGTCCTGAGGCAATTTGACCTCATGGATAGCATAAATGGGTCCAAAACGTGAATACACTATACACAGTCATTTGTGAAGGTGTACTGTAGTTTTTTGTCATTTATTTTATTACATTAAAGCGTATGGTGCTATTTTACAGTGTCCACCCCCTTTTTTAGTGCCTTTATGGTCTGTTTCAAAAACAGACAGAGAGAGCGAGAGAGAGACAGAGGGAGAGAGGGAGGATGACATGCAACAATGATCCAAGGCCAGATCCATGACATGCATCTGTCCTGAGCTAACTGAGCCAATGTTCAGTGTTGATCTCATACTAAAACACATTGTACACACAAGTACTACATCCACAGAGGGAGGGAATACCACAAAGGTCACGACAGTTTGCCCTGCATTTGCAGCTAAAAGTCAAACGTGTGCACATTTGAACACACTGGCAAGTGGCCCAGCAGAGTGGCAGTGTGCCATGGCATTCAGGCATGCAAAACTGTCTGAGCAGAGCGTGTGTGTTTCTGCATGCAAACAAACCTGTTGCGAAGGCTTGTTTTCATGATTTGTTTTGGTCCACTTTGGTTTGAATATATTACCACAAAGGACAAAGCAATCAGTGCCAGGAAGACCACAAAAATGACACAAGGACATTTGAAAGTCAATTTTATTTATAGTGGAGAACAGGGTGAGTTGAGCCTTGGGCTAAGATGAATATCCCAGACAGACATACTCAAAATTAATCAGGTGATCATGGAAGTAGATTTTGGAGGAGCAGTTCATTTCCATAAATTTCGGATGGGTGAGAGCACAAGGAGGATGTGGGAAGAGAGCCAGGCCAAACAAAGAAATTAGTTTTGCTGTGTCACATGGTTTTCCCCAGGGTGAAGATGTCATGAGCCATGCATTTAATAGAAGCAGATACATTTGAGGCTGTATTAAATATTACTTCAGGGGAAAAGAAGCAGATATTTAATTTAAACAGAATGACATTTCACAAAACACAACACATAGCATTTTAGAAAACACAACATCTCCGAAAACAATGACATTCCTGTTCCTGTAATGAGAGTTAAGGGGTTTGGACACACCTGGGCCCGAGAGATTGGATTAGAGTGAGGCGTTGTTCCTGAAGTTATAATAACTTTATTTGGTGTGGCTTAAACCAGAGCACCCAAATATGGATAAATCATGGATACATTCTAATGCACAAAATAGTCAGTTAGCAAACCATGAATGACACCTTCATGATGTTGTTCATGAACGGTGACAGTTCGGCAGGTGGTAGCACTTTTATGTGCACTGATTGGTCCGCCGCCTGTCACCTCAAGGCTTTATAACTCAGATCTACAGTATAGAACTGTCAATCATTCTCTGCCTACTGTTATCTCTCCACTCACCAATCTGGGATATGAGATATGATCACCACATTCAAGTAAATATTAGTCGCACTGCTAAGACTGTAACAGATAAACAGATTAGAAGCCAGACTGTAATAATGAAAGCTTTTAGTTGGCTGAACTTGACACTTTCATTCTACTCAGCTGAACCTTTTTCTGGAAGTTAGTGTGAGAAATTGATTGAATTTCCATGGATACCCCACATTCTTTCACATCAGCTACTGACTGTAATTAATGCAATTCTATTTTAGAACCACAGTATTGCTGACTGTATCCTGCTCTTTCCTCTTTGTGTAGTTGACAAGTTTTATTTTAGTAAATGTGATATGATAAACACAACCCATAATTCCTTCAGATTAAAGGATTAAAGTGCTTTAAAGGATAAATGGTCAGAGGTCAAATGACAGGACTGATTTCTCCTCCAGGTAAAATGAACACACACATACACACTTGCCCACTCCATCACCACTAACTTAAGTGGCATATATAGACAGAAAGATATGCATGAATGTTTATTGGCCCTTGATATAAAGATGAATTGCCTTGTAAAGCATCACAACAGAAGTTCAATATAATGAAATTATTTATGGTGGGAGTAGTTTGGTGGCTTTAGAGCCACAAATACATTGCTTTGTTTGCTATGTTACATAAAGAAGTAAAGGTATTCTGGTCACACTTTCTGTGGAAACTTAGAAGATTACCTCTGAGAATCCTTTAAGTAAAAGCGAGAAACTCTTCTGGTCTCATCAGGTTGAGATTGGCAGTTAGATTTTTTGATGTGACTAGTAATCTTCCCCAAACCGGAGGAGTTGCCCGATAACATTAAACCACAACAAAGCAGCCGTGGTACACAAGGTGCTTGGCATATACACTGAAAAAAAAAACAACTCTAAAAACACGGCACAATTCTGGCAGCTGAGTCAAAAATACTTAAATTTTACATTAAATCTTGCGTAATGTTAATTTATGCCTGTAAAAACAATGAAATTACCTATAAGTATGGTTGAACACTACTATAATACAAATAATCAGGCTTAAAATTGCAGATGAGTGTGGTTGTTAGTAGTCAGTTTTATTATATAATTTTATATACAAATCTTATTTAATCAATATTCAATGTAATAAAATAACAAAACATTTGATTTACCTTTAAAACATTTTTCCAAATACTGTTATCAAACAAATAATGATTATAATTAAAACAAACTACTGGCAATTATAAGTATAAGTTTTTACATGTAACTTGACATAAAAATCTTGTATAATTATATATATTAATACAATTATAATTAAATGTCCCATATTGCTTCAACAACTAATACCAGTAACATTAAATGCGTTGTTTGTTTGATAAATCTATTTAAAAAAAATTCTATTTTATCATGCTGACAGACACTAACATACAATAGCACAATGCTTCTGCAATAAACCTGAAATTATGTTAATACAATCTGAATTTTGAACTGGGGCAAAAAACCCTCTTTAACCTCTTTCCTTTGGAGGAACCTTCAAGAGAAGAAAAACAGCAAGAGACAGCATCATTGCAGTGTGCTCACAACACTCTTCCCAGCTCTGCCAGTGGCCTCTCCCATTCCCTGCGCTTTTCGGTTTGTGGGTCCGTTTCCTGTCAACAAAGGTCAACAAACCCAACAGCAGTCCACTTTTGCCTTCCCCGGTCCACACACACCCACCCCACCTTCCATGTCTCCCACCTCAAACCTGTCAAGTTGTCAACCTGTTTTTTGGATAAAAGCTAACAACAACTTTTACTCTATACTCTGTCTGTGTAACCGTGCTTTTGGGTTCTAGTCTGTTCTGTGTCACAATTGTTACAGTACAATAGGGCCGGAATGAACCCAGCTCACTCTGAGTCAGTTAGGCAAGAGCTGTCAGCACAGCTATTCCCTCCTTCTCTTTATCCCTTTCTGTAAGATGCTGCAGTTCCAGCTAGTACTTCTGAAGCCTCAACATCTTCTGATGCTGTTTGCTGAGCCAGAGCCCAGAAACAGCTTGTAACCAACAATAGAGCTCTGCTAGGCCAATACCATAGTAAGTTGGGAGTACTGAAATACCAAAAAGGGACAGCTGATGCCACTGGAGGTCTTATGGGACTAATTTAATCAAACCTCTGAACAAAAGAGTAGCCTGTTATCACTCCTTAAACTGGTTTCCTGTTTTTTAACTGCTAACATTAGACAACAACTAATGAAGGTTTAATGTTTTCTGATGCTACAAATGTTTTACATCACTGATGCTTGTCCATATAGAAGTGACACAGGGTTATATGTTTAGTCATGTAAGATGACTATCAAGTCAAATTGTTTATTGTTACACAAATTGCTACGCTAGGACAAAGAAAAGGGGTCTCCCATTAATGAAGATGTCAATTTCTTCTACATGCTTGCAACAGGAAGGTGATGCTAGAAGTATTCAAATGGTGGCAATCTGTGATTTCACCGCTAGATGTAAATCCTACATACTGCTCCTTTAAAATACACTATAATCATATTACAAATGTTATACATACAGTAGTAGCTTTAGGTAAAATACACAAGCATGACAAACAAATACTATAGAAATATGCCCTGGTTTACAGTACAGTTTACAGTATTTATGCATGATGCAAACAAATACACACCTGTCTTTCACCTGTGAGCATTGAGATGTGCGGCCATGGACTGTGCATTTTTATCCAGAACAATAGCGCATACTGTACTTCTGGTGCCAATGTGCTTTATCGCATCTGGCTGGTCAACAGCCACGGTCTGGAAAACAATCCAGAGAGGCAATTTTGGACTGTGATATGGTTGAAATGCATTAATTTAGCCAGAGCAGATGTGGTGCGCAGATGCACAAAGAGGCTTATCACGACGGCTTCTTCATCTGTATTGTAGGTTGATGAAAAATAAACTGACTTGGGCAGTGGAAACTAAAAAAAGGCACCTTGATGATAGATGACTCTGGTCACATAAGGTACAAGTAAAAAAAAAAAAGTTATCAGTTTGAGAAGGGTGACTGAAACTTGAGGCCGCTGTGGCTTGCTGGCAGAACGGTTGCCTGCCAGTTGGAAGGTCAGTGATTCAATCCCCCTGCCATGCGTCGAAGTATCCTTGAACACGATACTGAACCCCAAAAATACTCCCGAAGCTGCGCCTTCGGTTTGTGAATGCTCTCATATGTAAGTCGCTTTGGATAAATGACTAAATAAATGTCTGGAATATGAACTCATAGGTGGTTCACGTGAGAAATGTTGAGAGAAACATGGTGTGTAAAGCAATGACTGCCTCCCTGTGGGTTACATAGTCAAACACACACGATGAATTTCAATATATTTAGCTGAGCATTACATCTTAAACATATGTAAAACAATCACCTTCCTTGTTGGCGATTCATCACTTGAGAAGAGGCAAACTAATACATACTGCACAGAAAGTGCACTGAGTCAAGAAAAGAGCTTATAAAGCGCATGGAAAGTGTGAGTGTATGATGTGTTTGCGTGCAGAAGTGTGGGAGAAAGAACATGAATCTTCTTTGAGAAATAATAAACCGGTGTGTGTGTAGGGGGGAGGAATGTGGGAATTTTTTTCATTATATATAGTTTCCCTTGTGGTGTTGGCTCAAAATCCCCCTATTTGATGATTGAAACATTGCTTTTTGATTGATTACTGCTGTTTAAAATCTGTGTAATGTTATTCATGGGTTCTGACCCACAGCTGTCAGCCAAAATTACAACAAAAGTCCTCCAAGATTAGGGATATTTAGGATTAATCAAGGAGCATGACAGCTCTCCCAAGAGTCCAACCGTACACGCACACACAGTATACATAACTACATAAAATCACACAAAGACAAACATGCACATTCTGGGCAATGTAGACCTTGGTGTCAGACCACATCAGTCACACCACAGGCATTCATAAATGTTGAGCAGCCCAGCCAAGTAGGTGGCATGGCATAATTCCAACTCCTTACCATCAACCTGGAATATTTTAACATGACAAGACACAGTTTGATGCTTGTTAATCTATTTTTACAGAGATTATGCTGCTGTGAATCAGGACCAGTGAATGCCCAGTGGCATGTCCATAACAAAATGGAAAAGGTTACAGAACAGGCAAGGTTTATTACAGAGTTGGAGAACCACAGAGATAGGCATCAGACTAAACTGAATGTTACTGTAGGTGATGTTGAAGCTGCAATTCTGATAGAGTATCTTGTGTGGCTGTGAGGCTGTTGAAGCGACGTTTTTGTTTGTAACTGTCCAGCAAAAATTTCAACTTCATGGACAACGTGAACATAATCATAATATTTGCTAATTAGACCACATTGACAATGTCAACAGGTGATACCAGCCTGTTATTTCTTCTTCTCCAGTCATACAAATGCGCTGTTTTTCATGTTTTACGTCATGTTACTGTACATAGGGCCGTTGGAAGTAAGGGTGCTGTTGGTGCTGCATCACCCCCTGCTGGAAAAGGGAAAAGCTGCAGACTTGCACAGGACTGATGAACACATTATACATATTAAAACATTTTAAATAACTTATTTACTGAAGAATTGAATGCTTGAGGAAGTTTAGAGTACATTTTAGGAATACTGAATAATGAATTATTAAAATAACACCAAGCATCTTGTTTAACGGATGTTACCTCCTCTAAAGCGTTTGTTTTATCATGAGCTGCTGTTGAGCAGTTTAACATTTATCATTAAACAGTAATATCACACTGATTTGGCTATGTTGTCGTGTGCTGTGCAAATTGGGCTTTTGAACCGGTTATTGTGCATTTTTGGGTATGATGGATGTTGCTGTGTGCAATGGGCCTTGGTAGTTGCAAGACTGACACTTTTTTCTCCTGGCTTAACTGAATTTGCTGCATACGTGCACGCAATGTCCGTGCCCTGTCACAGAGCCAGAGGTTTAAATAGTGCAATGTAATGTATTTGTGCTGTTCAAATATTGTGCATATTTGAATGTGTTCTTGTCCATTGTGCGTGACAGCTTTTGGACCTGTGTAACTATGTCTATGTCTATTTGTATGTTCTTTTCTGTTGTGTGCAACGGGGCCTGGTAGATACAAGACTGGCGTACGTTTGCTTCAGAGGCCTATGTAATATTACCCCCCCAGCCACGAGCATTTACTGTTCAAGCAAAACTAAATGCACTTCCCACTTCAGCAACCCCAACTTAAAGCCTCTTCATGGCATAAAATCAAAAATAAAATATTTGATGATTAGGTGCTAATTATCTATAACCTCAAGTCATTCACGTTCCTCATTTGACACATAAAAGCTGACAGACTGTTATCACCTGTTTACTATGACGGAGTATTAAAATGTAGGAACATTACTTAATTCTTGAAAAATTATGAGGTTTTTTTCTCAAAATATTTCAACATTATTCTCAAAATATGTGACTTTTTTTTCCAAACCCTGGTCCTAATACTCTGTCATGTTTAAAATTGCTGCCTGAAGTCTAAAAATAAGTTTCTTTTACCACTATATTGTTATAATTTAAAACAACAAGAAAAAAAGAAAAACTGTAACATTTTATACCACTTCTGCAGAAATGGAAAAAATGATGTTTTACTGGTAATTTTAATTTGGACCACCAGATTTTGCTTTAAGTACTCTTGGAAAAGTAAAATTTGGCTCAATAATCATTGACTTTAAAAAAAAACATTCTAAATCCACCATGCATTACACCAGTATTGGATCATAAATTAATCTAATTTCTGTAACTAATTTTGTTAGTAAACCAAATCCTGAAATACGCTGATACTAATAAATCACAGCATCACTGGGGAAATGGATATGTGCTGCTTTGCTAACTGGATCACTGAGTCACTCGAAGCAAAGTGTTCCAACGGCTGGTTTTAAGAAATATGACAGTTCTCAAAGTGACACAATATTAATTAAGAACTCAACATTAAATTCCTTGTCTGCTGAAACTGAAACATCACATTGAAGCACAAGTTTACTGTTTTTTAGACGAGGGCTTATCAAAATGTTTTTCCATCATTTTGACTGTGAATAGCACAATGATACTGTTGTGAGATTTTTACCACTCTGCTGCAGCTTCTCAAACACAGCCCAGTAGGGAAACCGTTTAGGCGTAAAACAGCCATAATAAATCTTGTTTTCAAAACATGGGAAGTGCACAGGTTAGTCAGAGGGGCCTATCTGTTATTACAATAAAAAGATTCACAAACTTTGCTTTCCATGAGGTTAAATTGACTTGATTTTAATTTTGCACAACGTGCAGCTTTCGGCACAGATGTCAATAAAACCTGGTATAAAGCCTGTCGCCCTCCTTTCACTGGTGGAACATAGACATGTATGACGGTGCTGTGAGCTTCCTGTTTGTGAAAAGAGATTTATCCTTGTTTTTGAAGACCTCAACGATTTCCCCAGTGTTTAATCTGTGTGAGAAGCTGCAACAGAGCAGTAGGTTTATTGAGGTTGTGCAATGCACGATTTTCAATGGCAGGAACAAGATTTTAATGAGATCTTGGTTGAAAAATGTTGAACCCACTGACTAATTTATGCTGAGTGCTTAAAACTAAGCGTGTTAACCATGGAAGTGTCACTCCCAGGCATTAGATTACACTAATATCCCATTCATTTAGTGATTTCCATATTGTGTTTAAAAACCCACCATAAAATCTTAAAATATCACTCTTAATGTAAGATCAACATAAATGTACTGATCCGTGACAAATTAGACAATATAATGCAACAATTATGTGAATGTGCTATCTCATTAGACAGTGTGGAGGAGTAATAGTGTTATGACTGTACATATCAGTTGTACAAAGTGTTTGAAGCTAATACAGAAGTTCATAAAGAAACTGAATTATGTGTTCTCAGAAACTGGGAGTGAAGCTGTGAACTGGAGTGAAGTGAAATCCTCCACACTGGAGGGTGGATCTTGTGTACGCCTGCTCAGCAGAAAACCAGACTGGAGGATGGAGTCCTTAACTTGCTGATCTAGGAGATCCGCTTCATCCCCTCCATGGCAGAGGTTATAGTAAACTATCAAAAACACAACATGGGATCAAGCTACGAATGGCAACATGAGGCAGGACCCATCAGTATTTTCCCCTTTACTCCAAGGACAATCACTTAAATTGTTTCCAGATATTGTTTATCCTACAAATTATAAGTCAGTGTCTTCTGAAAGGACGAAGAATTTTCTTTATGTTTGAGAAAAAGGGTCGATATTAGGACAACCTAAATTAGAAGGGAACACAAATATTCTGAAATATGTCTGTGATACTTGACCCATAGAAGATTTAACTGTCTGACCACAAGCCCACTGTTGAGCTCTTTGTTTTGTAAATAGACACTGGTGTTACTCAACCAAGGAATGCATTTTAGTATCCACAGCAGCATCCATTATTCTGCAGGCCTAATTCAACAATGTGTCATTAGTATTACGTCACAAGTTTTCAATGAAGTCTTGGAAGGGCTCTGGGGGATGACAATTCAAGTGCACATGCTTGCAGCTCTGATATTTGTTCATCTACAGATTCAATTTACCTGTGAACATCATTAATCACACACCTGTTGTGTTCCTGGCTGACTTTAGAGACAAGTAGGCTTATTTCTGCATGTTACACTCCATGGCCTAAAGTATGTGAGCACCCAAACATGACAGCCATATGTGATTGTTGGACATGTCATTCCAAACATTAATAATGGACGTTAAAATGCTGCCTCCACTCTTCTGGGAAGACTGTCCACAAGATTTTGGAGCCTGGCTGAGGGATTTGCTCCCATTCAGCCACAAGAGCAAGTTTATTAGGCTAATCCTAATGGTGTGCCACAGGGTTGATGTGAGGGCTCTGTGCAGGCCAGTCAAGTTCTTCCACACCAACGTGGTTTTTGCCACGTCTTCAGAGACATGGCTATGTGCACGAGGGAAACCCCAAACTGTTGCCACAAAGCAAAGTACTAAAATATCTTTGTATGATGTTGCATTGAGATCTTCTTCCCTGAATTAAACCTGTTGTAGCTATTTGTCTGTAGTAAAAATCTAGTGAACCTGCAAGGCCAATGATGCACTATAGGAATGGATTTTAAAAAGGATTCTATTGTCCATACAGGATTTTAGCATTTTTCTTCTGATTTATTAATCCTTGACAAGCAAGCAAAAACACAGAAACTATGGCTCTTTTGAGCCAGAGGGGCCTATAGTACTGCCCAATTCTTACAAAAGAAAAAGAAGTACTAGCAAAATCAAATAAATATATAAAACAAACACAAAAACAATAAATAGTTATTACAGAGAGTAAGGGGCCCAAACTTAGCCCCAGTTTTTGCCTCTTATGTAGTATCATTAGATTCAGTCACAGAACTAAGCATCTGTGTCTCTGAAAAATTAAAACCTCGCAATCTTTAAAAAACCCTGGAGGAGCATTTAACAACACTTCACATTGTTCTGAAAGTATTTCCAGAATCCTCAGACTCCTCTGACCATCTGGATGAAAAATTATGTAAAAACAAAAAGGAGAAAGATTTGAACCCATTTCTTAAATTGGTACTATTTCCTAATCCAAAACAATGATGGTGGCCAGAAATTACATATGTCCATGCTCAATCTTTCTTTTTATCAGTAATAAATAATGATTTTCTATTATTTAATATTTGAATTCATATTTCTTAAATATGTAATTTCCAGCTACCAGCATGGGAAACAAGACAGGTGCATGTTTTTCAGGAAAAAAAACATCTGATGCTCTGAGACTTGAATGTAATGATAATACATGAGAGGCACAAACCGGGACTAATTCAAACTATGATCAACAGCCCCGGATCAAAAGGACACAAGAGTACATGGATGTATGAGGCATAAATGTACAATAGCCTACATGTACTTCCACGTAGATGTAGTGTACATCTCAATAATAAATTGTGTGAAACACAAAGACTAAATGATAAGAAAAAGAGGCACAGAGAAGAAAAATGCAAAGGAAGAAAGAGAGAGAGAGAGAGATAGAGAGAGAGAGAGAGAGAGAGAGGGAACGTGCACCTCCTTCGTTATGTGCGCGACAGTCCAGCGCCACAGCCTCCTCCTCTGCCTGTCTCCCGCTCTCATGTCGTCTCTCGCATCCACATCTCTTCATCTCTCCGTCTGCGTAGCTTCTCTTCCTGCTTTCTGTTAGCCTATAATCCCAATTTCTTCCTGCTCCTCTGTTTTTATTTTGATTCTTCACCTTCGACATGCCCCTCACGTGAAAGTCCGTCAACTTGCAGAGCCTGTGGATGGCGAGTTAAAAAAAGAAAAAGAGAAAAGAGGGCAAATGCTCTATCGGGGAATGAGAGAAAACCCTACGCACATTTGCATGTTTCATTGAGTGCGCTGGCTTGAACGGAGCAATTATGGATCTGTCATTCATGGCTGCGCAGGTGAGACATTTCTCCTATTTGCACGTAGATGTTTGTCTCGTCCGAACTTTTTATTACATTTGTCCATTGATTTCAGGGCGTGGCCGGTCAACAAGTTCATGAGGCACTTTGGCAATTTTAGATTTTCTATATGTCTCAACATAAGTAATTTAAGATGTATAGAATAATACATTTACTTTCCTTAACTGGAAAATCAGTGTAGGCTATATTTCCATAATATCGCTAATGGCACTTAAACTGCGTTTGTTTTTTGTACTCAATGTTAGGCTACTTATTTCCCCCTTCTGTATGGTAAAATTATTGTAGTGGTCTTTCAGTAAATAGTTTTGATGTAGTTATCCTTTCAAAGTTTATTTTACTTTAGGTTTTTCATTAAGCCATGTCTGACTTATTGTACTTTTGTGTGATTTTGTGTCAGAATCTAGAGCAAATACTATGATTGATTAAAAAAAACATAATTACATAATTTAAACTAACTGAACAACTTGCATTTCACACTGCTACTTGTTTTAATTTAATTTAATTTTTGGCAGATAAATGACACTAGTTTGACTGGCCAAGGCCTTGTGGCATATTATGTAATTTGTACTTTGCATATAATACTTTTGAGTATGTCAATTGATTTGGCTTCAAGGAGAACATATGTTATTGTGCATCTGTTGGACATGTGGTTTGTTTTCTAGGAGCCGGTGTGGTAGGTGATTCCTCCCCTCCCCTCTGTCATTGTCTGGCTGCTTATGGTTTGTCTGGTGCCATCATACTTTGCCTTTTGCTGTGCCACTGCTTTTAAATGGTTAAGAGCATTATCTTTGCTGCCAATGGCTGTTCTGTGGACCAGACTAAGCCAAATGCTCTCAAATCTTATTAAATCAAGGAGCCCTAAATAGAAATGCATCGGAGCGTGGAGCCATCTGCGAATAGGCCCTCATTTTTATTCAGTATGACCGGATTGAAAGAAAGGTGGCGTAATAATAACATTAAAACAGTCAGCATTATTCACTCATTGTGCAAACTTTTAGTGAGTGAAATCATCAAAATCAATGTAATATTTCACATTACACTGGTGATACAATGTCTTCAAGGACTTAATGTGCTCTTATGTTTCTATAGAAACTTTGGTAGCAGTGCACAGGAACCAGTTTTACAGCTACTGACAGCATCACAGTGAAGGAGGCAGATCACTGTCAGTCTCAAAGAGTTTTGTGGGCAGACTGTTACTCATATTCACAACTGGAAATGGTTGAATCCCACAGTGTTTGAAACCACTCAGGTGGTGCTGGGGGCTTTGGCGCCAATGTAGTGTTTTTCTGCCCTGACTATGCATGTAGATGCACAGCTATGCAGTTAGAGTGAAAATAATTGCTGCTGTGATAACTTTCCAGAGTTGTGAAATCACGTCTGTGAGTATCACAAAGTGTTGTGCAGTGTTTTGGTATCTGACAAACCTTACTCAAACTGTACTTCCTGGGTCAAACAACACAACCCCAATAACGTCCTAAACTGTTGTGTAATGTAGGGCTATTTGTGATTTGAATCCCTGCTAAGAAAATCTGAAAATATCAAATTCTGATAAGATGGACTCAGAAAAGAGTTGCCATTTTTGCTTAAAAAGATGACTTAAACGATTCTGTCGATCGAGTAATTTAATAATCAAAATATCATTTTAGACATAGACAGAGTAAAATACTTAATTAGCCCAACAAGTCCCCTAAAAAAGGCTTTAGTTTTTGAGATACCCCTACCCGAGGTAGAAGAAAGCCCAACCATGTTTTTTCATAACTTTAATATGTGTAATTTTTAAAATGGATGGTTGTATACAAATATTTGACTGCAAAATTAGTTTATTTAGTTGATGTTTGGATCCTCCCCTAAATCGAAAATAGTGAAACTGTAGGCTACGCCAAAAGGGACAGCATCTGTCTAATCACATGTATCTCTTTCGAGATAATGATCAGAATGTCACCAAAACTGGACGAGATGTTCACAGTTAGTTATTGCACACAATGAAGAAGAGATTTAATCATTTTTCCATCTTAGAAATGTATACACTTAAACACAAATTATAGGTGGAAGTGTTTCTTTTTGTGGAAGAAAACTTTTTGGTGCAAGGAGTCATGACCTCACGTCTTCAAGGCTCTGGTTTGCTTCCAGTTTTCCATTACCCCATTAGGCTGCATCATACTTATTTCCTGCTGCTCTTCCAGTTCCATTTTCCCCCCCAAGCATCCATGTACCTTTCTCCTCAAGAATGCAGCTCTTTCAGAAAGGTAATGGTTATTTTTTTCTGAGGTGAAATTCATTCTAGTGCCCTGAGTCACTCTGTAATGGTGACTGAATGAAGTCAGGCAAATGTCCCTAGAATTTTAAAGACTGACTTTACAATGGATGATTTTTGTCCATCCATCTCAGTGTAGCTCTGTCGCCTTCAATCATTGGATCTTCGTCCTCACTTTGTCTTTGACGGATTGCTGCCATAACTGTTCTCTCCTAAAGACAGGGAAAGTTTTAAGAACTCCAATTTAGGAGCTGGTTACTGATTTTCTCCCTATAGCAGGAGTAGTTCGGAGGGTGTAATAGTTGTTATTGCTGCAGTGTATTTGAAGAAAACACATTAAACTCCATAGTGATGTATATCTACTAAGCTTCCAAGACAAGAACATATGTCATGTGTGCACCATTATACAGAATAGCAGTTCAGACTGTTACATAAATTACCATTGTTTAGCTGTATTTGTCAGCTCTGATCTGTCTCTTCTGTTTGTTAAAATGGTTTTGTACCATTATCACGGAAACATGCTAAATAGCTCTCTACAGAACAATGCGTGTGCTTTTGTGTTTGGTGAATGATTTGCATTTGGCAGCGATGCCTCATTGGTTTGAAATGAAAAAGGGCATACTTCATTAGGTTAAAAGTGGTGGCATCCTCAAGCAATACATGGATTAACAGGTGACAATCACAGTGAAGCTTTTGAATACTAAGCTGAGGGCAATGAGGCGATTTGTTCTTTATCATTTCAAATACTGAAATGAGAAATGTTTATATAACTTCCCATAGCTCCTTAGAAATGGATAAGATTTATTCTCTTACGAATCTCTTTTTCCAGACCAGCTACTGTGATTGTTTAATCACATCGTGTGCTTCTTTGCACCTTGTGCAGGCTGTCGAAATAATTAAAATGACAGATGTTAAGGCATGAGCCAGAGTGTTCCCCAGTTACTAACTGATGTTCAGGTCAGGTTTGATGTGTTGTAGACAGGGTCCAGAGCCATCCTAGGCATTTTGCCAGTCTCAGTCTCAGCTTCAGCTGACAGGTCTGCCACACAGGGCACCAAAACCCTTAAGGCTCTGTCTATCCAGTACACAGTGACCCACTGGCCTTGGCCTTTTACTAATTTTTGCATGTACGCACATGCATGCACACACAGACCTTTTAAAAAATGTACTATAGGCAACATTTGATCCCCATGGCACAAGAGGAATGTTAACACAGCACTCTATCTGCATTTCCTTTCCTTTTCATTACTAACATGTCTGGACAGTTAACTCTTAAATGAGATGCTATAGGTCTGTTTCCATATTCTCACTTCAGATGTTTTGTCTTTTCATGACAGGCCATCAGCATATCTCATTACTCAATTATTCAGTGAAGCTGTGGCTCTGAGTCATTCTCCCTGACAGGGTTGTCCGTCTCTGCTTGTTAGACGGGACAGATGAGAGTGAAAGGATGAGGATGGACGGAGTGGTTGACAGCCTCAACACAAACAGAGCCATCTGTATTTACCCACAGCACCCAGACTAGGATCAGACAGGACTGGCAAATATAGTTTGGTGCCAAATGATATGACAGTACAATAAGTGCCTGAAGCTCAATACAATCAGAGTACATGATTTTAAAGTTAGATGTGTTTAATACATTCAGCTCCATGCACGCTCATGCAGCTTACATTTGCATAATTATTTGCAAAATCTACTTTGATAATAAAATGATTTAACCAAATTTACTGTGATATAAATGACATATGACTGGAGAAAGACTGGCTGGAGACATAATAGTTCACATGATATTATTTTCCTATTAAACACATTTTCCAAATAGCAGCCACCACAAGGCCTATATCAAGACCATGTTTGTTCTCGATTGCATAAAAAATTCAATTACATAATCATATTATCTCACTGTGCATTCTTCATACCCAGACTGTCCCTTTTGAAAAATAAATCTCCTGTTTTCTATAGTGGAGTCTTATTTAAAGAGTGTAATAATGGCACACCAGCCTTTTCATCTCTAGGACTTCGTTTCCCCTCTGGTCTTTTGTCTGCAGCAGTTGGTTTTATATGAGAGCTGTAGTCTTGAGATAGTGAAAACTTGCAACAGTCCCCAATTTTCAGCCTTCTTCCACTTTTATGACCCTGCAGTGTTGTAAACAGGTTGAGAAAACAACAATCACTCTAAACCAATTAGAGCTGTATGCACACAAAAAAATCAATGCTTTAAAAACAGATGAAAAGCAGGTGCATCCACCTTTGTTAGGTCTATTTTCAGCAGCTTTCCAGGAAAAGCTATTTGAGGATTTGAAACCTTTTAATTTCAGTGTCATTCATACTTAGTTTTTTTCTACCTGCATATTATATCCCTTCATAGCTATTCTAACATCGTTCAGATAAATCAGACTTAATGGAGCAGTGTTAAAACAGGTTCAGTCTCTTCCTGTTTAAGTGAGAAGTCTGTATGCTCTCATTGGGATCAATAAACACCAGGAAATTGCATGTCTCAATTGTTGTCTCTGATAACTGTTGAAGCAAGAGCCAAAAATCCTTGTTACCAAATTGAATGTTTCCTAAACCCTTCCCCTGAAAAGTGATTGTCCAATCTGAGCATAGCAACTGGCACGCTAACTAGGCATGACGGGCCTTTCAGGCTTTCGATTTCTCTGAGAGTTCAAGCAGTGTACATGGGTTGTAAGAGCGAAACTACATAAAAGGTTTGGATAGTTGTTTATTTATTAATTCGTTTATTTGCCCTCTTCATAAACCAAAAATATATAGCAAAAATGTAGAATGGATAAAACAGTGTCTTCGCTAAGTAAGCCACAAAGGTAAGTATGTCTGAATAACTAGCTTACTACCTACAATAGCAACCCAGTGTTACTTACAAGTCTAGGAGAATTTAGCACTACATTACTACATTAGTACTTACTTTTTGTTTGGGACCTGTTAGCTTTAGCGTCAGTCTTTTAGCACAATATCACGTATGTAGCCAACAAGTGCATTTTTAAGATCGCAGTCAGCTGGAAACATAAAAAATTCAACAGTGTTACAGTGTTTCAAACCAAGTCACTGAGCTAATGTTAGCCTAATTTGCTACCTGGCTATAGCTGATAAAATCTGTTAGCGTCAGTTGTCATTTCAGCTGTATAAAATTGGCGGTCGCTGGCTACAAATAAGAAGCTGGCTGTTGTTTAAGTCTGTCTGAATTCAAGGACCCATACTTTCAAAATTAACAGAATTTTGAGTGGTAAATCTGCTGCCATTATTGTAAACTGCATATGTGCCATGCAAGAACAGAAAGCAACAGTAATTAAGGGCAGAGCTTATAGTTAACAGTGATTGATGAAAATAATGCAACTCTGCTGCATCATTACTGTATATAATTTCCTAGTGTCTCTGTACTATCTTACAACATGTTTGCACTATAGACACAAACATATCCCAGCTGTTTTGCACGTGAAATGAGTGATTGCGTATTGAAATAAATCCTGGGGAGAATGAAAGGGAGACTTAATGGTCTGTGACAGCCAAGTATGAAGTAACATCTTTCCCTGATAGACCTAACCGCCCAACTGCAAGATGCTTCCAATATATCTTTCCCTCTGATATTCAGCAGGTATGAATTATGAATTCCTACATAAATAATCTATTCTTCACCCATCCTGAGATAATTTCAAAGCATCTTTATCCCGTATTATATGTTTCCAAATAAAACTGAGCTATGATTTGGGGTGAAACACTTTGATCAGCCTCAGCCTGTTCATCTTTTTTAAAAAAGCTCCACACTGACATTTTTGCCATTAAAGCACACATGAATTTCAAATCAGAATTCAGCTCATGAGCAGTTATTTTGATGAAAAGGAAACACGTGGAAATTATGAGAGTTAAACAGTGGGTGGCTGCTTTGCTTTGGTGGGCCGGCAAAGTGCTGAATAGCAGCAGCGGATTACATACTGTTAAGGATGAATCAGAGATGAATTATGATTGTAGTTAAATATCACCACAGCTGCTGTAATGTATTGGGATAATTTTCCTTTTTCTGGAATCATTAGCATGCTAAATAAAGTAATACAGCTATGTGTGTGCTATGTAGTAAGTCTCCAGAACAACAGCTTCTCCAGTCTCCAGATTGTCAATTAAAATGTTTTCACCCCTGAGTGCAGTTTCAATAAATGACCCCTGTACAAGCAGAAAGAACACATTGAACACACTGTGTTCACATTTATCAGACATCATTTTAAAAAGTGGTTTTCAGATTGTTGAAACAGAATTTCTGGTGCAGACAATTTATGTCTGTTTCAACCTCTTTTGAGCTTTAAAACAGTAGTGACTTCAAACAATACCTCCGTGATAATACCAACAGCAGAAACCTGCTTTTGATTTGATCTGTTTCGCTGGTCCTTAACTCTTTGAGTCTGACCTTGGGTTTGTTTAAAGAAACCTGCCCTGAAACTAATGATATAGTGTACAGTCAGGCCTTGCTCTCTTTGTTTCCACCTCACTCACCTCTTGTTCAATCTGCAAAGGATTGAACGAGAGATTTAAGAGGTTATATCGCACATAATGTACCTTCACATCCCCAAAAAATACTGTTGCCCTAAGAGAAATATGTTTTGAGTGCAAGGCAGCATTTTAGGTTTAGGTGACAGTCTCATCATGCAGTCACAGCTTAAGAACAATTTGTGTCTCAGCTTGTATCTATACAACATCTCATTACCTCATTATGTGACACCCCCTTCCTATTAGAACTCATTTACTGTGCTTCAGTCTCATAGTCCATTTGTGTCATATGCATCTGATAATTTCAGCTACAAATGGACTAGTTTCAATTTCCCTGCTGATGAACTCCTAAAAAAGGTAAATTACACCCCTCCTCTGTGCTAAACTACAATGTGCTACTGTTGTCTGCAAACACCTTCTGATATTTTACGTCACCTATTTTTGACACAGTACTAGCCAAGCCTTGCACAATGCTCCACAGCTCTAAAGATGTTTTATATAAAGCAAATCTGATTGTTACCATCTCATTTCCGATGCATACAACTTTAATGCCTGGATGATGAATCAGGCAGTTACAGTACAGTCAGTTGTATTACTTATGGAAATCATTTGGAATGCCCGCTGGTATGCATGAGTGGTGGAGAAATACACTAACTTAGATTTTTCTTAAAATGTTACATTTTTAATGATGCTTACAAGAGTTGTGAATCAATTCACAGCTAGAGCTTCAAGCTTTTCTTTGCAGAAGCTGTGTTGTGTTTGAGCTAAATACCACATTTTCAGTCACCAATCTCAGTAGTGCATATGGATCTATGGTCTCTGCTACTGTGTTTCACTGTTCTACCCCTGAGCTATTTAGCAAGGAGCTACAAAACATTACTTTTAGAGTTGTTTAATCATGATTTCAGGCATTTTCCTCCAGTCAAAATGACTGAATGAGTATTGAGCTTCTCCTTGTTGCAACCTGTAGTGCAACATAATCTGGTGTGCAGAATGTACATCACATATCCATTAGGCTTAAATCTACACTCTAAGCATTACACAGCCCCTACAGGGTTGATGCTGTGTAAGATTAGTATTTGTCATTTAGAAGAAATTATATTTTTTATTGCTGCAATTACTATTTAGACTGTGAATATGTTGTAATTGATTAATTTCAAACCTGAAAGTCTTGTTTGTTTCTATGTGATGCTTTCAGCTCACACACAAACATACACATCAACAGATAAGGCTCTGTGCCCTGACGCCCACCTAATTTCTCCCTGTGATATATATCCATCTCAGAGTGTGAAAGGCACAGAAATGTATTTATTTATAGCCGTATTTTTTGGACAGAAGGCCCAAACAATAAACACAGCACATTCAATTGCAAGTGTGTGTGTTTTTGTGCGTAAATGCATGCAATCAAATTGATTAGGAATTTGTCTTTGCAAAGGAATCATTCTCATATGATTTGGTCACATTATCCATAAACAAACAAACAAACAAACATGTCTTTCCTTGATGCCTCATGCTGTACTTGCACACATTTATATAAATACACGGACACAAATTGTGAAAATCATATTAATTCTAGACTGAGGGGAAGCCGAGTGAGGGAGCACTGCTGAACTGTTACAGTATCTGGAAACACTGAAAGTAGGCCAACATGGCACTCGCGTGACAAATTCATGACACCCCCAGCCACCCCCTCCTCCCACAGGGAAAATACATACAGTAACCATTCATAAATGCTGATGCCAACCTGCAGCACTGTAGCAGCATCACCAGTACAGGCGGTGAGATGTTATTTGATTTTACAGAACTTGTGCTGTTATGCTGATGGCAATTTACACACTATAGAAACATTAAGAGTCAACCATGGCTTCAATCAAGACATTGGGCCTCATGCAAGAAGGGTTTGAAGAGGTTTACTTGTAGTGTTTTTAGTCGGATACAGCATATACTTAACTGGACAAACTTGTTATCATTAGCATAATCAACTCCCCTAAAATTGCCATATAAGGCTGTTCCGCTCTGTTTGTGGGCAAGTTTCATTTGCAAAAATGCTTCCTCAGAGTAAAAAGCAGAATTTTACAATGCTTCATACCTTCACAATTATTTGAAGTAGTATTTCCTCTTTCATTGAATCCAACATATGAGTTCGATTGACAGCTTTTTTCATCAGACCAATTTAAATAAACCAAATGGGTAAACACACCAGAGTTATTCTGAACTGCACCAAACAGGTTTGGTGTGATAGCACCCTAGCATACACTTTTGCAGATCAATGTACTTTCTGTGGTGCACTAACAGAAAATCAAAACGTTTTTAGTGTGTTGTTAAGTAGCATGAGTTTTGAGTATACATAGTTTTGTCACTTTTTCCATTGTGAACACAAATACATACTCAAAACCTGCTTAGAACTAGTATGGAAGTGGGGTACAGCTTTTGAACAACTTCTTACCTTTAACAGAGGGAGTAATTAATCATGTTTCTCTGTGAGATTAACAGGTTGTGACAGTAGCAAGCAGCCTATTACACAAGAGAGAAACAGAACGAGGGAAAAATAATTGTAAGGGTGCTTTTATATGTAAAAAATATAGTTAGAAAAAAACAATATAGCGATGAAAGCTCTGAGGAATTGAAACGTGTTATGCTTAATTTATATTTGACAGGAAGAGTGATGGTTCAGAGGGGTCAGCAGCACTAGCTGAGGGTTGACACACATAGTGCACAACAAGAGAGACTGCAGTGTTTGATTGGCTGATCAGAAAAGTGAGGCGGAATTTTCATTAACATACTCACAGTTTACCTATTCTAGTGATATATTCCACACACACAGTATTATAAAAGTATAAATAGTCTGTCATGGTTTGCTCAGTGTTTGAATCAAAGTTTGTCTTTGTGGAACTTAATTAAAAGTTGTCAAACTATCTTGAATGAACAATTTCAAAAACTATGCACTGAGCAGAATTTTAAGCAGGTCTACATGCAGTGTGTGTGCCTGCAGTCTTTTGTGCATGTTTACTTTAATGCATACTGTATGCTCAAGTGAAAGAAATAATAAACTTTATTGATATAGCACTTTTCAAAATCAAAGTTACAAAGTGCATTGTTGAATCAGGGTGAAAACATTTCACATCCCCTCAATCTGGCTATCATTTCTGAATAACTCCCGCTGCCTTTCAGTCACATTTCCCAGCAGAGTTATCGTATGGACACAGCACTATAGTGTAAGTTGCTGTGGGTAAGAACATCTGCCAAATGCTATGAATCAAGAATCTAAATATAGCATGGTATGTGGGGTCATGCAGAACGCTTTAGCTCTGGATTAGAGAAACTGATCAGACAATATATTAAAAGTAGAGAGCCGCAGAAATATGTGAGTACAAATTGCCCAGTAAAAAAAAGAGAAAGAAACTGAGGAAAATGTAGCAGATACTGTTACACAGTGATTTATAATAAATGTAATCATATTACATGCATGCCATGAGAAGGTGCAAGGTCCCTCATGAGGTTAATTTGAACCATTGTCGGTTCATTTACAGCAAGATGAGAGAAAAAGCAATTAAAGTAAGAGCTAAAAAGGAACAAATACAGTGATATAATTCAGAAAGGAAAGGGTGCCATGAGGTGTTACACTTCTTGAGGTGATGACTTTTCAGCCTACATGAGATGAGGAGCGATTCTGCTGTTAAGTCTAATAAAAAACAGCCAGGAGGGGAGCCAGGAAAGAAAAGATTTGAGACCAGTGATGACGAGGTCAGAGCAGAGGGAGCTTAAAGAGACGATGGAGTGAGGTCTGGCACTCAGGATCTGGAGGCTTGGTTGAGGCCATGTATGGTTTTGAAATGAGAAAAGTGATATATGGTGAATTTGAGGAGGCTGGGATGTAATGTTCTTGCTGCCATTATGTTAATATTGCTCATACTATTCCCTCTTGTAATTCACAATTCAACAGTAAGCAAGACGCTTTAATTTGACTTTTAGCTCTCTCTTTACCAACGTATTCACACAAAGAATTAAATGTATGTGCGGCTGTGGCTTGGTGGCAGAGCGGTCGTCCACCAATCGGAAGGTTGGCGGGTTGATCCCAGCTTCCTCCAGCCATGTGTCGAAGTATCCTTGAGACACGAAGATACTGAACCCCAAATTGCTCCCTTCGGTATGTGAGTGTGTAAGTCGCTTTGGGTAAAAGCGTCTGCTAAATGTAAAGGTATTGGAACCCTCAAACCGTAGCTTTCTTCTTTGCCAATACTCAACCAAGGGAAGTACATATCAATGAGATGCTGAAAATAGTCTGCAGAGCACATGACATTATTAAGTACTGTTGGGATTTATTTATCCTTTGCTTCTTTAACTGTAACAGTAGATTAGCATATCTAAAACTTGCTTTTGATGCTGTTAAAAATATTTGACCACAGATTGGAGTTGAAAATGTTGATTAAAAATGATGTTTATCGACAAATATTGGCCAATGTGAACATTGAACCAGAACTAGAATTTAAAAAATGTGGTGGTTTAATAGCAAAAACGAGGGCGATTCGCTTGATGGTTTAGCTAGAACGAGACCATCGCAGTTCAGAGATCAAAGTGTTTCTGCTTGCTCTGTATATTAAGAGTGGGTGCAAATCGGGGCCAGACCCTGCTGCCCCTCTCTCTGAACCATGTTTTACATGAGTGGAGATTCAATTAAGGGCTTCCATCTCTATGCCTGAAATTTCTCTGTATTGCACAGTGAATGAGCAAGCATGGATGGAACCAAAGGGGTGGCTGACGCCCGCAACAGATACAGAGCGTGGTGATCTCGCCCCCCCACAGTCGGGTAGCTTTCTTACACAACTTGTGAAAAGTTCCCCAGATACTGCACCTCCCTATCCAGTTTGATAATGACAATGATTTGACCTTGTTTCCATGACCTCTGCCCTCATTATTTCTAACAAAGCAATGAAATTATTCTAGAAACAAGAGAAACTACGTTTAACCATGGCAAGATAAATAACACTGCATTTATTTGCAGTATCTTCATCTATAAAAGCTTGCAGCTTGCCTACAGAGAAATACGATTTTCTGACCTGTCAAAAAACACGATATATTCATTTGGACAGATTTGTTTACAAGATTAGTTAAACATGTAAGGTTAGATTAGCAATCTTAAAAAGGGGAAACTGCACACTAATCTCTGATGCAATATTTTTATTTTCATTTCTGTAGCATCTATAGAATCTATAGAATATATGATATAAAAGATTGCATATTCTGTAATCTTTTGTCTGCCTGCGGGCCAGCACCTCACAAGTAGTGCAAGTTTTGGAAGTCTGAGCACGCAGGGAAAATGAGTTAAGGTGACATTAAACATCAACATCCCAATACAGGGCTAGTTATTTGAATTGTTAAGTTATTGGTTTGATTTTGTGACATTTGTCTGTTAGCATCAGTTCATGTGATGATATTGCAGTCAGCTTTTTAAATCCCACACAGTTGGTCCCCTTGAGATGAGTTTTAACAAAGAGCAGAGACCATTCAATGAGTGGTAATTTAACATACATGCATTTTCCTTAACAAAGATGAAAGACAAACAAAATATGGCAAACAACCCAAATACAATCAAACGAAAAGAGTGAAAGCCAGGGGTGACAAACAGAGACATATTGATGGCCACAAGCTTACATAGTGTAATGTGTTATCAGTACAGGTGAGCCGAATGATGATCCTGATGAGCATCGACTCCACCCTCAGGCTCCCGCATCATGAGGTTCTGCTCAGACAAGGGGTGCATGCCAATTCCTTTATTTTCCCTTACTTGTGTCTTTTCGGTTATGGTTCTTTTGTTAATCAGACCTACACACACAACACAGATCCATTATAGATGGTTAATCAGAAAACTAAATCTTAAACCTAGGAGTATTATACTAGTTGTATCTCTTATTTTTCAGACCATTTTGGCAACTGCAGAGATGTTGTGTTGTAGTATCAGATCAGAAAACAAACTTTATTCTTCCCTGAATAAAGTGTGTTTACTGTTTGCTCACATGACTGCTTGTGTGTTTCTTGGCACAAGGGGGAGCCCATTCAAAAATCTTCCACTGGGACCCATCATAACTAGCAGCCGGCACTGACGTTGAACATGAAAGGGGTAACATGCGACTCCACTGGATGTGTTTTTAAGTGTGCGACATTGCACAGCAAGAAATCTCTGTTGCTATAGCATGGCGTGTTCTTTGGTGTAAACTGTACCATGAAACACATGCTGCACATAATCCAGTTTATACATATTTAAAATATCTGTTCTTGTGAATATTAAATATCTCAGGCTTTGGTTAAAAAGCATTTTTTTCTATAGATTTTGAAAAATATCTTGGAATGAAAATGTGAATAGTTATTTCTAGTTATGATTGATCGACCTTTACGTTGACTTATACGCTGTCATTTCTTTTAATAACGAAGTCACCAAAGAATATCTGTTATACATAATATCTCTGACACTGTTGTAATTATCTCTCTGGGTGGAGTCTGCGTGTCCTCCCCGTGTTACCGTGGGTTTTCTCCGGGTTCTCCGGTTTCCTCCCACCTACCAAAGACATGCATTAGGTTAATTGGTGACTCTAAATTATCTCTAGCGGATGAATGCGAGTGTGAATGGTTGTCTGTCTATGTGTCAGCCCTGCGACGAGTTGGCCACTGTCCAGGGTGTACCCCGCCTAAGGCCCGAAGCCACTGGGATAGGCTCCAGTCACCCGTGAGCCCCAACGAGAACAAGCGGTAGAAAATGACTGACTGACTGACTCACTGTTGTAATTTATGTACCTGTATTAAGTCAGTAACCTTATGTTAAACAGATTGTTCCCTACCTTGTAGTTGTTTAAAGAACTCTGAGAAAGTGCTACTAATTGTCACTGACCTGCATATTACCCCTGTTGAGCTCAAATGAAAATAAAAAGGTGTATCTCTTCAAACAACACTAATTTTTTACTTAACTAACACACTAGCACAGAAGAAAGAAGACGATGAATGCATCCTCATCTGATTCAATCTGATCACCAGAATTTACATTATAGATTATAGACGAGAAAGAGGAATGTTTTTTAATGACTTGTTGGATACTTGATATTTACAACAAAACTTATGATCCAGGGCAAAATGTGCAGGGGCAAGGATGTGCTGAATAAGTTTAACTGACAGGTTTAGACTTACATTTTAATGAAATAATTGCATTCCAAGGTCTAAGTGTGCTGTGTCAATAATAAATAAAGCATGAAAAGAATTTCATCAATACAATCTTAAAGCATAGAGAGGTATTCATCACTATAATATCTAGAAAATAAAATAGGATATGTGTCGAAAAGACTTTTAAGGCTGACTGTTTAATACCAGCTGTACAGTCTGTGATATGAGCTTCTTAATTCCTTGTTCCTGGTGCAGTCAATGCTTCTTCTGGAAGGTTAAAGATGAAATCTTGACTTGCCGTCAAAAGTCCTTTACCTCATCTTCTGTTGGTTCGCTGTCTGTGTTGTGTTTTAGACGCTGCTGACACTTGTCATGTTTAGTTTTAGGATTTCTTTCTTTATTCCTGTGTGAACCGAGTCTTTGCAGCTTGGGGAGTCACAGACCAAGGCACTGCAGACTCAGACATCCACTTACACGTGTCAAGAGTCAGACACGAGGACAATAGAAACTTCAGCTTTCCAGATGGGTAAAATGCACATGTGGACACACACACAGTCTCTCTCTTTCACATCACTTCAAATTCTTCTTGTGTGATTATCTAGCACTGCTTCTCAGTTCTCATCTGGCAGGAATAAGAAATCCCTCTTTGTTTGTGGTAGATTTTAATGTTTCATAGTTGATGAGTTAACTTTCATCTCAAATTTCAAGTCATCATGCAACTTCTAATTAGCCACATATTAGTGAGTAACTATTCCAGATGTGACCATGGATTATTTCTTCCACTTGTCCACTTCAAGCTTAGATTCTTTATTCCTATTTTTTTACTGCTATGATTACAGATAATGTCAGACACTGAGAAGAAACATAAATCATTGATAATATCAAAGATGTATAATAAACTTTCTCCCATGCTGCACAATTTCCAATGAGCTGACAGATTGACCAGGATGTCAGGCGAAGATCACTTGGGCTAAACTTGTTCTACTGACTTATAAGATTTATTAAAAAATACTGCTGGGCTGCAGAGACTGGGAAAATCATTGAAAACAGAGCTGTAAATCAGACCAGCAGGAACCAGGCCCTGAAACTAGAGGTCTCACCACTTCTGTGCGGGTGAACGAGCCTCCCGAAAACCTCTGTAAATCTCCCTCCGGATTTATGGCATGACTAGGTCAGTATGCTACTATATAGTATGGACCAAATCTATTGTTTTCACTAAGTGGCTGCTATTGTCTAGAAAAAGTAACTACTTTTCTCTCCAAGCTGTTACCCTTACACGTAATGGTAATACTGTAATCCCATTTGATTTATTTCCCTGATCTGTGGTGTTCTGAATTGTATGTGTAGTAGATTATAAATAACACCCCCTGTCAAAAAACTGACATAATTTCTTATCCTTTCTTTGGGAAATTTGAGGTGTTGTAACTTTGCTATAAAGTCTAACCTAAAGTAAGGCCTAAAGTAAACTAAAAATAAACTAAGCTTTAATGTAAAGAGTATAGTTTGGCCTCAGAATTATAGCGAGAAATCAGTTACAGTGGAAAAACGTTTTCCATTTTTTTTTACGTTTTATACACCAAGTAACTTTGTGTTGTCTTTTGTAACATTTTTTTGCAATGTGCTGCACTTAGGAGAATCACTGTGTGCACTATTTGAGAGCTCAAAGAGCCCTGCAAAAGGGAAAATTATCCATGACACATACACTACTTTCTACCAACAATCCCAATGTCAGTGATGACTTACAACAACAATGATTCATACTGTAAGTGTCCACAATCTCAATTTACTGCTCACTATAGAGTGTCTATTATATTCTATATCTATTATGAACGAGGGGCTATGTACGGGAGCATATCTATGTTCCCAGGGTGTTCCCCAGCTCAATATCCTCTTAACATGACACAGTAAAGAGACCTTTCAAAGCGTTTTTTGTTCTCACCAATATTTTTTGCCTATGTCAAAAATGTTTCCCTGGATCAATATGTTGATCTTATAGCCTACTGATGTTATACCCCACTGTAACAGCTGTGATATCTCCACAGTGGCTGAGTGGACTTTTACCATCAAAAACTGCATATGAAACGTCAATCTCCAAGATAGCCCTTGCCGATCTCTTACAATGTTAGTTTATATCAACAGACACATATAATGGGAACACTGGACCCTAGGACCATAAGGATGAGCCCCTATGTACCATGTCTGTGTACACCAGACACGTAGGGAGACAGCAGGCAGCCATCAAACAGCCTAGTCTGGTATGCATCCGTTTTTAAAAAAAGCAGTTATTTTCTAACTCCCAAGTCCACACATGAATTAAATATAAGATGTTTTTGTTCAGTGATTCTCTTCCAACACCACTGTGATATCACAGCACTTAGTAAATAACAAAAGGAGTTTTTAAAGTTAATATAGTTGCTCCCGTTAATTACATGTACCCACCTGACCCATGTAAACGACCCATATTATTATCTTATTAAGATTTTCAAGATGTAGCTGTAAGTTTGCAAATTTTTAATTTTTTTATTTTTTTTACCACATTAGCTTTTTGTGATTGTCATGCAGTAAATAACTGCATGCAAAAATGCAAGTTTAATTGTTTAATTAATGATTTTTTAATCCACACACACCTGTGGCAGCAGAGTGATGAGGCAGTGAGCTAGTCAGAACAACAAGTAACATCTGTGTGTGTTTCAGTAGCTGCTGCTTGGTGAGCCTCTGTGCACTGTGTTCAGCTGGCTGACAAAAGCATCGTTTGGACAGGAAGGGCTTTTTTTTTTTTTACAGAAGACATTTTGACAGGTCACAGTAAGAAAAGCACAGGTGTAAATAATAAAATAAATGATGGCTGAATTCCATTTAGCTGCTTTAGTTTCAGGGTATTCATTCATGGCTTACTGGTGCACTTGAATAGAGCAGAGCCATCATTATTGTTATGAGTAACACCTGTGCTTTTCCCACTGTGACAAGTCAAAACGTCTGCTGTGAAACAGGCCTATTAAATTTTGAGGGTGATGTATGTAATAAAATACCTTCACGGCTCCTTATTAAAGCTAAAATTCACAGGCATAACAACGCATAATGCAAGGAAAGCCATGCCTTTTCAGTACATGATGTAAACAGTACAGTGCTGTGAAAAGATTTGCACTCAAACACACATGCAAATAAAGATGTGTGTATATAAAATATGTCCAATTTATTTGAATAGCTAAAAAAATTACAAAACATTTTTAGATCATGTAGTTCAGAAAGTTGAGCAAAAACTCAAGGGGTATACATCTTTTTCAAAACACTGCAGCAGTGCTCAAAAATGTTTTCCAGCATGCGTGAGCCACAGTTAATTTCCTATTTTAAAGGTTTTTCTTTCAAATGTACGGAAAATGGAGAGCTTTTTTAAAATAGGATCTGAAGGTTTTGTTCATTTCAAAACCAAATATATCCAGATGCAAAACATCTTTGAAATCACTTCACTTTGCAGGAGAAACACTCTTTCTTAAAGCGCAAGCTTGTGTGTCCTGCAGTGACCTCTATTAATTTCATGGCTGAAGTGTGATTTCAAAACAAAAGTCAGATAAAAACCCAGAAAAACCACAGATGACATCATAAGGAGACAAATGTGAAGCCCACAATAACACCCTTCTCTAGTCAGTAGAGCAGAGCTGTCAACAGCTGTGTGTTTTCATTGATTGTGCGTGTGATGTCAATCACAAAGTCTATTCTTTACACAGCAGGCGTCCACCCCTGTGTGTTTTCTCAGGTACAGTTTGTTCTCTCCAGCACACCTTAAAGTTTGTTCTCCACAAGGACACAAGTATCGACTTAAATCTGAGACTGACCTCAAATTATTCCTCAGTGCAGAAAAACATCTTGTTGTCTCTGATTGTATCTTAACAGGCATGCTTGAGTGCTTTGGTGGGTTAGGTATATGTTTGGGTTTCCCCATTAACCAAAGACATTTATTTGGGTTTTGCTTGTTTTTTCCAAAGCCATTTCACTGAGCACTTACTGGTGGCAACATCCCACAGGAGGCAATTACAGTCCTTTCTATTTCACAATTACTGCGATCATCCGTGTACGGTGGCACAGCTCTAGGAACAGCTGGGACAAATAAATCAAAGCTGTGAGAGCAGACCAGGTGGAATCGTATAGTGAAAGTAACGTCACAGTATTGTCTACCATAGATTGGGGTTTTGCTGTGTGGAGTATTGCACAGGTGTAGGCATCACTCAGAGCCAAGGTGTGAAATATGTGGGTCAGGAGATTTCTCCGGTGTAAATGGAGGGAAGTTATTTCTCAGATGATATCACATAATTTAATGAAACGGTTGTTTAGCTTTAATTGTATTCATTTCACTCATCATCTACAATATCAAATCCAAACTTCTGAGATGTGAAGTGATGTAATCTATGGAGGATAGTGATGGGTAAACGTCAAATGCTAGTTTTAAAGGGTCAGACCACAAAAAAAGCTTGTATCTACTGGTATCTAGCCATGCCGCCACACCAGTTCAATGGAGTTGACTGTAATTTTGTGCTGCTCAAAGGACTGAAAAAAATGGCTACATGTTTTTCCAGAAACAATGTCCTTGTTACTTTGAATAGTCCATAATACCTGACTCTCATTAGTTTTCATTTGAACTACATTCTTCTGCTGAAAAATTGTGTGCTAATGTTAACTTGTTCCTTTACAAATTAGGGACGTAAGTCTACACAAGATTACACAAAACCGTAATATCTCACATGTGTCTGGCTGTGATTCTTGTGTTTATCGCACTGAAAGTTAACCTGTTTACTCTTGGTCACTTCATGCAACTTGGGTGGATGGATATTGGATATCCAAAAGGCTATGTGTAAATGCCTCTAACAAGCATTAGAGACTCATTGAAATCCAATTGTTCAAACCACCTCAGGAGTTGGATCCTGTGAAGAAAATAAAACCTTTGTCTTGCAGTCCCATTCGTAAAATGTTACAGTTGTAACTAAACTGCTAGTGCAGAAGTCACTGTTCTTCTGTCATTTTTAGCAGTTACCAAACAGCTACAGCATTACCACCAACCTCTCGGTTGGAGTAGAGCCGACCTTGATTTGCAAGTAACCTGGGAAAACCAGATTTGTGATCCAGTCAACAGAGACATTTATTATGTGGTTAAGTGTAAATGAAAGTGGATTAAATCTCATCAGGATTTTATCAGGATATGAGAGACTTGAAATACTTGAAATGTAAATTGGGCCTAGCTCTAGCTCTATCATTCCACTATTTGACCAACTATCGTAATTATTTACAGCAACTGGTCGGCATCACATTTAAGGCGTCTAAAATGTTCTTTCAATCTAAAGATATAGAATTGCCGCTCTCCCCTTTGTTTAGCGTGTGCATTTAAATTTGCTGTATGTTTATTCTTTTGTAATGCAGAAGAGTAACAACCTCAAACATTTTGTCTGATGTCTTCCAGAACTCGAATTCTGAGGAAGAAATGCATTACAAAAGAATAAAGATATGGTCATTTTTAACTTCAAGAGACTTTAACTTCTCAGACTACTATTTTGTAGTCTGAGGGTGAACCAGTTTACCTAACTACTTCATAAGATAACCTGGGGAATTAGACCATTTTCCCCTTTGCCGGGGGAATACTTTTTGAGTGTTTAAGCTGTGTGTTCAGGAAGCTCAATTCTAACACACTTACTGAAATCTAGTACCAAGCTTTCTGTCTGGGTGTGCTTGTTGAATCCATTTAGCCACTAATTTACCATTATTCTAGAGAGTTGAGTGTGTACAGTTTCCAGGAAACTTTGGTCATATAGTCAGTAGCATAACTTTATTACCAAAATCACTCATCCATGTATGTCAACAAGCATGGTTTTCCTGGCAGTAATGCTTAGGGGATGAAGGCCCACATAAGTGCTCAGAGACTTTGGGATGCTCATTCGCAAGGTCTCTATTTCGCTATCTCTCTTTTGCACTTTTTTAGTGCTAAACCACTTGCCACTAACCACCACTAACCTCATGTGCATGATCCACATGGGAATTGTGGGCTTGGATGAATGGATAGAGAGGTCAAGTCACTTGAAGAAGGATGATATACTACTGACATGTAATCGAAATGGTTATCTACATGTATATATACAAAAGCACACCATCTCTGCCAAAAATAGGGAACCTGGGAAATCAAATATTCAGGAATATTTTTGCACACACTCCCAGTATCCGCTTCATTTTATTTGGTACACTTCCCCATTTATGCAAACAGCTCACTCCTGTGGACAATGAGTTACTTATAAATAAAACATAAATATAAAGAATGCAGACAGGGTTGAGAGCTTCAGTTATCGTCCGACTGAACGTGAGATTAGGCCTGATGCAGCTCTGAATGCAGGATAAGGATTTTCAACATTGTGGTGCCTAGAGATCGCAGTAGGATGTGATTTAAAAATTAAAACTTAAATCAGCAGCATGCTGATGAGAGGTCAGGTGAGCTCCTTCAAAGTAACAGGTAGATCCCAAAATAACCTTGTATTTAAAGGACAAAATGGATTTTGCCAGCTTGAGTTCCTCATGCAGATCAGTGTATATGTTAGAAAAATAAAATGCTATTACTGTCAACACTTCTTGGAGTTCGTCCAATGCAACTTTATTCAAGAGTTTATAACTGGTGGTGGTTTAAATATTAAATTTTTTATTTTTTTTTCATTATTCAGCTATTTTTTTTTACATATTTAAAGTCATGCTGGTTATGTTGGTTACATTATATATTGTGTCATGCACATACACTTTCCCAGGCCTAACTTATAAAACACCAAAAATTCTGTTCAGACGCCATAACTGCTTATACATTACAATGAAATCAAAGAACTTTGTCTCCTGTCGCTCTAAAAATAAAATCTACCTCAAAAAAGGTTCCCATCCTGAAAACACAGCTCAAATTCTATGTAATCATGCATCCAGAAGAACTTATCGGATATTATGTACATTTTACTTAAAAGTGTAGCCCTTGAATCATCATATATATGAAGAATAAAACGTTAGGCAACATCAACGTCAATCTCACCTCATTCACATAACAAACCAAAGAGGCTAAACACGTAGGGACACATCTGTAGGGCATATGCCTTTAGACATAAGGTGATAATGATGTAGTATGGATTTTTTTCAATGAGATCTCTTATTTTTTACTTGAGTTTCTAAAACAGGTGTCAAACAAAACAGTTGTCACCATTTATTCCTAAGTATGTTCATGAACTGGTATCTGAACTAAGAATATGAAATAAAACATTTCTTGTAAATGTAGATTTTGTTAATTTAGGTATATTTTTGGCATAGCTTCCTGTCAATAGTTATCCATATTGTCTCTCCAAATGTTTGTTTTAAACAGTCTCTGTGTGTGTGGTGATTGTTTAGAAACATGATGAAGATCCAACGGGAATAGAAATATTGTCCATTTTAATAAATGAGTGGTTTAGAATCAGTGTGCAGACATTACTCTTCTCATTGATGCTAATTTCCAATAGCCGAGAAGCAGAAGAAGAAGAAGAAGAAGAGGAAGTTTTATTTATACAAATTAAAAAATGATTGTTATGATTTTTAAGAGCTCCGTCTCCCTCTTGTCCTTGTGAGTCTCATACAAAGTGCCTTAAGACATCTTAACATAGCCTAGCACCTACATGTGATGTATCACATCAAGGTATCGCATATGAATATGCTCACAAAAGAAAAAATATACGTTGAAAAAATGGGTGAAACGTACGAGATTTTGTAGCAGGAAGAATAATTAGTTATGGTGATTGTATTGGGGGCAGGGAGACCCAGGTTGCTGGACTATATGCATGCCTGTCTGCATTCATTACGCTCATGTGAACAGCAGACGCTCCACAGGATGTGTCATGTTATTATACACCACCAGGGGCCAATGAAAGGAGAGCAGCACAATGCTTTCTAAACAGTGTTTTCCTCTGTGCGAGGGAAGACCTGAAGTGTGTATGTGTGTTAACGTCTTTGTGCATTAGTCTGTGTGTATGAGAGAGAGAGGCTGAGTGAGTAGGAGTGTGCGAGAGACTGAAGGTGAGCAAATGAGCAAGCAAGAGAGATGTTCTGTGTATGTGAGCGCTCAACACCCCTCCGAGGTATTTTTAGCATTGTTTTTCAACATCTTAAGCACAGTCTGTTTTCCAGTCTCGTGAAGCACGGGTCTCTCATGCATTTCTCAATCATATACCCTGCTATGGAGACACACACACATAAAATACTTACACACAAACACACATACATGAGAGCATTCAGTTGCTCCTGCTCTAGTGGCTAACCTTCACAGGGCTCTGATTATCCCTAACAATAAATCATTTTCACTTTCGACATCAGAAATATTCAGTCCATGTTAATCAAACACTACCTCCTAAATACACACAAGATGCAGTTACCTCTCATTTCTTTTAATATAGCACTCAGACTTGCTAATGTACAACCAATAGGAACACATTTGGTTATGTCACATATGATAGTCAGGAAGGGCAGGAATTTTTTGGGGAGGTTTGATTAATTGGATTGGGTTTTTTAAATCGAGTTTAAAGGATTATTCCTTCTGTAGCAAACCAACACTGTAAGAAAATGCAGTCATTTAAAACATTATCACTCTCACTCTTCAATGAAACAAGACTAAGAGCCTCTGTGAGGCTGTAGGCACAGCAGTGCTTTGAGCTAAATGCTATCTTCAGCATGCTAACATGCTCATAATGCTAATATGCTGATGTTCAGCAGGTATAATGTTTAGCATGTTCACCATCTTAGATTAGTGTGTTATCATGCTAAAATTTGCTAATTAGCATTAAACACAAAGCCCAGAATACTGCCGGGAATTTCATTATTTTTGAAGGTATTTGGTCATAAACCACTGTATTTATTTTTTACCAGAGATATTACAGTTCACCCTATATGCATCCCACTAATTACCCAAGTTAAGTTAAATTAATTTATATTTTTAAGGCTGTGGGGTAATTTACATTTTTAAGTTGAACCAACTTAAACGGATTTATAGTGTAGGGAGTTTCTGACCCATAACATAAAGATTTAGCATTTTATTTCCCAACATTAAGGTTTTAAATGCTGTTTCAAAGCAGGAATGGAATTCTGATCTAAAACCTTTATTTACTGGAATAAAGATAAAAAATACCCACCACATGTAAGTTTTTCATTGTAAAATGTAACTCCCCCTAGATTGCTAAACCCCCCAATTTCCCTGAAAAAAGATGGAGAACATGACCGCAGTGTCCTCAGTAGTAGCTATGGGCCTGGTAGCCAGTAAATGGAAAAGCAAAACCTAAAAGAAACACCTAATGTGAAATGTCTCACTTCTTTCCTCATGCTCTGTTCTTCAAATGCAGGTTGAATAGACGTGCCAAAATGTACATGTATTTCAACCTTTCTCCTTACTTTCACCTTCTTCCCTCCTAGATCCCAGTTATGACGGGGGCCTTCATGGACTCCTCACCCAATGACGACTACAGTGGCGAGCACTCGCTTTTTAACTCCTCGGCCAGCGTCCACGCTGCTGCCTCGGCCGCCTCGGTACACGGCCAGCAGGATGAGCCGCAGCCCATGTCCAGTGATGCCATCTGGCTCTGGATTGCTATCGTCGCCACCATCGGAAACATTGTGGTGGTTGGCATTGTCTATGCCTGCACTTTCTGATCAACATATGCTTACAAAGACAAACACGCACACACACGTTGCTTTTTCTGGATCTCTGGACCCCTGAGTGAGGCCATGCTTTGCAGACAAACACATACACTTGCAGACAAACACATACACTCTCCCTCTATGTCTCTCTCTCTCTTTCTCTCTCTCTCCCTCACACTTGGCTTTTGGATCAGTTTGGGCCCCTGAGGGTGTGGAAGTTGTGATACTAAACAATGACATATAGACTACTATGTTTCTTCATCAGAGGGAAAGACTGGGACTTGGCTGCATTTGTTGGTACAGAGCATATTTGGATGCTAAAGTTTGAAAATAAGTTTTTGTGTACGACAGTTCTTTAGTTATAAACAGAAACATTAGCCCTGTGCTCTCAAGCAAGAACTAAATTAACTTTTTTTTTAAGCTTAAGTTTGTTTCTATGTTTCTCCTCAGTCAACACCCTCATTTGTAATGCCGAGAAGAGAATGGAGATTAAATGGGGCTTAAGATTCGGGTTGATCCAGGCCATCTTAAACATCCACCAGATACTTGCTAAGCAATTTAGGTCAGTGCTGTTTAATTATGCGGCTGAACAGAGATGATGAATGCTAAAACATTCAGAAAGTACTGGGATTATTTTCATGTCAGGCAGCCCTGACGTCCAGGACGTTAGAACTTATTTAAGGACTAATTTGAGGATGAAACATGGTATGGGCACTGATCATCAGTGTATATAATATGTTTCTAAACAACTTTACTGACAGGAAACATAGAATAGGACACTGACTATCATTAAACTCCTTTTGGTATATTTAAATTCTAATAAAAAGAGTTTCTGCAATGTTAACTCAATTATACACAATGGACGATGACTTTATTAATAGCTGTGAAGTCAGCCCCTTTGATACGAGTGGTGTTATTGACCAGGGTTTATTAGAAAATCTAATTGTACTGTTATCATCTGTTTAGATATTAATTACAGATGTTAACAAAATACAATTAAAAGCACACATAGAATCACAAGATGACGTAGCCTACTTTACTTCCTGCACCTGCTTATTTTTTGTAGTTCATTTTTTATTTTCTTAAACTACAGCTTGTAAAAGTATTTTTTATCACTCAGAATAAATACTGTCAGCAACAGAAGGTGGATAATACAGATATGTAAGGGCAGATGTATTTGCTCAAAAGTCATTTAACACCGACCAGATCTATAGTGAATCTGTGATAAATACTAATTTGTATTGTGAAAAGATGCCTTATTTTGGAATGAAATGTTGTTATATATTAAGCTGTTCCCAGTACATGTATCACTGTTCAGTAAATTAGTTTTGTGTTACTTTGGAATCTGGAGGCAGCTGTCTCCATGGCAACTAATCCTCATCCTAATTGGGAACAGCTACTTTACTCTGAGACTCCAGCATTAACCTGCAGCCACAGATGCAATTTATGCTTTCTACTCGGAGCATTTTATGATTGCTCCCACACAAAGAAAATCATAAAGAAAATGTTGCGCTGCATTTACACAAATATTACATCTGGTAATCACTGAATGTTTGAATGTTGCTAATTATTTGTGCTTTGCTAACACTGTTTAATTTCCCTTTTTTAAGACAGTAAGCTACCATATGAGAGCTGATAAAAATGTTAATAATTTAGTCTGTTAACTTGTTTTTCTTTACCTGACAAACTGACTGATCTATGTATTTTAGACAGAGAGAGAAACAGAAAGAGGGAGCTCTTTTTTTCAGTAAACTTATACTGTATTTCTTCTGGGATTTAGGAAATAATATCAATGTGCTTTAAGTTAAAATATACGAACCTGTCTTGTAAACACCATACATGTTCAAATGTTTATACACAGCAAATTACAATACTAGCTTAACGTATCAACTGTACCAGTGTAAGGAGAAATTCAAACACAATAATCTCTGTTATTATGAGTATACTTCTACAATGTTCAAATAAGGACTTTTCAAGCCTGTCATTTTTAATAAATTGTTGATGTAGAAATACTGTATTTAGACATGTTGTAAACCACATACACAATTCTCCTTTTGTAAAGACATATGCTATTAAAATTTCTGTATGAATGGATTTTGTTTTTCTCTGTCGACAAAAGAGGCACACATGTCCACAGAAACATTTCATCTGGACCTTAAGTGTCAAGTGAAGAATGATTCACTGGAAACATTATTTGCTGAATGGCAACTTTTGGCTTTGAACGCAGTGCTTGATCATGTGAGAAGGTGTTTTAGCTCCATCTTTTCACCGCCTGAATAGTTCTGGTGAAGCCAACCCACTGACAGACATCACCAGTCGCTGCGAGCCATCAGGTGAGATTGATGTGAAGCTGAGATTGCACCATCTGTCATTTTGACACAGGCACAGGTTGTTTAGAAACCACCTGGATTCACTCATCTGTGGACCCCTGCATCCCTCCATTGCTCTCTGTCTTCATGCGCGTTTTGCTGAACAAACAGACTGTGCAGGAAAGAAAGACACTTAGAAAAACCATACAAAATTAAAACAATGTAAGATAGTCTTGCCTACTTATAGAAAGGCAGGTTATTTACCTTTTTACTGCAACAAGTCCAAGAGTCTACTGCCACGCTAGCTGCCCTGTGAGGCACTTGAGCTAAGTGCTAACGTCAGCATGCTAACATCCTCACAATGGTAATACTTACATGCTGATGTTTAGCTATAGGTCATCTTAGCTTAGCGTGTTCTCATGCTAACATTTGGTAAGTAGCACTAAACACAAAGTACAGCTGAGGCTGATGGGAATGTCATCATCACAAGTATGTGGTCATAAACCAAAGTGTCAAAGTGTTAAACAAAATGAAATTTTGACCTGATGGTGGCACTAGATTAAAAGTCAGGGATCACCAAAGTCATTGGGCTTCCTCCACAGGGCACCATGGATATATGTGCCAAAATGTTGTCAAGACACTTCACTAAAAACTAAAAATGTCAACCTGCTGGGGAAAAAGGGGAAGAGTCGGAATAATTAGGATTCATCCTCTAGGGACTTGTTTGTACAACATTTTCACCCAGTAGTTCTTGAGATACTTCAGTCTGGACCAAAGTGTTCGACCGAACAATCAACAGGCTGACCGACTGATATCGCCAAACCTCACTTATGTTAAAACAATGTAAGAGCATTTTATCTACTTTAAAAAGAAAGATTATTTACAACAAATAAATGCTTCTGTACATTTTATGGGTACAGTCAATACATTTGTCCTGCAAGGTCCATAACCTAAATTGCTAAATTACCTCATGTATTACCTTTATTTTATTCTGTATGTAACGCACTTTGTAAACATTGTTTAAAGAAAAGTGCTATACAAATAAACTTGTTGTTATTATTATTAGTATCGTATTACCGTTACTGGATGAATGATTAATTAATCTAACCTTTTCACCTTAGTCAAAAGTTTGACTTTACACCTTTACTGAGCATCACAGGTGCTTTTATAACTATAACAATCACATCCAGGATGGCTCACTCCCAGAACATTGTGGCTGCAAATCCCTAATCACCTTGGGCAGAAGTGATATCAGAAACATTTAGAGATCACATTCATAATTCCATGAATCAAACCTTTACACCACCTTACAGACTGAACCCTTTCAACACCGCAGCTTGGTTTGATAATATGTGGATCAGCTCCCTTCAAATCTGCTCTGGGCCTTTCTGATCCCCCTCAGTAGAGGGGATAGAGCTGGAAGTGAAGTTAGCTGGCCATGATCTTTAAACAACCTTCACATTGCTTCTGCTGCTTGTTGTGCCTTTCCTCTGTATCCAATCAAGCAACTCAATTGTAAAAAAACAAAAAAAAAAAACAAAGTGTCAGGGGCTTCGCACAGCCCCTGACTCCTAGAGGCACGGAAGTCTTAGAAAATCCCACAGAAAGAGCCAGATGATATGGATAACCATTGACCTTGGCTGCTAATCTATGCTAATGCATGGTAATTACTAGACTTTCAGGTGATAGCATCTACAGTGGATCAGACTTAAATTATAAGATGAGGCATGTGAATAATAGATAATGTTGTTAATTTAAAACCAGGATGAGATTAATCAGTCTGAAAGTATGAGGAGAGGAAAGGAAACGAATGAAAAGGAGAGGAAAGAAAAGAAAAGCAGGGAAAGTGTGAAACAGGAGGATGTAAGGAGAGGTTGTCTCGCTGCTCCTCGGTTTCCCTCGAGTCTCACAGGATGTAACACTTCAACCTAACGCCTGTCCAGTCGAGAGTGACAGCTTGATGATGAGGTGCTGGGTATGCTAATATATGCCAAGCCGCTTAGACACATACTGTCAAACTGTCACTTCAGAGACTAATGGGAGGGAACGTACAATATGTATGGGTCTATACTTATCCCAACTCTTAACAAAGGCTATACATTACCATCTATATATTGTGCCACATACTGTATTTATGGCTATATTGATATTTGTGACAAAGCATTGCAACAGCAAGAGGAGATGTAGGAGTGGATGTCTATTGCAGTGTGTAAGTATCTGTGCTTACAGTACTGTATGTGGGTGTGTGAGGGAGTGAGTAATACTAGAGCTCGTCAGTATCATCCGGAGCCTGCATGTAGCGTTAACACACACTTATCCATAAATTAAAAACACAATAGTAACGGGTATATCACGCAATCTCTGGCCAAACTATTTAAAAATGGCGGGGTTATTCAGGATACTCCGTCTGGCGCGTGCAATGATGACGCAGTGAATAGTGACAATTCTCTCTGACCAATCAGCAGTCTGCAGTGTTTTCACGGCACAATTTAGTATCGCCTCAGCTCGCCTCAGTTTTCTCAGAACCTCGCCGGAGGTGATACGAAAAAAAGTACCTGGAAGCAGGTACAGGTACAACTTTCACACAGTGGAAAACCAAACAAAGGCGAGTCGGGGCGAGGCGAGGCGAGCTGGTACTGTGTAGTGGAAAAGCGCCATAATACACACCTGATATCCCAGAAGGTCACCGACTGGACCAAATTCTCAAAACGTTGGCTTGGTCTGTTCAGGCACTGAGATGACTTTAGAGCTTTCTAACTTTTGCGCTTTACCAGATGAATTAGACACAGAACTTACTTCGTTGTAAATCAGACAGTATTTTTTTTAAGTCGTTAGTGACGTTACCAGCGGCATGGAGCGGAAGTCAAAGGTTAAATGTGTCCCCAGTTGAATGAGCTCATGGCAGCAGACCACAATAGAGGGAGGATAATAGAAATACATTAGTTTGCTGCAGGTTAATGTTAATTTGTTTTTCCCACTCATAGGATAATGGAATCAGTAATGGGATTTTGATCACAATGTTTCCTGCTTGAGGTCACTTTACAAAAAGAAGAAAGAGTGCTTGTTCTCATCAGATCAACAGCCTGCCTCCACTCCACAACATATTTGTCCGATTTAAAAGAGGCGCTGATATGGCACATGGATCAGAGCATGAATTTTGCTGTTTGCATCATCTGTAATCTACTCTGACATTTTTTTGTTGAAGGTAACTGCTTGAGCGCACAAGCAGGATGGAGTTTTATTCTCTGGTTTGATGACAATGGGAGTAAGAGACAACTGCTATCATACTAACAGAGATTTTCACCAACTGGCATTGTGTGATTAATAAGATGGAAGATAGGTTGGTGTAAAGGATTTTAGGTGGGCTGCTACCATGGCAACAGCAGGCTGGAATGGATTTGGAGAGCACCTTTAGCTCGTGGCAGCCATTTCTGAACATCAATTTGGCTTGTTTCTTTCTTGGGTCCTTTCTTCTTTCCACCTTTCTTTCTCACATGTAAAACACACCCACAAACATGCCCTCTAATGATACTTGTCAATCCAGCTAATATCCTCTGATGAGGAGCTCACAGAGCATCACCTACAGCTCTAAATACGCAGAGCACTCAAACAAGATGATTAGCCCTGTATACAGAATCATTTATAATGGGATGGTATTAAAAATATTGCAAAAATTTAAATAGAGTAGTGAATAATTTCCCTCCAAAACAGAGTTGTAATTGAAAGCTTTCCCACTGATTAATTTAGTCCATTTGACATTTTGTTAGCACATTCTGGGCAGAATCTGAGGGAAGTCACATGTAATCCACTTCTGCATTAAGCTTTCCTTTTTATCTCCAATCACATGGGATGGTAAATAGTGTGCCAAGTGTGACAGGGAACAGACAGTCTTTAATGCAATCCCAGTGGCTCCACCATCCCCTGATGCTGCAGCAGCCTCAGTGAAAATGCTTTATTTCTGTTACTCCATGATGGGAGCTCAGCATCACCCGTCATCCAACAGGCAGGAGCCCTATTCTTTTTTATTTTGCATCGCTCTTGAGTGGATTGCTGGGTCACTCTCTTTCTCTCTCGCACTCTTCTATGAGGCAGGAGGACAGACAAAGTATCTGTCACTGCCTGTCATCTCATGTAGAAACATCCTTAGAAAGAAAGGGAATTTATGAGGAAGCTGGCCTTTGAACAAGATGGATACAGCCCTGCCCACCTGCACCCTGAGCCAAATCTCTAATATATTAAGCTTATTACTGTTATACATTTTTTAATATATCCTTTATTTTTATCAAGCAAGTTGACATAGCACAGATTGATACAGTATTTACAATGCAGTATCGGTCTGGCAGAATTCAGAGTGGTAATCATAAAGAAAAAAGATGAACCTACATCCATGCTAGCAGCTCTGTGAGACTGTACTGTATCATTAAAGTCAGCAGGATTCATCCTCTAGTCATGAATGTCTGTACAAAATGTTATGCTAATCCATCCAATAGTTGTTAAGATATGAGTGGTGACAGACCAACTTTGTCATTCCTTGAGCCACACTTCCAGCATGGCAAAATATATATACAAAGAAACGCTTGCAAGTTCTTGCAAACGTCTTCAGTCACAAAGCAGATTCAGATGCATTCCTTATTGTCCTCTATAAAGGAGATTTGTTCTCATAGTCTGTACAAAATTAACATTAGAAAAAATCAGATATGACGTTCGTTCTATGAGCAGAAATATGATCTGTGTAGCAGATGTAACATTAAACTTAATTCTCAGAAAGTACTGGAGGAGTCCTGGGAATGAGACTCACATCCCTCAGTAGACCACTGCCACAGCTCTGTCACTACACTGGATATGATTGGATATCAGCATTCGGCCTGTCACCATGGAGACTGACATGTATCACTCCGGTTGCTTGACGCACCCACTGGCAGACACAGTTAAGTCTTATTTATACGGTTGCTGTCAAAAACTAAAGTGGAAACCACTCCGGAGGCTAATGGGGGATCCATTGAACCAGAGAGCGAGGCAAATAAAGAGACAGATAGACAGATGCACAGGCTGACAGAAAATGACAGGATGATTGAGAAGAGCCAAAATGCAAGAGAATGGAAAGGAAAAGGATCAGGATTAACAGTGGAAACCTCTGTCCATTTCTCTGTGTAGTGATGAATTTCTGACAGGTGTTTTCTCAGAGCAGAGCAGAGATTGATGGATCCTGATCTTTGTCATATAGTTCAATCTGAAACATTGGCAAATGTGTCAGAAGACAGTTTTCTGTTTCTGGCATATCTACCATTTTATTTGTGATTCATGACACCTGTATGGTCATTTCTGTGTGACTTAAAGGCCGTAGTGTATTCAGGACTTTTCTTAATTTAAAGTAGCTATACCACTGTGTAAAAAAACTCTGTTACTTACTAACTAAGTAACTAAGTAAAGGTCCTGCAAGTCAAAACAATAATTAAGTAACAAGTGTTAAAATCAAAATGTACTTAAAGCATCAAAAATAAATCTTCTTATAATGAATAATGACCTATGTCAGAGTTCAAATTATTACATATTATCAGTGGTGTAAAGTAACTCAAAAGTACAATTTTGAGGTATGTAGGCTACTTTACTTGAGTATGGTGTATGTTATAGATTTTAGATAAAAATCACCAAAATCACATCAAACCAAATATTTTAGTAACCTCAGATAAATATTATATCTCATGACAGTCACATGGACACAATGTTTTTATGTATTAATTAATAATTTCCATACATATTCTAATCTCCATGTGTGTCCTCATCCTTCTTGTTCTTGTATAGTTCATTTCCAAGCCTCAGAACATGTTGTATTTTATCCAGTAGAGGGCTCCATATCAAACTTTTTCAGATGGTATTCCAAGATGATGAGGGTACACACTACACACATTACATACTGTATGTATACTGTAGAATCAAAATCAACTTTATTGGCAAACTGCAAACATATCAGGGATTTGATCTCACTTTTCTGTAGGTAAAAGTGCAAGGAATGCTGGAATTCAATATTGTAGAGATGTGTGATAAGTTTTACAAATATGTACATCCAGTATGCTTAAAGTGATGTTATAAGCAAACAGATCTACTCTATATATATGTTTGTGCGAGTGTGTATGTACAAATGATATTTTTGTTGTGCAGGTTCATTGCTCTGTAACATAACATGGCTGATTTAACAGTTCATGAGTGTGATGGCATGTGGAAAGAGACTGTTCTGTGTCTGTTTTGATTCCCAGTGCTTTGTAGCACCTACTAGGAGGAACAAGTTGAAGGAAATAAATGATGTGCATGGTGTAACGGGGTTTTCCCTGCCTGTCTCAGTCTGTATGTAACCAGATATACTGTATCTCATTTTTTTGTATAGTTAAATTTTGTAAGTTATTTTACAAGGTTAAGGAGCAACTTAATTGCTTACATCAAGGTTGAAATGGTGAAAGTTTAACAAAATATGCCTTTACTTTTTTTTTTCACAGCATCAGTTTTTCTAAAAGTTTTCCTTTTTAAATTTGAAGAGATGTTTCAGAGATATGAAGGAGACAAGTAAGTGATATGTAGTCACAATCCTCTCTGTAAGTATCACCATACTGTCAAAAGCCATTCAGTAAAACAAGCCTCTTTATTCCCTCTGAGGCTAACTTTGGCCATGTAGTCTGTCAGTTGGCATCAGAATAAAAAGACACAATATTTAACTGTCTAAGACAAGACATGCCTGTTATCTGTTTGTCTTTTTAGTTTTCACTCATCAGACATTCCTTTTTCCACAGGTTGGTGGAGAGCTTCTGCCTCAAGTGGAGGAGTTTAAGTATCTTGGGTCTTGTTCACGAGTGAGGGAAGGATGGAACGGGAGATTGACAGGCGGATCGGATGTATCCTCCGCAGTGATGCAGTCGATATACTGAGCTGTTGTGGTAAAGAAAGAGTTGAGCTGCAAGGCTCCTCCACATCGAGAGGAGTCAGCTGAGGTGGCTCGGGCATCTATCCTGGATGCCTCCTGGATGCCTCCCTGGGGAGGTGTTCCGGGCATGTCCAACCGGGAGGAGGCCCCGGAGAAGACCTAGGACACGCTGGAGGGACTATTTCTCTGCTGGCCTGTAAACGCCTCGGTATTCCCCCAGAAGAGCTGGAGGAATTGTCTGGGGAGAGGGAAGTCTGGGCATCATTCCTTTAATGGTGGATAGTCTTAAAAGAGCAGCAGAAGCTGTGTTCTCTCATAGTAAACTATCTCTGTTATGTTAAATTTTACACTATAGACCTAATCTAATATAGCGTGTGTTGCTAAAATGGTTTTACAGCATATAAAAACGTATAGCCTAGTAATTGGTCTGATACATAGCACAGTTGGGAAAATTATCTTATTTCTTAATAGCATTTGCAGAAGATGACAGAGTGAAAGCTCCCTTAGAAGTTACGTAGATCGCTAAAATCAGTTGGAGTCTTAATCGCGCTGTATGATCAAATATTTATTCCCAATCAAGTGACTTTCTCCCACAGAGTTTACCTCTCACTCAGTTCTTCTCTAAATTATTGCCAACTATGGTCAGAAACATAAGCTTTCAGCTCGGTCATTGCACATAAACCCATTTATTTCACCACAGATTTCCTGGTTTAGGTAAAATGTTTTTTGTTTGTTCTGACGTTCAAATCAAGGAATGAAAACAAAACTCAAATTCAGACAACAAATGTTTAGATTGCAGCCGCCCACCAGTAGTTGACTCAGTGTATTGCATAATGTCTTGTGATGTCTGGTTTGTTAATATGAAAAAGGGATGTGAAATTGAAGCCTATTTTTACTATCTCGTGCTTGATGTGCTAATTTTCCGTTGCCTTTATCTGAAAGCAAGATGAAAATTATACATCAGGCATTTGAAACTAGAGAGCAAAATATGAAGGAAGAAACATCACTTTACAAAATCTCTCTCACCCTAGTTTACAGAAACAAGTGATTTTACTGTCTCTGTCTCAGCAATATTAGGTTGTCTGTGTATTTTCCTGCCAGGAACATTTGAGAAGTCAGGGCACAAAATAAAAAATGGGTTGAATTTTACTTTGATTTCTGAAGAAATGCCTTTGTGTTCCATGGCTGGCTACATTAGTGGCATCACGCAATGCTCGTCAAAGTTGCATTAGTGGTTTCAGTCAAGAGCCAATGCCACTCCCTGCGTCAGCCCCTGGGGCTGGTTTGATTCCATCTTGCATGAGCTCTCACTCACTCTGCCTTTAAAGGCCCTTATTGTACTGGACAGCTGTGAAAACAATATATAAACGGCGCTAGAGGAGCTGTGCCCTGTTGTCTCAAATCTGTGAGGAGTTATGCAACAGGGAACGGGGGCGGGATCAGCACCAAGTAATGGAGCTGCAAAAAGAGACTGCAAAAAACGTGAAGAGACAAGCAGAAGGAGACAGGAAATGAGCTGAGTATTTTCGAAGAGGAGCATGAGCCTTCCTGCCCCCTCGTCCAGACATTTTTTATATACCTCATTACACACCACTGAGACATAACTAACAGCAGCTGACAGAGTTGTAGTCTGTTCTCATGATTACGCAAGGACCTTTCAGTTTGCTATTAAATATATTTCAGAGTCTCCTATGTAAAGGTTTAATAGAGTGTGTCTCTATAAACTTACGAAGGATTGGGCCGGAGAAGAGGTTTATATCACACACATTAGCCAAAAGTGACAGTGCTGTTAAATCAAATAAATCTTATGTTTGGACATACATAGCTTTAAAGGGTCATAATACAAAAAAACAAAACACTTTTCATTAACACCATCTAGCCAGGCACATTTGATTTGCTAAGGTTTTGGGATAACCACCACTTAGACATCTGTTCCCTCCCCAATACAATGAAATTGTGTTTGTGGTGCTTATATCATTGGTAAATTACATTTTAAAAACATGCATTTCCAGAAACAGTTAATCAGGATAAACCCCAGACCTGCGTGTCAACACATAACAGTATTTCTATGTTCAGTAGAAAACAGTTTCTAATTAAAAGTCTCTACAATAATATAGAGACAAGCTACACCATTTTACTTCTTTAGTTTAGTTCCCCACCAGTCCATAATATACGGCAGCAGAACACAGGAACATGCACATGACTTCAGATGACAAACCGCAGTAAAGCTCCTTACATTATTTTTTTCATTGGCAGAGTTTTGTTATTGTCACCGAATTGTTGGTAAAACCATTGAGAGGAATGAGCCTAAAGGCATGAGGTATTTCTGGGCAGCAACGGTGCAGATCATTCTGTAAAAACAACGCAATATATAAACCTGTTTGCTGTAGGACATTTCTTAAGAAGAGAGATTACATATCTTTAATCTGACAGTTTGTGCAATTGATTTTGTGGCTCAAACAATTATCAGAATTGCAGTATTTGTACCTTTAAGTGCCAAAATACTGATTTGCTGAAGTTATTTGCAGGAATGTTTTCAACCTTTTCCTCCAGTTTTCTTCTTCTTTACCTCATTTAACAGTTTTTTAATCAGCCTATTGGAATATCTGATGCAGCCTATCTGCCATATCTGATATTAGCTTCCATTGCACTAATTATACTTCAGTCATAAATATTTTTAAAAAGCCACTTCTCATTTTAGATTTAGACCCAGATGTTTGGGGAAGAAATCAAAATTTTATTAGATAAAATGCCACAAAGGCAGCTTTCCATGTTCATTTTGTGGATGTGAGGCATTTCATTGATTTGGGGTTTATGGGGGAAATAGGTTGTGGTTCACTTGTTCTCCAAATTGGACATGAGGAGCAGATCAAAAATGTATCAATTTCCTAAAGCAACATGCTACAGTAGACCTCAAGAATTGTCACTATGTGTAAACACAAATCAAAATAGCTTCATTGATTAATTAATGCTATTCGTGTCCATTGTCTTCAAGTTAAGAATTGTCAAAGTATGTGGACAACCACCCACACAAAAGCAATACAGAAACAAAATAAAGTTCAGAGAGATAATGATGAAAAAACAGACTTTAGTGGCAAACCAGGTGACCTGAGAGGCATGCAGATATTGGATGTTGGCAGAAGATCAAATATTCTTTCAAATAGTATGAAGAAACCAGTCTGAACAAGTGAACAAGTGCGAATAAGTCTCTTGAGGAGTTGAATTTGTCAGAGCAACAAGAGAGAATTTCCTTGAATCAATATTGATCCAAAACTAATAATAACTTGACATGATTATCAAAATTTAAATATTTGGATATCAATCCTGGCCACTAGAGGATGCATTGTTTGTAATACACGTGTTGCTTAACTACTTTTGTTTTGTTGTTTGGATATCCAGTTTCCATTGTTATGAGAAGTGGAGGAAACAATATCTCCATAGCAACACCAGGAAGTCTCATTACTTCGCTGTTATTAGATTGTATGACAGAACATTTGCTATGGGAAACTAATAGTGGGTGAGAGAATGGCAGCAGCACCAACTGGAAATCTATAACTGAAAGTTAACAGCTTGAGCCTGGGCTCCCACCTGCTGGAGGTCACTGGCCACCACTCAGATTATGTGCCTTTCACTAAAATATGGTTATGGGTCATGTGTGACAACAGTGACATTGCTAAGGTATACATTAAAGAACATCACGAGGGTGTTCTTCAATGTCTGTGTGTGTTTAATACCAACAGGAAGTGGCAAAACTGAAAATCATCATTGCAACATTTTTTTAAGGACTTGAATATGACAAACCAAATCAGATTTCACACATGATTGACTGCTTTTAAGCCCTTTGGATTTTCTAATCAATGCTAACTTGAAAATGGCCTTTGGTTTATAGTACATTCTTCATAATTAGTGGCACTGTGAGATCTTAATGTCTCTCAAATTGCCATGTTGTTCATCCAAATGCTGTCTCTGAGATAAATGGAAATCTCAGTCCTCATACAAGATCTGATAATGACAGACTTGATGATTAATCCAGGTTTATCGTACCACATTGTTAGTAACACACACAGACACATATGAGCACAGTTTAGAAAATATGTAATAATTTGTCTATTATAAATCTTAGGAAGGGTCTGAGTCCTTAGACACAATACAAAACAGAAGGAGAGCAACAACGGATGGTGAGTGTGTCACATGAACACAATGTTGAAATGTTGAACTGTTTGCTGTTTCAGACTGTGGAACAATTCAGAACTTTGCCATTCACCCTTTCTACCTATAAAAGTATCACCTCCAGCAATGTAGTAAGTAGTTGCATTGCCAATCCTATGGTTTTGGGGTAGTCAAACCTGGGGGAACAAAACACCATCATGAAGGACAAACAGAAACATCCTCATGTCAAACTTGCAACATGCCAGGGCCATGTTCTTAGGTTGTGGCCACGTTAGGTGGCAGGTAGGCCATGTTTTTTCAAATGTCTTGTAGTAACCTAATGTTTGACCATGGAGAAGAGCTTGAAATGATAATCATAGACTGTACATAGCAGCAGCAATGTCAGACAACAGACAGACAACACCTACCAACTTTGAAACTTTAACTTCCAGCTCAAGTGGCTGCATACTGAAAACAAAAGATTAAAAAACATAATTACAACGCATTTTTCAACACTGATGATACAGGAACAAAATCCTTCAACACCTCCAACATAGGCTGTACCTGAAAACATTTACATTCCCAGAGGTTTTTATCCAATCATAAAACATAAAGCAAGTAAACATTAACTATGTCACAAGCACATAGAAATGCTGTGTATGATCTTACAGCAGAACAGCAGAACAGGGAACATACAGGAGAGAGAGAACAAGAGCAGGCGGACTAAAGTATGACATTTTGGCTGACAATTTAATTACAGTTTCCTTTAAGAGAGCGAGTCAGAGACAGACTGAGTAGAGTAAGGGAGGGTACTGAAACAGTGTAGCTTGACGTCTGGAAATTTCACATCTGGACTAACTCAGGAGGAATGACTCTTCAACCTACAAGGTATGTGTAAGCTTTGTTTGGTTTATTGTAAATATTTCACATTTGTATTGATATATTATCTCTCCTTAAATATTGAGATTTGACAACTTACAACAGTGTTGTGCTTTATAATAATTTATGTAATTAACAATGTACAGAAACTTGTTAAAATGCATTGACATGTGTGAAGAAAGCTGTTGCTCACATAGACATTAAGAAATGTTGGGTACCTTGACACATAACAGAAAACAGTACAGTGAAATACTGCCAAACTCAAGGAGATGAAGAACTGGAATTGTCCCAACCAGTAGAGACACAAACAGTGTTTATGTTTACTGTCAGTGAGCACTAATCTCCTCTCTTTTTGTATATACATTTTTCAATAATATGCGTTTTGATCCAGTTTATATCTCATATTTAGCATGTCAAACAAATGTTAAAATGGCTAAACGTTTGTGAGTTTTTTGCATTTTTAAAAGAATATTGACTTTGTCAAATCAAAAATGTTGTTTTAAGTGTTTCAACAGCAAATAGTTTGTTTCCACCTGTAAAATCTGTGGGGCTTTTCCTTAACATATTAAATACAGTCATTATTCATTGATCGGTTAATATTGAATAATTTTAATATATTTTAATATTACATTACTAGTTTGATTTCAGTGGTGTATTTTCCAAGCAGTGTAAATGTTGCCCAGGTTTTTGGGAGTCAACTAAATGTCCTCAATGCTTCCAAATAAGAAAGGTTGAAATATTTGTTTCTAATTATATGTTGTCTTTGTTCAAATGTTATTATTTGTTTAAGGACATAGTTTGATATTTTGAAAATCTCTGCATTCTGCAGAGAATTAGATGAGACGAAACACAACTCTAGTGTCTTTATGCTAAGGTAGGCTAACCAGCTGCTGGCCCCAGCTACATATTTACTGTACAGTCATGAGAGTGGTAGTTGTTCTTTTCTTCTAACTCTCAGAAAGAAAATGAAAAAGCACATTTCACAATATGTGAAACCGTTGCTTTAATGTCAATGTTTAATTGTCTTTGTTTTATGTTCTCCACAGTGTCCCAGACTTCAGCACCACAGCTTTATATGGAGACCAAAACAACACCAATGGCACTCATTGTCCTGATCCGGATGCCTGGGAGTGGCTCAACACCTGGCAGCCAGTGTATATCCTGCTCATCACAGTTCTGGGAATCGTGTTTAATGTGTTTGTCCTGATGGTTTTCTGCCTTCATAAGAAGGCCTGCACCGTGGCTGAGATCTACTTGAGCAACCTGGCTGCTGCTGATATTGTCCTGGTGTCCTGTTTGCCTTTCTGGGCTGTCAATGTATTAAACGATTTCAACTGGCCTTTTGGTCAGTTCCTGTGCAAAGTCGTCAACCTGGGCATTAAGATGAACGCCTACTGCAGCATCTACTTTCTCGTTCTGGTCAGCATAGATCGCTATGTGGCACTGGTGCACACAATGTCCCATGGCAGAATGCGTAGGCCAAAATATGCCAAACTGGGCTGTCTGCTGATGTGGGGTTTTGGCTTGCTCCTGAGTGTCCCCACGCTCATCTTCAGGGAGGTGAAACATTTCCCTGAATATGGTGTACATGCATGCTTTCTGGACTATCCAAACCACACTCTAGAGCTGCTCTGTGATGGGATGTTGATTGTTTTTAGTTTCATTATCCCCATTTTGATCATCTCATTCTGCACTGTCAAGATTATTCAGGCTTTGAAGATCCAGGCAATAGAGAGGTTCAATGCTGAGAAAACTGAGCAGAGGGCCACAACTTTGGTCCTGGTGGTCCTCCTGGCATTCCTGATCTGCTGGGTGCCATTCCACATGGTCACCACACTGGACGTGCTCTTTCGAGCTGACGTCCTGGGAGGGTGTCACCTCATCACTGTCCTAGAAATCTGCAACCAGTTCTTCACCTACTTAGCTTTCTTCAACAGTGTTCTCAACCCCATCCTCTATGTCATTGTAGGAAAGAACTTCCGGAAAAAAGTACGGGAAGTCTTCAAGCAGTGGAGCAATAAGAGAACATCGACATCTGAGTCCACACGTTCACTGTCCTCTACATTAAAGACTTTGGTATAAAATACTGCTTTCAAAAGCACTGTTCCCCTCAAAAATAGACTTTGCAGAATGTTGACTGTGGTGGACAGTCATAAAAGAGCAGCAGAAGCTGTGTTCTCTCATAGTAAACTATCTCTGTTATGTTATATTTTACACTATAGACCTAATCTAATATAGCATGTGTTGCTGAGATGGTTTTACAGCATATAAAAACGTATAGCCTAGTAATTGGTCTGATACATAGCACAGTTGGGAAAATTATCTTATTTCTTAATAGCATTTGCAGAAGATGACAGAGTGAAAGCTCCCTTAGAAGTTACGTAGATCGCTAAAATCAGTTGGAGTCTTAATCGCGCTGTATGATCAAATATTTATTCCCAATCAAGTGACTTTCTCCCACAGAGTTTACCTCTCACTCAGTTCTTCTCTAAATTATTGCCAACTATGGTCAGAAACATAAGCTTTCAGCTCGGTCATTGCACATAAACCCATTTATTTCACCACAGATTTCCTGGTTTAGGTAAAATGTTTTTTGTTTGTTCTGACGTTCAAATCAAGGAATGAAAACAAAACTCAAATTCAGACAACAAATGTTTAGATTGCAGCCGCCCACCAGTAGTTGACTCAGTGTATTGCATAGTAGGGATTTGAAATTGAAGCCTATTTTTACTATGTCGTGCTTGATGTGCTAATTTTCCGTTGCCTTTATCTGAAAGCAAGATGAAAATTATACATCAGGCATTTGAAACTAGAGAGCAAAATATGAAGGAAGACACAAGCACTGTTCCCCTCAAAAATAGACTTTGCAGAATGTTGACTGTGGTGGACAGTCATTTGCACCAATGTAAATGATTCAAATGATAATTTGTTGTGGATGAGATTGTGTAGTAATGGGACCAAATCACCCTTCCAGCTCGTCAAATCAATCTTCGACGAGACATTTTCTCAAAAAGATAAACTCTAGCTTTAATTAGTTTTAGGAAATGTAATTATACAGTATGTGCAGGGACATACAAGGCTTGAATAAATGTTCCTCCTGGAGAAAGGGTTACAGATCGCTAACAAAAGTGTTATTGTGTCTCAACTGTGTTAAATAATTATATGTCACTTGTGATAATTATAGTTTATTATTATATAGACGTTACACCACAATCTGTAAAAAAAATCTGCCTGGTTGCTGTAAAATAATTTATTTAAATACAGTTTTCATATTCTGTCTTGTATTGCTGATAACTCAGATTGTAAATGGTACCAGTATTTTTTTTTCTCTGTACATAACTGTCAAATAAAACATACATATGGTTTTGTGGCTGTCTTGTTGAATCTTCATAATGTATCCGAATGTTAAGTTGAGCACAAAAGCCAGAACGTAAGAGAGTCCCAGCAACTACTTGCTAAGTGTTTTCTGATGTTTCTGACTCATTGTCTGCGGAGTTAAAAACAGAATTCTGTCATAGAGTTTCCAGTGGTGATGCAAAAAAACCCTCCTTTTTGTTGGCTGTATGGACATCAGTTGTCTCATTATACATTTCTCCCCACACCACCATTTAATGGGCCAATGTTGACTCATTGCGGGTTGTGGGCAAGAGTACACCACTAGTTGTCCCTAAAATGAAGGCAGGCCATGCCAAACAGGAAATCTTTGTTAGGAGTCAGGCTTTACCAGCACTGCCAGGGCTGGAAATTGTTGTGGAACAAAAAACATGCAGGCAGACAAAGTTACCTCAAAGGGTAAAATAAATGCCAAAATACACAGTTTGACCTTGTTCCATGATTTTTTTGTCTGTCTTTCAGGATTATACTAAAATGCTTTTCACTCGATTCTTTCAAAACTGGAATATATATTGTTCTTTGTTCAAAGGTGTTAATTGGGTCTGCATTTTGCATTCAAATTGAAATTGAAATGAATTTACTAAGGAACAATTATACTGTAGAATTGCATTCTCCATTTTTTGGTTCCATCTGACACTTGACACTTTCCTCTGTGACTCTATGCATTACCCTTTGACTTGAATCATTACACAGAGTTTAGGTCACAGGGCAATATTTTAAGAGAGGGGGTTGTAGCCAAATCCGTGGTCTGGTCTCTGTAACACAGACCAGTGGTCTCTACCACTAGGGGCGCTATAGAGACAGTGGTGTTTACTTTTGCATTCGACCATACATCTAGGGATGCAGGTAATGGGGTGGGGGTTATGTTATGTGATCTTATTCTCTATGTGCTATGCTGATTGGATGTTGTGGAGTCATAACACACTGAAGCATATTCCTAACAACTAAGTTTTATGGCAATAAAGAATTGAATCTTTTGATCTTTTGTTAGCTATTAATGCATTACTTAAGTTCAAGAGAAAAATAGTTACACATAACCAAATCACAATTCTTTGTCAATGAATTAGTTACATTCTGTTGCTGATAGGCCTAGATTGCATTATTTTTGTAGTGTATTTTGAAGTTTATGAGAAATGGATGATTGATAATATAGTTTATTTAATAGACAAAGTATTATGAGCTAGATAGATGGATGTATTACTGTAGTTATAACCACAAAAACTTTGAAATATAGTGCAACAATAAGAATATATGCATAATTGATGATATAGTTTATTTACTTGACAAAGTATTATGATCTCTGACATTTTATTAATCTAACCGTGTTGCCCAAACAGCCAGGGGACCACTAACGTGTCTGGACCACTGGCTTCAGTGTCTCTAGTGGTGGAGACCACTGGTCTGTGTGCAGAAACCACTGGTCTGTGTTACAGAGACCACTATCTCTATAGCACCCCTAGTGGTAGAGACCACTGGTCTTTGTGCAGAGACCACTGGTCTGTGTTACAGAGACCAGACCACGAATTTCACTACAACCCCTGCTGTATTTTACTGTGAGTCTTGACTACTGAACCCATGAAGGAATCAGAGCTAACGCTAACTAGAACCCCTTCTTTCTATAATGCAGGATGAACACAACGAGTGTGCAGAAGCTGCTGATGACTCTGCAGGAGTTCGATGTAACAAGAACAAAGAGTAATTTCTTGTAGGAATTAGGGCTAACTTCCACTTTCTGAGGGGAATAAAAACCTAACCGCTATGTGTGCCTGTTGAAATTGGGGAAAAAATGTCTTGTATCAAAGTTTGAAGGCTACACAGGATGATTACATACTACTACAAGAAATTGGAAGACACCTCAGGAAGAGCAACAGAGGAGGGATCCCTCTCCCAGGATGGATAGACATTCAATAGATGTTGTGTGTACAGAAAAAAACAACAAATTACACTGTGGGCAATCATGATGAGAAAATGATAAATAGATTGTAATTGTAATATTGAATATCATGAATGGATCCGAGAGGACGTCGAGCAACTTCAGGTGTCGCCAAACAGATAGGACCTGAGCCATACGACCTCCTCTCCACCACAGAACCTGGAAGAGGACAGATGACACAAACATAGCTGCAGTATCATCTTTGTTTATATTTCCTTACACAAAATCCTTACACAAAAAGTGGACAAATTTCAAGATTCAGTTGGACTTTCATTCTCAAATTCTCATTATGTGTGCAATCATACTGCATTTGTTTCTAAGTCCATGCAGGTATGAATGTGTGGCCCGGGTCCTTTTCAATCACAGATGCTCCATAAAGTATCTGCTGCTATGACTCCCCTCTTTGATGATGGCATGTGTGTGCTGTGTGCTCTGACTGATAAACCACCATTATCCACACTCCATTAGATCTATTGTCTCTTCACACTTTGGACCTCAACTCATGATAAAGATAGTGACACACAGATTAAAACTGTGTTGACACAATTAAAAAGGTTTTACCGGTGTACTGTATGTATTATGTTTGAACACACCCTTATTTTTCCACCTCTAAAATCGCTGTTACTGTGCAACAGCTTTGACAGTGATCCACAATTCAGCAGTTGGGTTACTTATGGAGAGTGCCACAAAAGTAGAGCTTTTCTGCAATCACACAGATGCATGGGATTGGGTTTACACCATGCAGCCTGCCTACATGTCCATCATCTGTCTCCTTGGAGTGATCGGCAACTCCTTTGTGCTTTGTGTGTTCTGTCTCCAGAAGCGGCGCAGGTCTGTGGCTGACATCTACCTGAGCAACCTGGCAGCAGCTGATCTCCTCATGGTTTCCTGCCTGCCGTTCTGGGTAGCAACCATTATCAACAAGTTTCACTGGAGGTTTGGGGAGCTCATGTGCCAGCTTGTCAACATTGTCATTGGGATGAATTATTACTGCAGTGTGCTGTTCCTTACGCTTGTGAGCGTGGACAGATACCTGGCCCTAACTAGACCCTTAACCCAGGGGAGGGAGAGACAGGCCTTCTGGGCACATGGGATTTGCTTCAGTATCTGGATTGCTGGGGTCTTGCTCAGCTTCCCTGCCATCTTCTTCCGCTCTGTCCAGTTCTTCCCTCAACTGGGCATTGACGCATGCTACGTAGCGTATCCCCATGAAGGCTGGAGACTGCGCTACAACATGACTGTCAGCATAGTAGGCTTTCTTATCCCTGTTCCCATTGTATCCTTCTGTAGTTACCACATCACTAAAGTCCTTCGGACCAGCCAGAAGATGAGAAAAGGCAGCAGAGCCAGTGTCGAAAGGAAGGCGGTGTACCTTGTAATCATTGTTTCGGCTGTGTTCATTCTCTGCTGGCTGCCGTACCAGATTCTGATCTTCTTGGACACCTTGGATCATTATGAGGTCATCTCTGGATGTACATGGGAGTACGTGTTGGACATTGGCAACCAGTTAGCTACTTACCTTGGCTATAGTAACAGCTCATTGAATCCTTTCCTGTATGTGATTGTGGGGAAGCATTTTAAGCAGAGGGCGATGGAAGTGTTTAGATTTGTGCTGTGCAGGAGGAAATGGCAATGGGGCAAGTCTGGCCATTCCAATGTTAACCTCAACTCAACTAAACAAACTGAGAGTACTAAAATCTAAATCTATCTACACAGCAAAGTTTCACCAAAACAGCTGTTAAAGAAATCAATGTATTTATCATGTAATTAATGTCTTTTGTATAGACATACCATTTTACAGTCACTCATTAACCTATTGTCACTTAAAGGAATAAAGGTAATTTTTGTAAATACACTTATTTGCCTTCTTGCCGAGAGTTAGATAACAACATTGATACCACTTTCATGTCTGTAGGCTAAATATGAAGCTACAGCCAGTTACTAGTTAGCTCCGCCTGGCATAAAGATTGGAAAGAAGGGGGAAACAGCTAGCCTGGCTCTGTCCTAAGGTAACAAATTCTGCCTAAAGCTCACATATTAACGCATTATTATATCTTGTGTGTTAATTCATACAAAATCTAAAAAACAGTATGGCTCATAATCATCCCTTAAAACCATAATTTGTCATTTTTGTACAAATTAAACAAATAAGATATAATGTGTTGATTAGTGATCTTAGAGGCGCTGATAATCAGCTGTCTCCCCGTTTCCAGTTTATATGCTAAACTAAGCTAACCAGGTTCATATTTACCATAGTGGTATCAATCTTCTCATCTAACTCTCTTTTGGAAGTAATCTATTGTGATGCAAAAGCATTTTGAGCTTTCTTTCTTTGGTTTTTGGACTGATATTTATGGGTTAGGGTTAGTCCATTTTAGTGAAGTGTAAAATAAATTCTAGATTTAAGATCATAAAAGTTCAAAGTGAAATATTTTATGTGAAATTATGCAGCTCCATGGTTTTATGAAATAACTTTGTCTAATGTTTGCCATTATACTATGTTGTGTTTGTCAATCAAGGGTAATATATTCTTTCAAATATGATATATATCATATTTTCAATAGACATATATATCTTTTTAATTTTTTACAGGCTTTGGTCATATCATCATATTGTTCACCCCTAACTGAAACATGGAGTAAAACAAATATCAACCACAAAGAATTTGTATTGCAGAGAAAAAAGGGTCCACTAAGGCTTTGCAAAAACTATTTTAACGTTTTTAACATAATAGTATAATAACAGTGTATCAGTGTTGCTGTCTTCAATAAAATTTCATCTATCGGAGGGATGGAGTGTTTTTGTTTTGATAAGAAAGGGTTGTTTTTACTTTGGATGAGAATGAGCCAGATTCCCTTTCAGAATAAACCCTCTCTTAAGGGACGGCATTATTCGAGTGTGCTGTTATTATGTTGACCATAAAAGGGACGCCACAGCCGTAACTATATTCATTTTCAGATAACACTTACCATTGCATACCGACAAAAAATATTGTTTATATTTTGTAGTCTATCCAATTTGATTATTTGTTTTTTAAGCCATATTAAGTTTGTTTTTATTGCCATTTCATCATCTTGATTTAAAATAGATTAGGATAGTATTACACATGAATTAAGAAATAATCAACATAGGGACGGATCAGTTTTTATTACTTATTTAGTCAAACATTTAAGAATTCTCATCTCATCTCATTTTCTACCGCTTGTTCCCATTAGGGTTCGCGGGGGACTGGAGCCTATCCCAGTAGCTTTGGGCCTTAGGCGGAGTACACCCTGGACAGTGGCCAACTTGTTGCAAGGACATTTAAAAATTATTAACTGTAAATCAGCAGTATACTGGTCATAAATTGAAAAGCAAAGCATCAATTACCGATATCTCAACATTAAAGCATAGACAGAGGTACTACAGACTGTATAAATGTTCAATAATCCTGTTAATCAGTTAAATCAGATGTATGGGTACCACATTTATATGAACTGGATGTAATGCAGTGAGTTAATCTTTCCTTATTATTATTATTATGATGAAAACAAGTGATCATTTTACTTTTCAAGTAATAAAATAATACATCCTTAAAATATATCATTAGTAATAATAAAGCAATACTTTCTTTCTTATCTTTCTTTTATAGTCAGTAGCAGTGCTGATAAAGTCGACGCTTGCTGTCTGGAGTTTTAGCTTCTCTCCAACACATTTAGTGCACTGCAGGTTCAGCTTGTCTAACATGTACACAGACCGAATTTGGACTCTTTCATAAACAAGTTGATATATTGAACTCCTTGGCCAAGGGTGTGGAAGAATTCACCTCTATATACAAAAATGCTCATAGAAGATCTCTGCTCTGACTCGCTGTGTTACCAAGAGCTCAGTGTACACAGATGAGCCCTGTTCCAGATGTGTCTTTTCTCAGTAGGACTTTGACCATAGGAGGAACATTTTCATGAAAGGTACGGTAAAAACTTTTCATGTTCAATCCTGTTATTTGTTTTGAGCATCAAAGTCTGTACTTTTAAAAATACAGTGCTACACAGTCAGATATTCTACAAGATCAGCAGATTCTGTAGCCACCTTTAAAAAGCACTTAAAAACGCATCTCTTCCATCAACACCTAACTGACAATTACTAACTTCTTCTTCCTTTCTACCTCTAGAAAAACCCTTCCTATCCTTAGCTTTGTTTACTGTGCTAGGCTTTAATCAGACTAGTTTTTTGATGCACTTATGTTTTTTGTTACCTTGTGTTGTTGTATTGCTTCCATTGTCTTCCTCATATGTAAGTTGCTTTGGATAAAAGCGTCTGCTAAATGACTAAATGTAAATGTAAATGTAAATGTACAAAATACTCAGCTTAAATAGAAATAATGCAGTCAGTTGCCTCTTTATTTGCAGGAAATGACTTAAGGAACTACAGGAAAACAATGCACAATACAGCCAATCTTACTGAGGCATATAGTCTTAATATGTGGCTGCCTGTTTTCCTCAGCAGAACTAAAGCTGCCTAACTGTTAATTTCAAGTTTAAACATAATAAAATAAAGATGATGATGATGTTGTAAAATGATACATAAATGCTAACAATGTTGCCAACATGATAATACACGTCATCATGTTACATGTTACATGATACATAAATGATAACAATGTTGCCAACATGATAATACACGTCATCATGTTGGCAACATTGTTATCATTTATGTATCATTTTACAACATATCATATTTATTTTATTATGTTTAAACTTGAAATTATGAACTTTACATATTCAGTTTTAATTTCTGATGCATTGTGTGTTTTAAATCGAATAGTTTAACTTTTATCAGCATTCTACTGATGAGTTTTGTATAATTATTTTGTTTCCTAGGCCATGGAGCGAATGATGCTTGTCACTGTGGCAACACTATGGTCTGAAAACACCAGCGCATCCCTCCCATCCAGTCCATCAGAGTCTCCGATCTCTGCAGAATGGGAGATCGTCCAAACCATCATCCCCCCGTACATCTTCACCTTATCCCTGTTGGGCCTTCTCTTCAACGGCTTTGTCCTGGGGGTGTTCCTAGCCCACAAGGATCGACTTACTGTAGCGGAGGTCTACCTGAGCAACCTGGTGCTGGCTGACTTTATTCTCCTGTGTGGCCTCCCCTTCTGGGCGATGAACATCCTCAACGACTTTAACTGGCCATACGGAGATGCCTTGTGCAAAATGGTCAACGCCATCATCATCATCAATTTCTACACCAGCATCTACACCCTGGTCATGATTAGTGTTGACCGCTACCTGGCACTTGTAATGACTATGAAGGCACGGTGGCTGAGACGGAGACTTTATGCAAAGTTGATCTGCTTCATCCTGTGGATATTAGGCCTCATACTGAGCATGCCAACCATTGTTCACAGAAAGGTGAAGTTCATTGAGGAGTACGAGACCATGTCCTGTATATTGGATTATAGTCATGACAGCCCTTGGAAGTTGGCCCATCATATTCTGATGAATGTGGTGGGCTTTGCACTTCCTGTTCTGGTCATTGTTTTCAGCAGTGGGAAAATAATCAAGGCTTTAACTCAGAGGAGGGAGAGTGTAGGTTTCCATGACATTAATGACACAAAGGCCACAGTACTGATGTATGCTATCACACTACTATTCCTTCTGTGTTGGGGTCCCTTTCAGGTATTCACCTTCCTCGACACACTCTGTGATGTCCAATTGTTGGATGAGACGCTGTGGTCCCAGAGTATCGATATAGGAGGCCAGGTTTCAGTGTATCTTGCATTTCTCAACAGTGCCCTAAACCCACTGCTGTATGCCTTCTCAGGGCAGTACTTTAGGAGGAAAGTTAGTGCCATCTACAGGAGGACTAGACATCATCACAGAGGATCAGATATGACCACATATCAACGCTCTGTTGTGTCCACTTACATTAACAGAACAGAGCAAATTAAGACTGTGGTAATTTTTAATGCAAAGGATCAGATGTAACTCTTCATGACATCCTGTCCTCCACTTCCGTTGCTACTACAAGAAATGCAATATACAGGATATGAGTCTCAAATTGTTATTTCATGAGACTTAACACAATAATAATGCTGGTATGGTTAAACAGCACTATCAGATGATGTTTAATACTGTGCTTTGTGGACATAATGGACATAATCTGTAGAAGAAATGGAAGCAGATTTTATGTTTACAGTCTCCATAAAGACACTTGTGTCTTGCTCTGCAGACACACACTTTGTATCTGAATGTGTCTCTTTGAACTGTTACATGGCCTTAGTGTTACTTGACTTTTTTATGTTACACAAAACAAAACCAGCTGTTTCTGAAATCTAGTTCTTGTCTTGTCAATGTCTTTGGAAGAAGAGTCATCTGTAGACCTGCCCCTACTCTGCTTCTGACTGGCCATACCGTTCCAGACGTCTGCTAAACGATAACACTAGCCTAGCTATGATTATAACTGGCGCTACGATCAAGACAGGCCCGGGTGGAGAGCAAATCAGCCCCGACAGCTCATGTTTTTGTTCCCATGGCACCAAGCAGCAGAGAGAAGCTCCACAAACTGCCACGACAGCAAGCTAGCGTCTGCAGGGGTCGCTAGCTAGAAGCAGGCAAGCTCACAGACCCTGCTGTGAGCTGGCTGGAGCTCTCTCAAGTGACTGGTACACAAGAGGCTTTTATTTCCTTGTTGACAGATGTTTGTTTAAATATCACAACACAAATGTCCATTAATGGGAACCTGTGTTTATCTTTTTTTGACATCTTGCAAACATTATCGAGTAAAAATCTAGCAGGCTCTCTATAACCATCTAATTACAGTAGGTTTTAGTGGGCCACAGTGGGTGGCATTACTGCACAGATGTGAAACAGTACTCAAGGGTGTGTCATTACACAGTGACATTTGGTGTGGTTACAGGTGCAACAGAGCATCAACCACACAAAGCAATTCTGGTCATATCCCACCAACGTAGGCCATTTAAGGGGGGATGGGGGGGGTGTCACCCCCCTTGTTAGTAAAATGACCAAAATCCATTCCCTTCGTTAACCTGATAAAAAAGATACTCTGTGCATTGTCTCAAATTGCTGCTTTTAATAATCGCTACAGTCTCAGAACATATGAGACATACTGGTATTGAACTGCCTGTGGGAAGACTGAACGTGTAAGAGTTTGTCCATTGTTGACTAAAATCTCGGTTTCTTATTTTCTACATTTGTCTTTTTAGAGCATGCCATGTGAAATTATTTCTCTGACTCGTCTCGTCTCTACTTTCCCAGTGTGTGTACCTCACTCACTGACTCGATTTGAGGGCCGCTAAACCAGTGCCGTAAAGGCTAGAAAAGCTACGCCGGTTAAAATTGAAACCCTTCATCAAAATGTTATAATTCTCAACAATTTATCTATATTCTCTGTTATGGTTTTGGGTTTGTGTTTAGCCATTTCCTGTTTTATTTTGTAGTACTCACCTCTCCTCTTGTGTCTTGAATTTTTACCTCTTTTCCCTCCACTTTGGTTGTCTGCCCTGCCCTGATTGGTTTCACCTGTGTCTTGTTATATCACCTCACCTGAGTGATCTCTAAGGTATTCATGTGTAAGTCCTGATCTGTCAGCAATCTGGACTGCTGTTTGTTCCAACTTAACATCCACTATATGGGCCTATTGTCTGAATCTAACATTAACAATTACAGTTAATTACTGTGAGGTTCATTTTTGCCTGGTTTAATCTTGTTTATGCCTATGCATTTTCATGTCCCTAGCTAGCCTTTTATTCCAGATTCATGGAAAAAACTCAGTTGTATTTTACAGAGGAAAGTTATGTGCTGCATTTGTACTATGCTTGCAAAAATCCTGGTTTATCTGTGTTTTCTTTCACTCAAGAATATACAGAGAGATTTCTATGAATTAGGATGGTTATTTAATTTGTGTGAATGTGTATATTTCCATGTGTTGTCAGCCCTGATTAATTTTAACAGAATTTTTCCAGATGCCCCACCTTACCATTGTTGTTTGACATGATGCTGATTCCTCCTGGAGTCCCATCAGATTGACAAGAAGGGGGAAGTAGCGGAGGAAATAGCATGGGTGGGGTTGCTGGAGCTGTCTTGACTCCACCTAATATTAGAATTCCACAAATTGAAAATGATTAAGTGTTTGATGAAGCATTTAAAAGCTGACCATGAACCAGCCAGTCTTGAAAAGTCTTTAAAGACCAAAAGGTTTGGCTGAAGTGCCTACCCTAGAAAAAATGCCTTTAGAATGTGAAAAAAGTATCAATGTGGGCAACACTGGGAGGGAGTGCAATTGGATAGACCGACAATCAGTCAAAGAAACATGTGACATTATGTAGCACTGAGCCACTGGCCGTTGCTTGGTTCCGTTTTCAAGCTGGAAAAGTGGCTTGGTCACAAAATTTGTCAAATTAGAGCCAAACAGTACACTGAAATGTGTTTCTGATATAGGCAATGCATTAACAGAATCTTGATTCATATTTGATCAACACTGAGTAGTTTGACAGTTTTACCTGAGTTTCATGAGCCTGGTGTGTCGCGCTAGATGGACTGCAACCAATCAGAGCAGTGTAACCTGCGACATGACTTTTCAAATAGGAGGGGGCGGGAGGGTTGGTTGGTGAAAAAAGCTGTCTCCATATATGTCACCTGCCTCCAGATCAGCCAATAGCAAAATTCAATTGCAGTAGCCGGGTTTCAACTTTGCACTAAAATGCCAAGATTTGGACCTGAATCCACCAACAAAACTACTAAATACCGATATAAAGTGGTTTTCAGCTGTTTTGGGGGTTCAGTTACTCATAAAGAGTATCAGAGCTGTGGGAAGAGGCTTTAAAGGTCTAGTATATAGGATTTAGTGGGATCTAGAGGTGAAATTGCAAGCGTGTAGGAGAAATAATGGTGGCCATGAAACTCTTGAAAAACACTAAAGGCAAAATCTAAAGACAGCGCTTGGTTTCTCTGTTCTGGGCTACTGTAGAAACACGGCAGTTTGTTTCTGGTCACGGAGTTGGTGCGACAGTAAGAAAGAGGAATCTGTGAAATACAAATAAAGTTCAGCAGCAGTGTTGCCAACTATTTTCAAAGGAAAGTAGCTAAAACCTGGCCAAAAAGTCGTTAAATGTCGCTAGATGACGTCATGCATAAATTAGCATATTCGTGACGTCATCGCGTCATCATACTAAATTGCATACTTTCTTGCATTCTGCCTGCCTAATGTGCTTTCTTGACAAATTCGTGCTCACATAGTCTCTTCTACTGTATTTTATTATGATATAGCCGACTGTCCCAATAAAGCTCTTCTCATTTCTCATCTCAATTAAGTGATAAGCACACGAGAAGAATGGAAGTCAAAACGGTCAAACTAAATTCTTTACATTTAAAATGAAAGAGAAGCAGGTAACCGTTTGGTCCGTGGCAACACTGTGCTCATTTGTAGCTTGCTCATTGATTCACGTCTGTGTTGCCAACTCAACTCCTCAGTAAGGAAAGTAGCTATTGGCTGTCCTATAAGTCGCTAAATGACACCATCGCCTCACTTGCATATTGACCATGTGCATTGTGCATGTGATTGTGATGAATGCTGTAGGAGAGAAAGGAATAAAATCACTGGAGAGACAAGGTGAGTAAAAACACACCCTAAATAAGAACAACAAATGAACTTTCTGTCGAATCTTGTTTTTGTTTTTTACTTCACAATTCCAACCCTCCTCCTTGGGACCAGCAAAAGTGACCTAAAAGAGACACTCTGGCGGACTTACTTTAATTTTTTTTTTTTTAAACTTATAGTCCACTTAGGAGCATATAACATGTCACAGTAAAGCATTAACATTTTTAACTGTAACTTCTTTTTTTCTTTTTCTTTTTTTACAATATTGTTTTCTTTTTTTTTTCTTAAGTTTAGTTTTTAACCTTATGGTCCACTTGGGAGCCTACAACAAGTGACTGAAAAACATGAACATTTTTAAACCATTCATTTTTTTTTCTTTGTCCAATATTTTTTCTTTCTTTTTTTTTTCTTAAGTTTAGTTTTTAACCTTAGCATCCACCTAGGAGCCTACAACAAGTCACAGACCATACATTTTTTATGTGTACTATATATATATACATATATATATCTTTTTTTTCTCTTAAATTTAAATTAATCTAGATTAACAATCTAAATGGACCAAAAAGTGATCATAGAAAAAACCTGTCAATGGCAATCTGAGAAAATGGTAACTGGCCCTAATTCAGGTTAATTGTATTTTTTTTTTTCAGATCCCCCTTCACATACAAAGACAAAGAACATTTTACATTTTCGCATGCTGAAAGTAAGCCAGGGCGGGATCCACCAGCGGCAGCTTGCCAAGTTGCCGAACATGCGCGATTCATTTGCAGTCTGGACGTAGAGGGGTGAACAACTCCTGCTCTGACTGCAGCTGCGTGAGGACTACGAAGGAAAGTGAGAGTTGAGAGTTTGTTTTTTTAGCGCAGGAGGCTGTTCATCCTTTGTTTGTGAAGGTTTCAATCTGCAGCATTGGACCTGTAGCTAGCATTAGTGACAGTGCTTGCTAGGAAACTCATTGTCTCATAATGGGCGAATGTCAATTTTAGCAAAAACTTAAATAAATTGATCATTTTGAATTTGTGAATCCATCCATCCATGTTATACCACTCATCCTAGTCTAGGTTGCATTAATTTGATAAATTATATCATTAGGAATTATTGTTATACACTGCTGGGAAGTACTGAATAAATCATTCTAGTCCCTACAGGTTTACCATCATACTGATCGTGTACCAGTATGACTGTAAAAAGGGTATTAAATTGCTTTTTATGTGGTTTTAAATAGATCTTAAGAGGTCTTAAATTTAACTTGGCAAACCCTGCATAAACCCTTTACTGTCATCCTTCTACTATCACTGTCTAATAAAGGCATAACATGCCCAAACATGCATATTTTTTTAAGCCTGGTGATGTGAGCCTTGTTGCCTAGCAAACAATGTCACCACAGACAGACAATTGCATCCGTTTATTTAAAATACATCTTTAGTGAAAAGACATGACTGACATGAAACACAGCAAAGGACTCTTTACTGTAGCAGGCAGATTTGTTTATCCTTGGGTTGCCAGGGGGGGTTACTGTGTTCCCACAATTTGCTTGTAAATACCAACCCAAACTCTGTCTAGAAACGTCCACGTCTAGATCAGGTATATTGAAAAACAATATTGACCTTGAAGATGATTCACGTTAAAAATGAACATATAGAAAAACATGAATTTTGTAGACAGAAACGTATGTATGTAATGCAAGATTGAAAAAATAGAAGAGGGAGAGAATGAAGAGAGAAAGGGGTAGGAACAATACATCACGCTGCTATTCCAAAGAGACATTCCCAAGTATTTGTCTGACATCACTTTAATATCAGTTTCCTTCCTCCTTTAAGAGAGTGACTCAGAGACAGACAGAGGATAGTAGCAGAAAGCACTGGAACAGTGTAGTGTATCTGGGCATTTTACATGTGCACTTCCTCAGGAGGAATGGCTCTTCTGCCTACAAGGTATGCATCAGCTTTATTTGATTGGTATATTACTTTTCTATGTTTTACCATTATTGACTATAGTTATAAGTTACATTTACATTTAGTCATTTAGCAGACGCTTTTATCCAAAGCGACTTACATATGAGAACAGGGGCCATCAACAATCTAATTAAGAGTTTAAAAAAATTACACTTGATGCATTTAAACTGAAAGCATTTTAATACTGTAGTGGCTGCAAATGTAGGTGAAGATAAGCTGAAAGAATGGATGCAGTAAATGTCAAACAAACATTTTTGTGTTGTTACTGGTAGACAAATAAACAGCCTTTCCTGTAATTGCTTTTAATATTTAATAGCCTTTGGCCCCTTAGGTAATCGATGTCAGAGACTGCTCAGTGTTGTACATAAATTGAAATTGTAAAAAAGTTTGCGTTTTGCAAATACATAGATATAGTTATACATGTCTTAAATTCAATTGTATTTATTATCATGAATGCAGTAATTCAGATGTGAATACTGTCAAAATGTTAGTTATTCTAAATTGATTGTTTATGGTTTTGGTACAAAGAGCAACACACAGAAAAAGGTAATTAACGATGCAACCATAGTTTATCCACACAAAAGGGGACGTGCAACAAATGGTCCCCAGCCAGATGGGAAACCATAACATTGTGGTTCATGGTCAGCAACTTAACCCCCGCGGCCAGTAGTTAACTTGGTAGCTAACCGTCAGTGAGTGTTATCTGTCATCACTCATTGTCAAGGAAGTTAATCTTACTCAGATATTATTCCCTTATTTTTAATTTCACCATGTTTGTGGAAAAATCTGAGTCCTGATTTGTTTTCACCTTTTTCATTGCTTGCACATGTGATTGTTTTTTAATCTTAGGAAAATTATCCTACTACCGAGGGCATAAAACTAGGGGCGGTATAGGGACCAATATCCAATATCCAGGGACTATTGAATTGTCCCTAGCAATCATTTTGGTAAAAAACATTTTAAATATAACCACTGTTGTCAGTCTGTGTCTAGTGAATGTATTTGGTACACAAACGGTTAACAGTCAGCTGCAAATTAGTGTGAGAATAACATAAAGCAAAAGGCGGAATTCTAGTCAGTCACGACGGAGTAAAAGATTTGAAGAATTAAGTCATAATATTATGAGAAAAAAAGTTATAAAGAGAATAAAGCTATTATAGAATAAGCCTTGAGTCATAGGTTAATGTTTTAGCATTTTTCTAATATTTAATAGCCTTTTGCCCCTTAGGTATCGATGTCAGAGAGTGTTCAGTGTTGTACATAAATTGAAATTTTAAAAAAGTATTTCCTCTAATTGCTATTATAGAATAAGCTTTGAGTCATATTCATGTTTTAGTATTTCGATGGTAGTCTACAATTATTTAGACTTGTAAAAAGTTTGGACTGCAGTGTGGTATCTTTCCTCTGAGAGGTAGCCCGGCTTCGCTGCGTCCCTCTCGCTAAGCGCCTATGAGTTCTCCCTTATCGGAGCTGGTGGAGTCAACATTTGTGTGGATTTGTGGTGAGACTTACATCAGAAGGGTTTTTCCACCTACGATGAAGAGCAGCGCACACTTCCCTAAACTTTGTCTCATCCAGTCCCACACAGTGTGTCTGTCAGACTGTCTGAAGGGGATACTACCATAGCAGCTGAGCAATAATGTTGGCTAATGCACAGCAGAGTATAGGGCAGGTAGATGTTTTTTTAAATATTAAAGTGACACAGAAAAGGCAGATATTGTTAGTATAGGTTGTGTTAGCTCACAGTGCCAAAAAACTAAGTCAAATACCATAAAAATAATTTATTAATCCTTAACAAATGTTTGAAAATTATTTGTTAATGATTAGTTGACGTCATTCTACCACCTCATCAGTCAGTTTAATTAAAATAAGCCCTTTGTCACTTTAATCAGACTGAATAAGCTATTTTTTTTATACACTTAAAATCTTTTTATCTGCACTGTTTGTTCACTGGTTTGCACTTTATCTGCCATGTGCCTTGCGCTGCTCTTATTTAAGCTTATTTTTATTTTATTTTATTTTTTTATTATGTCTTTTTTTTTATTTTTTATATTCCCTTATTGTATAGTTTTAGCTTATATTTTATATTTGATCTAGAACTTAGGCTCTTCTGTTAGTGTTATCTGTATGCACCGGGGGTCTGAGAGTAACGCAATTTCGATTCTCTGTATGTATGTAATGTACATGTGGAAGAATTGACAATAAAGGAGACTTGACTTGACTTGACTTGACTAGTTTTTCAGCACTTAACAGCATATAAAGGACTTACATCAGAATTATAAGTATGTTGATGATCTACTTACAAACTGGCTTAATTGAAAAATTGTAAATGCGAGCAGTTAATTTGCAAAAAGAGATTTAACTAACAACTCAAGTCTCAGACTCAAACAGTGCCATATAATGGGTTTGAGTGTCTTCCAACACCCGAATTTAACATCCTTAAAGGTTAAACAAAAAGGTAAAGTATTGTAAATTACAACAAGAACAGCCCATTAATTGACCTTATTACACATTCACAACCACTCCCTGGCTACAACCAGCCATGGCAGGGTTTTGACCTGCAGAGCTTTATGAGAACCATAGCTGTCTTGTTTGAAGAACTATCGAAGTGATGTACCAGACAAGATCATTGTAAAACTCATATTGAGCCTAAATATTGCCACCGTTTTTTTTTATCCTCAATCAACTTCTCTGGGAATGACATTAAACTGGGAAACTATATTGATTTTACAGAGTTCTGTTTCACTCAATATTCAGTCATTCACATTAGATGGCATTAACTCAGCTGAGTTATACTGGATGTGTAACTCAGTATTATACGATGCTCAGTATTACTTAGGCTTCATTGTTTCTCAGTATTCCATGTTATGGTTATAACAACGTTTTAAAGGAGATTTTTAAATTTATCTTCAAGTTGTCTTTGTTTAAATGTTTTGTCTTGTTTGCCTTCCTCTGTCTCTCCATAGCATCCCCGCTAACCTAAGCACTGTGACTACATATGGAGACCAAAACCACACAATTCACACTGGGTGTCCTTTAGGAAAAACCAATGAATTGATCCGCACTGTGATTCCGGTTTATATCCTGCTTATCACTGTGCTGGGAATCGTCTTCAATGTGTTTGTCCTGATGGTTTTCTGCCTCCATAAGAAGGCCTGCACCGTGGCTGAGATCTACTTGAGCAACCTGGCTGCTGCTGACCTTGTTCTGATGTCTTGTTTGCCTTTCTGGGCTGTCAACGCATCCAAAGATTTCAATTGGCCTTTTAGTCAGTTCCTGTGCAAAGTCGTCAACATGGGCATTTTGATGAATGCATACTGCAGCATCTACTTCCTTGTTCTGGTTAGCTTGGATCGTTACATGGCAGTGGTGCATACTATGTCCATTCAAACTATTCGTAGGCCAAAATATGCCAAGCTGGGCTGTGTGCTGGTGTGGGGGTTGGGCTTGCTCCTGAGTGTCCCCACGTTTGTCTACAGGGAGAACAAACATTCATCTCAATTGAATATTACTGTGTGCTACGTTAACTTATCCGTCAATAAACGCCAGCTGACTGAGGGGATACTGATTCTGTTCAGCTTCATCATTCCCATTTCCATCATTTCCTATTGCACTGTCAAGATTATTCAAGCTCTGAATAACCGTTTAATAGAGAGGTTAAACTCCCAGAAAATTGACCATAAGGCCACCACGCTGGTGTTGGCGGTACTATTGGCATTCCTGATCTGCTGGGTGCCATTCCACCTGTGCAAGATAGTGGAATTTCTCAAAAGAGCTGAAGTCCTGAGAGGGTGTCGCCTTGAAATTGTCCTAGATATCTGCAAGCAGATCTTCACCTACTTAGCTTTCTTCAACAGTGTTCTCAACCCCATCCTCTACGTCATTGTAGGAAAGAACTTCCGGAATAAAGTACGGGAAGTCTTCAAGCAGTGGAGCAGTAAGAGAACATCAGCCCTCAACATCACCTCCACACGCTCAACACTGACGAGAAGTCTTAGATCTCAGAAAGACTAAAGCCGATCTGCAGGTTGTGTGTTTTGAGAAGCTAGGGTTTGTTGTTTTTATTAAGGAAAGGAAATGAGCTGGGTTTTTTTCCAGGAATTAGGATAAGAAAAATTGTTATATATAAGTTATACCTGCATTTGTGTATTCTGAATATATGGGTTTTATTTAGTGTTTCATGCCCTGTTCACAAAAATTGGAAGTTAAGACAATGGCATGTTTACCTGATTAGAGGCATGATATATCTCTTTGGTTTTTAAAAAAAATTATTTTGTAGAATTACACAATAAACATACATCATTCTTTCTATAACAAAAAAGCAAGACAGGACCAAACAAACTGTAATAGGTCAAACTGTACATTGTGTTTTCTAAATAAATAAATAAAGAATGAAAATAAAAATAAAAGTAAAAAATAAATAAAAGTAAACGAGAATAATAATAATCATTAGTATTATACTGGTGTGAATCATACATTCCGCGTTGGAGGTACCGCAAAAAGGGGGACCAGGTGTTATAGGGTGGGATGTTGTTTATCAGAGATGCTGCGATTTTCTTCGTTATTTGAGTGGTCTGTAAGTAGACTGGGCCAGTGGTAAAAGGATAGCATAGTTTTGTCTTTTCAATTCAATAATATAACCTTTTTGGCAATCGTTAATGCTAATAATATGAATGGTTTGAGATGTTTGGGAGTATGTAAAGTAGAGATGTCATCGAGTAATGCAACGATTGGGGATTGCTTAGGCTGAGAATATCAGACCCAGCTCATGACCTCCTACCAGAAGTGTGGGCAGAGCTAGAGGGTATGGAAGTAATCATCACTTGTGGTCGGACAATATGAGCATGTGTTACTTTGGCTGAAGCCCATACAGTAGTTTGTAAGTGGTGACGTGGGTTCTATGAAGATCTTAATATTGTATTAGTTGGATTTTAGAGTTGCATGTCATATAAATGTATTACTACATAATTAGGCCAATTGAAATCTACTGAAAGATTATTGATGTCTGTGGTCCAGTGATATACCCCTTTGAAGGGTGCCCATCAAAGCCAGGTCAATATGGTGGGGTTTGAAATCGCGCTTTCATTCTTTACTGCAGGGCTAAGACGAGGGTGGTTCATGTTCATGAGGCTAATGACACAAAGGCTAAAGGTCTGGTGTATACAGTCACACTACGCTTAATGTGTTGGGGTCTGTTCTCGGTTTTAAACCTTTCTCAACACACTCTGTGATGTACAAGTGTTGGATGGGAAGATGTGGTCTCATGCTCCGAAATGAGAGATCAGGTTTTATTGTATCTGGGCTTTCTCAACATTGCCATGAGTCCATGTCTTCATTAGCGTGTAGTCAGTTTTATTGCATCCTGTTGGCACTTCTGCTGCATCCTTCTAGGACATGAGACTCAAATTAAAGTATCTGCCATTGTAACACTTACACCCTAACTGTTGTTTCATCAGAAATGCTTTCAGAATTAAAACTCTAGTGTCTGTATAGCTGTTTGTTTCGGTTGATCGGTTCTGTTGTTTATTTGCCCTGCAGAACAAGAACCTGCTGTAAACCAGTTTATATGTAACACATTTTAACATCTGTAATGTTACTTTTAATCTTTTCCTGTATAATAATAATAATAAATAAATAATAACACTATTACATATTTAAACAGCATAGAAGAACTAGCCATAAACTAATATAATGGACGTAATACACAAAAGAGATGGAAACAGACTTTGTGTCTCTGTGTAACCGCAAGGACTTACAGTCTTAATATGACACTTTAATGGTAAGATGTTCCACGCCTGTCTGTGTGCATGTCTGTGGATATGTGACTGAATCAGTTTCTCTGTACTTTCACATGGTGTTGCTCTGACTGTTTAGTGCTAAACATATAAACATTTATATCCATGTAATATGTCTTCCTTCTGTTTCCGACTCTGTAACTCATGCATTTTTTCTTTGACCCCAAAACAAAATTTCAACCTGCTATCTACACACTGTGCACACATTTGCATGTTTGCAGTTTGTTGTTTTGCACAGTTTATTTACTATTCAAAGTCACAGGAGCCTGAGGAGTAGTGACTCACACGGTAATGCCAGTATCGTTTTACAGTGTGAATATGTCACATGTTACACAACCTCTGTTTATCAATTGTGAAACTATTTACATTATCAGTTTAATGTATCACTCAACCTTTCGCTGACCTACAGTACAAATAAACTTTTAAACTCTTATGTGACTTTATAAAGACATGCTGTTACAATGTTTGTCAGCACTTTCCGCGAAGAATAGTTTGTGTTCCGTCTAGTTCAGGACTGTAGTCTATTTAAGAAAGTAAAGTTTTTAGTAGCATCAATTTTTTTTCTCCTCTCTTTTCTCTTCGACATGACCCAAATATATACAAGTATAATGTTGGTATATTACATCTCAGTTCTTATTTTCATAGATTTCATTTCTTAGTTATGATAACCCAGTTATGATGTCCCCAAGTTAATTGCTAAGATCTGGGAATACAATGTCATCGCTTCAACAGCGGTCAATCAAGCAGGTTTTAAAACAGCCAACACTATGTCATAAGTAGACTAAGTCATATGTAGACAGATTATCTAAACCACTTTGAAAGCAAAAGTGAGTCAGCCCAACATGTTGGCAATAATCCCTCATTGCACAGGAAACTGTATGCACACACAACAATGGTAGATACAGTATATGTAAACGTTGAATTAGTCAGTCTGTAAACGACAGCTCATGATTCTTGCTCAGTCCTCAGAATCATTTTCACCAATCTTCCCAGATCTTAGCTTTGTGACAATTCGTTTTCTAGATAGTCCAAGGTGTGTGTGTTTGGGGGGGGAGAGTTATTTATCCTTAGAAGTGGGAGCATTTTCTCAACCCATAAGGGAATCATTCAGTGTATCAGAAATAGTCAAATTCTAATTCGCAGAAGTACAGTACATGAAATAATGTACTACATTCCACCACTGCCAATAATGTTATAGAAGTGTAATGCTAAATTGATGGAATATACTTTTAATGCACTGTCTCAGAGGAGATTCATGGCTTTGTTTAGTCAGATTAAAGGTTGTTATGTCTAGTAACTTTATTTGCTGAAATATGTCTGTATTACTGTGTGTTGTATATTGTACTGTTAGAAACCACTAGAGAATAACACAACTGTTGAAATACAATGTACATCCTAATTAAAATGTAAATTAAACTCCACCCTTTTCCCAGAATATTTCATTGATTTTAGTGTTGCACATATTCAAACTCTCCTCTAAAAAGGAATTTTAAAAAAGTGCCTGCTCTATGAATTGTTCATTGTTAGGTCAGATGGGGTGTGTTGCACAGATCTGAGTGGGCGGATGTTTTTCCTGTTGTTTCATTGGATCTCAGCTCCAGCACCTCAAGCATGCCTATATTTGGTGAGCTTTGATCCCTTAATATTAGTCTAAAAATGGACAAACACATTCCTGCCCTCTCAACTTCTCAGTGTCAAATGATTCTTGTTGTAATGTAAACAGCAACCAACCAGATCACTTTCCAGTTGTGGAGCTACTTAGCAGGCTGTCTGTGCCTGGCTTGTTTCAGGAGCATTGCTTTGCCACATTTCAGCTTAATAAGGCACATCTGAACTAACAGAATCCTTACCTGCACCACCTTGTCACTGAAAGCAGGGAATGATAGGTTATGCAAATACATGCTGTTCCTGGAAAGCTCAATAAACATAGTGTTTATAGAGTAACCAGTCATTGCTGGTTTGTTTTGGTGGAAGTATTCAGATAAAGTACCAATACCACAATGTAAAAACACTCCATATAAGTCTTGCATTTCAAATCCTATTTAATTAAAAGTACAGAAGTATTATCAGAAAATACACTTCAAAAACTTATAAAAATAAAAAGTACTCAGTAATAAAAAGTAATACAGTCAAAGTTGTCACTTTCTGATGATTACATGAACATGTAAATCTCATTACCCATTCACACAGTATCTTTTCCGTTCAATCCTACAAACTTTCTCTGGGTTGATCCTGTGTGCAGTTTCAATCCTGCTGAAATAAAATGAAAGCATTCAATGCTATTTTCGCCTGGAACAATTTGCATTGCGGCGCTTATCTGAGTTCAACACAACACATGAGCTTTCCATTTCCATTCACACTCAGTTTTGGTCATCATCGCATTAGGATGGACCCAGGTCTTCTTAACCACACAAGCACAACTACCTCCTGCACCATGAAGTCCTCGTTGGAAAAGCACATGTATCCAGCTGCCTATTCTCTTTTTTTTATTGTGGGTTTTCCAGCAAACTGCTTGTCTCTGTATGTAGCCTGGACGCTGATGAGGAATGGAAACAGCACGGCAGTCTACCTTGTCAACCTATCCATCTCTGACCTGCTCTACACAATCTCTCTGCCTGTGTGGATTGAGCTGGCCCTGCAGAAGCCTCTGGGTAGTCTCTGCAGTTTAGTGGCTGTGATCATGAACAACAGCTTTTACGTCGGCTCAGGCCTCCTTTGCTGCATCTCCGTTGATCGCTACCTGGCAATCGTCTATCCTCTCCACTTTCACTGGGTCCGGGAGGTGCCGACAGCAGCAGCTATTAGTATTGCTGTTTGGACTTTGGAGGTTGCCATCCATGTTATTTTGCTTTACCACACGGGGGCACTGCAAGCTTTCTCCTCAAGATACTTGTGTGAGGTGAGAATACCCATGACACAAGAAGATGCCAACCTCGCCCTTACACGAGTCACCCTGGGTGTCTTGGTCCCTATCTTCATCATGACCTTTTGCATTCAGCAGATCATGCAATCTCTCCGACAGAGCATCTCCATCCTGGCAGAGGAGTGCAGGAAAGTGGGACTGATGTTGTCGTTCCTTCTTCTAACCTACATAGTGGCCTTTGTGCCCTACCAGACTGTCATGCTGCTCAGGGCCATACTGGAGCCCGGGTCCTGCGTCTGGGCCGCGAGGCTCAGAGATCCGTACCTTGTCACAGTTGCCACGACCACCATAAACAGTACACTGGATCCTATAATATACTGTTTAATCAGTGAGAGTGCCCAGAAAGAGATTAGGAAAGCTCTAGCGAAAGGTAGAGGAGTCTTTATGAGGAGGATTTGGCCAGAGAGTTCTACTGGAATTCAGTCAGTTTCCTAACAACTGAATTATCTATTTTTTTCAAATAAAATCAAATGGATAACAAATGATTATTTAGGACTGTGTAATTTAAGAGGTAATACCAAAGGTAGTGTTCATATGCTGATGCCTTTTCACTGATGTTATGTTGCCTTGTGTTGACGTTTTATTGGACAAATCATCATCTTTTATTGTAATGCACAATGGTTGACTGTGATGAAAACAAAATCACATTTACATGTATTTCTTAATAGATTTACATTTACATTTTTGATTGATTATTTAAGTTGAATAGCAGACATTTAAAATAGCCTCCTCTGGCTTGCCTTTTCTGGTGCATTTTTGCGGTAAAGGATAGGTTCACATTTTTTCAAGTCTATCTTGATTTAGTACATTTAAAGGTTTACTGGTCTTTTAAAAAATCCTCTCTTTGTGAAATGGACAGTGTTTGTTTGCTGAGTCACAGCAGAGAGATTGTAACACAAAGAAAAAAAACGTGACTTTGAAAGATCCCCATTTTATTTGTCTAACTTTGCTGGAACCTCAAATTAACTTTAGTTGAACTTTGGAATTAATTATTATAGAATGTGCACTGTGGAGTTTGTCCCCCATCACTTACATCGAAATTACTTTAAGAAGCGACAGGGGCGCCCCAGTAGCTCACCTGGTAGGGCGCTTACCATTAAGGTTGAGCCCTTACCACAGTAGCCCGGATTAAATTCCAACCCTTGGCCCTTTGTTGCATGTCATCTCCTCTCTCTCTTTATCAGACAAAAATCAGCATCACCTTAACCTGAGTCTATGTCTATTTTGACACACCAACCATAATGACATTTGAATCTGTTTTACAGAGCTTTATAACAAGGTTCAGCTTATTGTTTAGCTGTCCAGTCCGTAATTTTGATTCAAATAACAAGCAGTCTCACATAGACTTAGTAGCCTAATTCAATCTACAACGTGTTCCTCTAACACCGGTAGTTTATTCAGTCATGGCCTGTCACCCAGTAAATGACATACGGTAGTCAGGGACGACAAGCAGGCAGCTGCTGACTCTTCCTGTTTCTTTAAGCTGGCTTATTAAGACAACTGAATGAATCAACTCTGCATCTGTTTAAATGTTTTCATTTTAATAATTTTGAATTTTATGGACAGAATTTGGAACGGAATTACAACTGAATAAAGAGTAAGTGGACCTTCATATGAGTTGAATTTTGCTTTTCCTTATAAAATCTTAATGTATTAAGATGTATGTAAGATTAATGTATGTTTATGGTTGACAGTTAGAGACTTAAAGGGCTAAACCAAAGGTGTTGGAAATGTTTTAGCCTATTTCTAGTGTATAGGTCCTTTCTAGATTATTGTTAACCACTCCAAAAGCATCCATTTTTAGATTTATATCCCATCTTCCAGGAGGCCATTGGTTTCCAATCATTTCAGCAAGGTGTAAAAACTACATTTAGATTTGAAACCTGTTCTGGATAGATAATCCATCACAGTTAACATTTGATCAACAATTGTTTTTGTTACATTGCTGTCATGTGGTAATGCATTTGCCAGCAGGATGTGTTGTGAAATGACCTCCTTCTTGATGCATGCAAAAAAGTGCAACATCAGACATTTGAGAACCAGCTACATAAGTTGTGAATTTAGGCACTAATGAGTGGTTGACAATAGAAAATGACTTTGACAAATACTAAAGGTTAAGATTAAATGGTCACCAATCTGAGACATTGTTTTTTTAAACATCAAAATCAAAACAGTAGAGGCTGAGACTTTCAATCTCAAACATGGGTCAAGCCTAAATCCTACATTTCCCATAATGCAACTCAATAGCATATTTTGATAGATTCTCTCTTACTGCTAAATGCCCTCATCTTTCAAACTTCACACCCCCATTTTGGTTTCTGTTAAAAGTTTGTTGTCACCAAAAAACCAAAAAAAACCTAACTAAATCAGGGTTTAATTTTAAGCTCCCAACAAAGCCATAGAAAACATTATTTAACTGTTTCTAAATGGCGGAATAGTAGCCTGCTCTCTAATGAGTAAAGTGAACTTAATTTGTAGAATCTGTGGAGCGTCCCTTTAAATTAAAGGTATAGGTATTCATATGTTTTGTTGTATTCCTTCCTTATTTCCTTCCTTGTTTCTCTACAAGGTGTGAGCATATGAACACCACATCTGCAATGGAAAACTTAACACTGCCCACCAACTTTTCAGAATGTTACTTGGTTGACAGCACATCCAGGAGGAGTTCGTTTTTGTTTTTCTACCTGGCTATCATCATCACTGCCATCCCGTCCAACGCCTTCTCCCTCTATGTGTCCTGTCAGCACATTAGACAGAAGAACGAGCTTGGTGTGTATCTATTCAACCTGGCCCTGAGTGACTTGACCTTCACTATTGTCCTTTCTCTGTGGCTGGACTTCCTGTGGAGAGGAGTTTGGGTCCATGGAGGCTACGTTTGTGTATTATCTGTCTACTTTCTCTTCATTAACTTTTACACCAGCGATGCTCTCCTTTGCTGCATTGCTGTTGACCGCTACCTGGCAGTGGTTCACCCCTTAAAGTACACTTTCTTAAGGAAAGTTGGCACTGCAGCAGTGGTCTGTGTTGCCATTTGGGTGTTGGTGGTCTGTTTCAATGCCACCACCATCACCTGGGCGGACTCATTCCATGAAAACAACAAGGCGTCAATGTGCTTTGATATCTTCCTCCCGCTGTCAGAGAGCTTGGCTCGTGCTAATGTAGCCCGCTTCTTCCTGGGCTTTATTGTTCCCATTCTCCTGGTGATGTTCTCCACCTGGGGGATCTGTGAGGCGGTGAAATCCAACCAGGCCACAGAGGAACAGGAACGTAAACGGATTTCGAAGATGCTGACTGTAGTTTTGTTCTGCCTTTTGTTCTGCTTCGGACCTATCCACATCCTGATGCTTCTCCAGACACTAGTGGATGACTGCAGGAATGTTTCATGGCTCCTCTATCCATACAAGATCAACATTGCTATCTCAAGCCTCAACTGCCTCGCAGACCCTCTCCTTTACTGCTTCATTACTAGAACGGGAAAGGCAAATGTCAATCAGTTTCTTCTCTTCTTCCAGGTAAAGAAGAGAAGCACAAGACTAAATAATGTAACAACCGTGTGGTAAACTTTACAGTTAAACATTGAACTGTAGCGAATAGTCAATAATAAAAAGTTAACAACACAGCTACGGACACTTTCAATTGCGAGACAGTTATCAAATGGCAAAAGTTGCCAGCTGTTAAATGATAAAGCTGGGGGTCAATATTTTTCTTATTGTCAGCAAATCTCATTAAAAAACCCAAACCAACAATGGGTTACTCTGTCTCTCAAAGCTTTCTGATACCTTGTCTGTGGCACTCTGCCCCAAAACCATAGTTTCCTAATGAAGACATGAATCTATAAAATGTAAAAAATACTCAGCTTTGAATAAGGACTCTTCCGCAAAAAAATTTAATTATCATGTTAAAACTCTCCCTCATTGACAAATCCCAAATCAATGGAAATGCAATTTTTATTTCATTTTAAAAGTTTAACTGCTGGATGCAAGATGTCTCCTACTATTAAAGTAGGTTAAAGTCCATTCTCAGTATGTGTGCAACATCACATAACTGACTTCCAAAATAGTTTTGAGGACACAAAATCATGCCTGTACGCACACCTCTTAAACTTCAAAGTTGATAAATCCCAAGTGCAGTTCAGTGAAAGAGGAAACATTCCCATTATTATCTATACCCCACATGTTTAAACTGACAGTTTACTTTGCTTGTATTATGCATCTCTGTTATCAAGGTACTTTATTAACATCAGCATATGCCCTTTAGTGATTCATGGAACAGCTGTTCAAAGGTAGAATATTTGTCAAACATCACAGTTGTTATGTTCACCTTCCCTGAACACGTCCAAAGAAAATAAAGGAATTAAAGCGGAGCGGGTCCAAAGGTCAGCGGATCAATCCCCTAGCCATGCGTCGAGCCATCCTTGAGCAAGATACTGAACCCCAAAAATGCTCCCGAAGCTGTACCTTCGGTTTGTGAATGCTCTCACATGTAAGTCGCTTTGGATAAAAGCGTCTGCTATTTGAATATGGTTTCACTTCAGCTTTTTTTGCAACACTATTTGTATTTTTGGTCAGACAAGTGTGGATCAGGTCCCATGGGGAGGGCATATTTGCATTTAACAGACCCATTATTATTTATTTTATATTCCCTATATGTTTGAGTTCAGTGTTTTCTGTGAGGAAAATGTTATTTAAAATTCTTGTCATGGTTGCAAACTCATTCATGAAACATTGAGCCTTTCCAGCAATCTTGAGGAAAAATAAAATGTCATTAGAGAGAGCTTTGGGATTCTGAAGATTATCCCATGTACTGTTATTTTAAAATGAAAAGTCAGCAAATAAAATTTAAGCATGTATAAAAGTCAGATGACCGACAATAAAATGAACCCAAGTATGTACAATATGAAAATATTTTGTAACATTTTACATTTTATCTTTGGATTGTGTCTAAGGTGTGGTAAACTCATTTTAAGATAAACGTGGATATCTGAAGCTCTCTAGTGGACAATGATGGAAGTGCAGCAAGCTGTCTACACTTGGAATAGTTATTTATATCATTTCAGATATAAATCTCTTCTGTGTTGCCTTTGGACTAATTATTTTATTACAGCAGTTACACTTAATATTGAAATGCATGTATGCAATAAACATTGTCCTCTCTTATCTTTATTTTAACAACATGACACATTAACCAGGATCTCAGAGATGGTCTTTCTGATATGTATGTGACTATACACATACAAACATATGTCCCTGCAGCTCATACACATGCATGTAAGAGCATATGCACACACAGACTATGACCGTAGGTCTTAAACAGAGGATTATTCTCTTAGGGACCAGCTGTATGCCCCCAGATGGGAGGTGAGTCCCCATAATGTAACTATGAGAACATATTCATCTCTATTTTTATTTATTTTGACAGAAGAATAATATGACAGCCTTGCATCTCACGTTTATTTAAGGTATTTCAATTGTGGGACACTTCTCATTTTGCAGTCATGCCTTCATAACAGCAATGGCTGGGAAAGACATGTGCCACGTGAGACTTCGTTCTGCCTCTATCTTCCATCCACCCATCCATGCCAAATAATATGTTTCACCTATCACTTAATAAGCTGCCTCAGCAGAACCCCAGGATTCATAAAGTGAACACACAACTTCTCACGTCTCACCTTCCACTGTCCTTGACTCTGCAACAGGCAGCCTTCTTTAAAAGTACATGTGTATGTGGAGGTTTCTTCAGTCAGTCCCAGCCTCTACCTGGATGTTGGCAGAGTTTCAGCCATGGCATGTGTTTGAGAGTCTGCTCCCTCTCAGGCATGATGAAAGACTGGAACCACAAACTACAAAGGTGATCTGATTGTATGCACACACACGTAATAGAAACATCATATCCATTGGAATAAAAAGGTGGAGTGCAAAGTGAGACACAGTGCTATAGCGGATTCTGTGTTCCAAGCCAAAGTGTCGGTTAAGGACACAACATCAATGGTTTGTATGTTTTGACCACATTATTCCTGTTAGCTTGTCATTAAGCGGGCCAACTCATGCAACAAGCCTTTGGACATGTGGTTGCAAGAACAGGTCTTGAATCAGGACGCGCAGCTACATTTTGGCCAATCCCAGCCCCGGCAGCGGTGACCGGTGCTGGGTGTTGGCATGCAGGTTGTGGGAATAGTCAGGGTAATCTACACATACACCTAATAACACACATGCTAAACAATAAAACAGATGGACAAATATAACAGTGTATAGTTGTGTGGTGACAACATTACATAATCCATTTGTAATGTAAACTAAGTATCATAATAGTTTTCCTGTATTTACTAGCGTAGTTTCATTAATAAATCAGGCTATCAAAAAGGTTTTATTTACATTCAGCACTGTGCTCTAACTATAAACCGGATTTGCTGCCGTAAAAACATCATAAGAGTAATATTTCTTTCCTCATTAACTCATTAGCCGAAATCTTCTTCCTCCTGCCACTCTGATATTGCCTGTTTAAATTATTCATTCTTCTAACCCTAAACCCTTTATAAATCTGCTTTTCTCAGACACATCTCTGCCCAGCTATCACCCAATCTATAATCCAAACTGTCCCAGTGTCCTTCACTGGTTTCTTTCCGACTTGCCAGATGTGCGCTGTCTGACTCAGCCATTATAGCGGTTATCTTTAGTCATTGGAGAACAGAGAAGCAGGGAGCATTTGCGAGCTCTTAGTTTCACTGTGACTCCTTGTGTCTGAATTTGTTCTGGATTATTAGTTTGTGTGACATAATGTTTCTTAAAAAAGACCCCTGGAAATGTGAGCATTTTATTTTTCTACAAGGGCATCAAGTCATATAATCAACTCTAACCAGAATTAATTGCGAGGACATTTGTCACATTTATTTTTAATAACCATTTTTTTTACTACAAACTTGATTACTTAAAGATACCACACTTTTTTCTTTTCCCATCGAGAAAAGTCTTTTTGAAGATACATATATGATGAAAATACTGTATATGTTTCATCAACATGATTAATCGTAATCAATTAAACATGATATTTCTGAAAGAATTAAAGACCAGTATAACATATAGTTTATACTGGTCTTTAATTCTGTGCAAATGCATCCATATCTTAATTGTGCCGCCGTTTTTTTTTAGTATTATTTTATCTGTTATCTGATTTTGTATTTCTTTATGTCCTAAATCCTAATTCTAAAACAAGCAGTTTTTTGCTTAAATGAAATAAGTATATAAGTATGACATAAATATTCTCAAAAAAATAATATTCTAACAAATTAAACATTGATATCATATAAATCTGCGTCTCCACTGCACCTGTAAAACTTTGTTGGGCCCCCCACTGAAAAATGCTGAAAAAACTGACCCACAGTTGAACCCAACTGCTGACCCCTGCTTTAGGACATGACTACAGAAACATTTCAACTTAAAAAAAACCTGCAACTTCACTCACCATAAGAAACTTGATTTGACATAATTTCAGGTTAATCAATTTTTAAGTGTAAAATTAGCTTTTTCTCTATATATTTCTCCATGTTGGGCAATGTAGTTCTCTCCCTTTAACACATATTTGCATTTTAAGACATTTCTTAAACTCTTGTTGGATGGAAGATATATAAGAAAAAAATAATAGACCCATAAAGAGACATGTCATCATAAAAATAATAATGTTCCTTTTTCGTGTAATTTTTGGGCCTTAGAGGGTGGGAAGTTTTGGTTTGTGTCTTAACTACAGTATTTGCAATCCTTCCTGTCTTAGATTATTTAGTATCCCAATTTTATGATAGCTCTACCATAGTATTATCATATTGTGCTCTAAACATAAATTGTGCCTATTGCCACTTTAAATCTTCATCAACGTGAAGGAAAATATTATAGATATCTGTTCACAATTGATATCTATTTCTTTGGGCATTTCTTTCCTTTATTTTTGACTGTGCACAGTTTAGGAGGTGACAGGAGATGAAGGGAGAGAGAGAAGCGATTACAGTGTCACCAGCACGCCCCAACAATTGATATATTGAACTAAACCTTCAATCCAAAATCTGTCTTAGGTTCAAACCCAACTCCTGGTCTGAGTTGAAGCCCTCTGTGGTACTTCAGTGTCACATTATGTATTTGATTTGTCCCTTTCTCTTGGCTAGTTTGGATGACATCATATTACACCTCTCTTCACTTCAGTATCAGCTGCCAGACACGTTGTCACGCTGAAATCTGCCATCTCTCTCCTGTTGCATTTGATGTCAAGAACCCTGGGCTCCTTCAGGTGATTGTCTGACACTCCCTCCAACCTTTCCTCTTCAACATCCACCCTGTCGCTCTCAGCACTTTCACACTTCTCCCTTCCTCACAACAACTCCTAACATCCTCTCAAAATCTTCAGTGTGGGGACATTATAATTATTTATAGGAGGGTAGCAACTGTTGGCATATTAATGCAGCAATGTGTATGTTTAATTGTTATGTATTAGATGAAATTACGTCTCTGTTTTCAATTTTCTACAGGTAACAAAAAAGTTATGGTTCTTAATTTGTTTCTTTTTTTTGGAGTTTCATTTAGCTGAAATTATTGTTACAAACGGGTGTAGCTTATATGATTTAGACCAAATACATCTAACTAAAGTTGTAGTGTGTTAAAAAGTTGTAAAATGTAAATACAAGTAACAAGTCAAATTGTGGCACATGCAGCTGAAGCAACCAAACAAAAAACAGTTGGAAGGGGCTTTTTTTAGACTCCATTAGCGCATATGATTATGTATCAAATTCACTAGTTTCCATCTGGTTCATAGTTGGGTTAATGGCCCCTTTGGCCAGTATGCTCCATGAGCCATGACCAAAACACAGGTACCTTAACATGCACATTTGATGTTCATGTATTTCCCATGTAATGGGAATCAGTGCTTTATTTTGAGTAGAAATATAAATGAAGGACCTTTTTGAGATTTGCTAATTCTGCTTGTTACAATAATCTCACATGGTTGGACCAAGGATTTGTTCTCTTACAGCTCAGAATTAACAGGATAAAATCGTGGTGGGACTGATAGCGCTGCTAAAATAATAGGGTTGCTATCATAATGTAGGTAAGTGTACTTGGGCTAGGTTTAGCTAGTTAACATTAACCCCAGTTAAATGAAAAACTGCCTGTTATATGTCAGCTTTATGCATGACAATAAATGCACAAGAGGATAAGTTTGCAAAAGCCGAAGCCTTCCTCGTGGGGGATTCGTGGCCATTTTGAACATGTTTAAAGAGAACTGAAAGTGGCAGTATTCGCTATTACAAACCCTCTACTTGATCTATTTGCAACAGGGAGTGAATTTGTTTCATGCATAATTCATATGAAAAAGGAATGATATTTCTCTTGTAGCTATGGCTACCTTTCATTGTGACCAGTCATTAAAGGAGGCCTTTGGGTGCAATTAGAAGTGAGTAGCCAACCATCACAGTTGCCTTTCTCCCCTTACAGTTTGTAGAATAACACAATTGACAGGTGTTAAGGTTCCACACTTAGCACACAAAATGAAAAGAAGTAAAGGGAAGAAGCAAAGAGTCATATAGGAAGATAAACATTTTGTGCAGATTTTTTAAAATAGTTTGGATTTGTTTAAATGAAGGCAAGCAAGTGAAGGAAGATTAACAGTGAGTATCTCTTTTAAGAACGAGATATTTAGGCAAAGAGAGCAGCAGATGTGGGTGCTGTCTACAAAGTGAACACAGGCAAAGAGAGTCTAAGTCATCTTATGCCCCCTATAGTCAAAGTTGAAAATTATAGTTAATTTACAGTCATTGTCTCCTTGTTGCTTTTTGGCGTACTTGTTCATTTTTCAAATGTTTTCTATTAGTACATTACTATGTATGACCCAATCAGTACAGCAATAATGGTAATGTGTCAACCCACCCACCTACTTGAGCCTGCAAATGTAAAATCACAATTTATGAATATATAGAAAAGTAAAATGGGTCTTCCATCTTTAGAGATTATGTACATTTTTGAATTTTTCAAGGTGTTAAATAATCAAATTTAACTTTGCCTTTTCTACCTCTGTGCCACATGTTTGTAATTCTATTTTGCACATCCCCATTTACTGTAAAAACTGCATAGATACTTTAATTGATAATTATTTTTGAAACACAACAATGCTTATTTTTGATTTATAACTCTTCAGTTGTATATGTGAATATTACTGTAATTTAGATGGTAATAAAAATTACTTTTGGGACATTTTGATACACACACTCAATCCTTGATAGACATGTTTGTCAAGAGATAAATGAGCAGCACTGCTTTCCAAACACCATTCAGAGTAAACCAAGTTAGAATGCAAAGAGAACAAACCCATTTGGAACATTGGAAAGAAGAAACTAAAAGCAAAAAGTAGATCAGAAGGTTATCTGGCACTAAAAAGAGATTATGAATTGGCAGAATATCGCTCTACTGTCAGAAATAGAAAGCAGAGACAGATCCTAACCAAGTACAGGCTCAGTGACCACAAACTGGCAATCGAAAAAGGAAGACACAAACACCCATGGCAACCAAAAGAAAACAGAATATGTGGTCACTGTTTGACAGGTGAGTTTGAGACAGAGATGCACTTCTTCCTACAATGTAAAACATTCAATGAAATAAGGAACATTTACTTTAACAAGTTTAACTCTGTAATTTCAGATTTCAAAGAGTTTAATGAGCTCTCAAAATTAAAAATACTCCTAGGAGAAGGAGACAGGGCATATCTTCGTGCCCAATATATATCAAAATGCCAAAACCTGAGGGACAATGAGTGATCTAGAAGCGCACACACAAACACACACATTTACATTCATTAATAAAAAAAATAAATTGTAGTGTTTATACAGTTCTCACTTTATTTGTATTTTTTAAACTGCAAATATAAATTTTTTCTATTTTATTTTAAGTTATTTTTGTATCTGTATATACATATTTCCAACAGCAAAATAACAATCCTTCTGTTTATGTACATTTTTTTGTTGTTATTTGTATCTCACGCTGTTTCACGTCTGTTTCCCATGCCAATAAAGCCCCTTTGTAGTGACTTGAATTGATGTTTTTCTGTTTCCTGATGTGTAGTAAGACCTACTCTGCCAGCCTCTTCCATGTCAATGACTTATTCGGTAAATAGACTAATGAAAAACACACAAATGGAGAAAAATTAATGAATGAAAAAACTGTGAGGTTAAAAATGCTTGGTTGATTCATCGCGTGTGGGGGAGGAACAGAGATAAAGATAGTGAGAGACAGACAAAAGAGAAGGAGAAGAGGGGGCGGAGCAGGTTGAGGTCACTTCCTCCTTGAAGGGAAAACCTCCACACAGACACACACTTACACCCACCGTCGCTATAACATGCAATTTATAGCTCTGCCATAACTGACCTGCCACCCTGATTTATTTCTTTTGTGGTGCTGTCAGCTGGGTGTTTTTCCTGGGTGCCAAACGCACATTGACACACGTGACTGTGGCTCCGAGATAGATATGCACAGACGGAGACCTCGGGCTCCAGCATCCTACACGCTGTGAGTCACTGGCATAATAATGAATTCTGTCACCTAATTACCCAAAAGCTGCGTCAAGGCAAATCCACAGTGATAATGTATATTTAAAAAATTGGTTAGGCTAAACTTTTGAGTGGGGTGAAAAGAGGAAAGAGGTAAAAATTAAGTCAAGGATGCAGAGAAGCAATGCTTTGTTGACATATTGTGTTTGAATCAGTGTGTTCTTGTGTAACTTGTCTTTGTCTTCATTCCCTTGATTTTTTTAAGGGCAAAATTGTTAATAATCCACTAAAAAGATGTACAACTTGACGTCATTAAATAGTTTAGTATATAGTACTAGTACTTGTACATAGAATCATGACATTAAACTGCATAAAACGCTAAAGAATATTTTCACATTTTTTTACATCCAAAATCATCTTTGATTACTTAACAAAAACATGTTCATGTTCACATGATTCTAAAGACTGTGATGAATGTGTGTTCAGATGATAACCTATACGTTTTAGTCTGAATTAGACATGTATGCTTAACCAAAACCTAGGAACAGTACTTTTAGAAAACCTCTTAATCAAAAAAGCCAGCAATAGTCCTTTTTCAGGACAGACATTTTGACAGTGAGATTAATGAAATGAATGATCGCTGAATCCCATTTAGCTGCTTCAGTTTCAGGTCCTGGTATCGTGCATGTTGGCTCACTGTCACACTGTCATGGCTTGTGTTATGAGTGCATTGTGAGTGCCTGTGCATTTTCTACTATGCCCAGTCATAAATGATGGCTTTAATTCTAGAATAAAAGCTTTGTAGCAATGCCCTTGAAACAGAAATGCCCTTCGCCCTGAAATACCACCAGCGTATATTGAATTCATATGCTAATGCTGTTATTAGTATAGTAATTACCACCTTTCAAATTTATTTGTCATATTTATTATCGGGAAAAGGCACTCACTACATTTAATGTGATCTGTTCATAAAATAAACTGTACACAACAAATAGTCACTCAACTTACCACAGATAATGGTCATGGAAAGGTTAATGTTATTCAAATCAGATAAATAGGTTACAAATACATCCAGTGTGTGTGTAATTGAGCTTTAGAAATGCATGAGATGCACGCTATTGATACATTTAATTATTCTGTCAAATTTAAAGTAGCTGGTAGTGTCAGTGCCTGTTTGTAAAATGCCAATAAAGTTAAAATGGTCATATGTCATACATTTCAGTCAGTAAACCTCTAGAAACTAGAGGAAAACAGATATCATTGTGGAGATGATTGAAGCCAAAATGTTAGACTTAGTTTCAGAAAAGAAATACGAAAAAGAAACATGACATATTTAGCTCACATTTTACAGTTTGATGTAAAATCAATTCAAGTGCTTGGCTGATAGAAAAAGAAGTAAATAGCTGCAAACATGCTTGGTGAGTACAAAATCAACAGCATCACATTCATTAATTAAAAAGTAATTTAAGTTGTTTCAAGACATTTGTGATAAACTGATATACAAAAAAAGTGTTCCCAACATGCTGACAATCTCATGGCCAAAGGTGATCAAATGTGTGTCTGTCAGGTGAAAATGGTGGCAATAATTACTGAAATAAATGGCTTTTTTTCAGCAAATATAAATGGAAAAAACATTTCATTTTTATTAAAACTAAAAGAAACATTATTACAGCTGTATTTCAACTTTCAAGTTAGTTTATGTCAATTAACTGCTATGGTTGTGTTTTAATAACCATGCACAATCAAGGTGAATCATTTGTTTTTATGAGCTTTTAGTATGTAGTAGCTTATGCCCTAGGGCTACATTTTCAAAGTCACATACCACGTAGGAATTATTGTACATGTCAGCTAGGTAAATGCTCGTATTGTCTATTGATCCAGCAGATACACAACCTCCATTCATTAAACGTGGAAGTCCTTTTGTAGCAGGTCGCTGAGCTAAAAATAGCCACCACAGTATGAGACGACAAAGCGGAGATCAATAATGTTTCTGAAGATGGATGACATGAAGCTAGCTCTCAAGATGTCCTGCCCACATTGTTAAAAAATAAGATTCAGCATTAACTCTCGTTAGAGTCGTCAGGGCTGCCAGACAACGAAGCTGGAAAGATAGATCCTGTAGAAATTAAAGTTCTTAAGTAGCCCATTCTACAGTAACATCCGATATGAGGTAACTACAGCCTCTTCTGTCCCTTCAATTCATTTTTGGCAACACATTTTCTTCCCATGGCTATGAAACGATGACTGAATTTCCTGGGATCAGTTCCAATCTAAGCATAGGAAACAGAAAGGCACATTTCTTGACATCTCAAAGGACCACGCACTCTTGTTCTGTGTCTCCGTCTCTGTATCTTTATCTCTCTGTCTCTGAAGTGCTCTTCCACTTAATACCTAGTCGCTCTCTCTATCTTTGGCCTGTACTGGTGTGAACCCGTTCAACTTGGTGCGCTCCTTTGCGTACTGCGACAGGTTTGTCAGACTGGTGTTTCCCTCTTTTCTTTCTCCATTCTCCTCATCTGGCTCCCCATCTTCTTCTCTCTCCGTCCTCTCCTCACCCAGCATGGCACTGCTATTGTTTATGCCTACACTCGCCCGTCGTGCATCTTCAGGAATGTTACTCCGCAGCTCGCGGTTCTTGTTGCGTCTGGCCAGCTTGGTGAGGGATCCGAAGCGCAGGTTGAAGAGATTCTCCTCTGAGGAAGATGCTGTCTGTTGGGTTTGCTCACTCCCCTGATGGTTGTATGGCTCACATGCCCCCTTCAGCCTCAGGTTGTTGAGCTTGGTGTCAATGCTCTCCTGGGATGAAGTCTTGAAGCGGCCAGCATCCAGGCTGGCGAACAAGGCTCGCTTCTCTGGAGAGAGCATGTCCAGGGAGTGAGCTCTCTGCTCCAGGCCAAGCTGACGGCGCTCCATGCTGCGGATGGTGGCCGCCCGCTGGAGCTTGTCGTGGATCTCTACGCTCAGGCGCCGCCGCGTTTCACGGAACTCTGCTCGTACATTTGCCTTCCATTCAGCTGCATGAGCTTTAAACTCCCCAACCTGCGATGAAAGGATCAGGGACAGATTAGGAAAGCATAAGGGTTACATTTGCATCAGAAAGACATTGTCATTGTGTTAAACTATTGTTTCTTAAATTAAAGGCCCTGAAAACCTACGTCTCAATCAGCTGCTTGGTTTGAGTGACGGGGTCCTGAATGATAACACAAATCTTATTTCACATGAGAGGTTTTAGTTTTGCTCATTGATGAGGTCTAAGCAGCAATAAATAAGGCAAACTAAGAGAGAAGGGGCAGAAGAGGCAGCAGCTGAGTATCCTTTTATTTGCTAACTCTCTGATGTAATACTGAGCGGTGTAATTAAATGAACCCCACCTCCTCTTTGGTCTTTTTAGACAATACTCGAAGCCAGTCTCCAATCATGCTGAGGACGGCCGCAAAGTACGCCAAACCCACCAAGATCCAGAACCACACCAGAGGCTTGTACCACTTCATATAGTCGATCCTACGGTTTCCACCTGGTGGGGAAGGGGAAATACCAGTACAGTCAAAAATAAGTCATGATAGTTTGACAAAACGGCCATCTACATCATGACAGAACAACCATCCTTCTACCTGCCACATAGTCTCCTATTCCCACTGTGGTGAGAGTGATCACAACAAAGTAGATGGCCTCCAGTGTGGTCCAGCCCTCGATGTGTTTAAAGATGACAGCAGGGATGGTGACAAAAACAATGCAGCCAGCCAGGATGAACAGGATGGTGGACGTCACTCTGATCTTAGTCTGGCTGATCTGTTTGTGTTTTTGCTAAGAAAACCAAATAGGGGATGCTATTAGAACTAATACAAGCAATTACAAAAGATCATCTAAGGGTAATAGTGTGATCAATAAAGGTCCAAAGGCACTGATACATGACATACATCGGAAAAGTGGTAAATATATCATTGAAAAATGTGGCAAATATGAATAAAAAGAAACTAAAACTATCTTGCTGTTAACTGAAATTTTGAAAAAATACTTTGCATATTGGAGCTTTTTCCATCACATCCACATACACGACCTACAAAGCACTACAACACATACACAAAGAAAAAGCAATAGATTGTGATGCTTGCAACTCACCCTGAATATCTTCTCTACTCTCAAGATGCTTTTCACAAAGATGGTCCCAAGCTGGTCTCCAATTCCCGCCAACAAGAAGCCAAAGAGAGGGATGCCAAATATGGCATAAAGGATGCAAAAGATTTTCCCGCCCTCCGTGCTTGGAGCTATGTTTCCATAACCTGTCAGAACAAGGAAAACACAAGGAAGAGGAGAAGAAAGAAAAGAGGGTAAACGAGTGAAGAAACTTAACATTAAGAACAAAAAACGAGGAATGCAACGAAAGGCAGAGAGGACATTGTGAGGAAGAGGCAGAGGAGGTGGAGTATTGAGAGTAAGATGAGACGCAAAAGAAGCCAATCAAGACTTTCTTATGCAACGTAATATACTGAAGCCCTTATGTAATGCCTCCTGTTGCAGGGGTCTGCGGTAAACAAGCTCCAAGAGAGACAACAGTTAGGTTCCTCCTAGAGAAAATGTCATTAAATATGGCCCTGCAGTGACAGAGATACAACGAAGAAGCCAGCGAAAAGACATGCAGTATACAGTTACCCAACCCCCCCTATTCCACCCCGCTGTGGCTAGAATATTAGCATAACATGCATCCTATCGGTAGCATGTTTACTTTTACTTTCTTTCTTCTGCTGTCATGTTATTTTTCTGATTTTCTCACATCAGGGACGGTTTTATCATGAATCATTTACCATTTTATCATCCCTCATGAATATTTTTCATAGAATTCTATTTAAACTAATTTGAACCTGTCTAGAGAATAAATATGTATTTGTAACTGTTGAGAAATTTGAAGCTGGAGTTCTTGTATTCTAGCTTGTGATATTTCAAAATAACACTTTACATCTGGGGAATGAAGTAAATGAAGCCACTGAAAGCCACCGCTCAGCAGCATATTAGCAAATGCTAAAGTTAATTAAATCCCTGGACTACACCATAACAACAGGTCAGGGACATTGTGTTCATGCAGCTAATAGAGAGCATAGAAACTTTAATGCATCAGCTTTGATGTTGGAATTGTGGCTCCAAAATGGAACCACATCTATTGTAAATGGTTTCATTTGATCAGCTTCCAGGCATCCAAAGGCTTTTCGCTTTTATTTAAAAAAGACTTTTGAATCACAAATTCTTAATAACATGTTTGTCTTGTAAAAGCAGTAAAGCCTTTTAAGGGGAATGAAACACGTAGAGATACCTTGACATAAAGTAAAACCACATCATCTGTGTAGTCGCAGTGTCTATTTGGTAATCATCTTTGATAATGTTGATCTTCACAGGTTGTTAAATCGCACAGTGCTTTGGCTTTGCATCATTAACCTCATGAGAGCAAAGGGATTTGTAAAACTCACCTGAGGGGAGCAATAAGAGGGAAGGATTTGCACAGCTTTACAGCGATTTGTAAAGAGAAAACACCTTTGACAAACTGAAAGGAAAAATCCCATCTTAAGCATTCCTTTTTTTAAATTAATTATCGCTATTTTTGTTATTCTTGCATTCATGTTGTTGTTTGGTGGAGCATTTTCCTCAACACCAAATGTAGACGAGATTACGATTTTTATATAAAGATTAAAATTTTGCAATAGTAACAATGAAGTATTGCTTTTTCTCTCTATAAGGAGTGTTGCCAGGTTGGCTGGGTTTCTATTGGAGTGTTCAATATTATACTATATAAATACATAAGTAATTATGAAAAAGAAAATTATATTAATAAATTAATATATCAATTAAATAAACATTTGTAAAAAAGAAAAAAAAGCTCAGTTTATAAAAGGTGACATGAAAGGCAAAAATGCAATGATAAAAATGATAAAGATTGTGAACTAAAAATAAAATCCTATTAAACTCTGTTATTATGAAGATAAGAATGATATAATTACATTTCATACAAATGAGTTGAGTTTGAATTATTTCTTCAATAATTTCACAAATTGTTGGTTAATTTATATATTAAACAATGTATTTATATAATAATTTATATCATAATGTTTTTTATTTATTTAATGTTTATTAATATTAATATTGAACACTTTGGACTTCGATAGTTTTCTGCCCCGAATGAATCTGTCCCTCCTCTTCTCGTGTGACTGAGAGTGACAGGGCAATAGTAGGCTTGAAATGCAATGTATGATGAACTGATGATTAACAAAACCAAAGCCATTCATTACCACTAGGCTAAAGTTGTTGTTTTTTACCTCATTCACCTTGTAAATGTTGTTTAATTTGTTTGTATAAGATAAGACTTTTTACTTTAGTCTTTTAATTTAATGTAGCCTAACGTTATTCAAAGGATTTGGTGGAGATAGTTAGAGCAGAAGTGTGTTAAAAATGAATTATGATACATCAGCACACATGAGTTCGTAAATGGCAGTTGTATTGACTGCCAACAATAACAGATTTAATTGGTATTAGAGAATTAAAGACTGGATTATTTAAAACTTTACCTATGGTTGTGATAACAGTTCCAGCAAAGAAGAAGGCACTGCCCAGGTCCCAGTAACTGGAATTGTAGGATGTGTCTCCAATAGGACTCACTCCTGCACTCACAGCATCTATGGCATGCTGGAAAGAGCAAAATTAATTAATTATTATGATCATAATTCTCATAAACAGAGGAATTCATGGTCATGATTGTATGCCAGTTCAGCTGACAGCAACACAACAAACCCACGTCTGCTTAGATTTCACTAAGTCCTGATGGCTTGAAGAGAGTGAGTATGTTAACCCTCCTGCCAATGTTCATGTGTGACCCCTGCTTGTATTACACTGCTGCTTGTGACCAGTTCAAGAAAAGTGTAATTTTACTTAATATATTGGAGTCCTAAAGATGTTAAAAATATCCAGGAACTCACAAGATAAAAAGCAAAAATGTAAAAAAAAATAAGCATAACGTTTTGTAGCAAAAATATGTTTTCTTGCAACCCCTCAGATTATGCTTGCAGCCTCATTCCTGACCCCCACGTCGGGAAGTATGATCTTCTGTATTAATTTAAGATGTTTTATGTTTTATTTTGCGTAAAAAACATTATAATGACAATATATGAAAACACAAACATCTAGCACGAGCTCTGCTCAAATTATTCAGTGTCTGGTTCGTCACATGCGGCTGTTTCTACACTCTGCATTCTTACCCATTTTGCATGTTTTTACAGTTCCCACATAGACTTTCACTTGCAGCACAGAGACCTTTATCTTCCTTTTCTTCAGTGTCAGCCTTTTTCTTTATTTCCTCAGCTTTTCTTTATCCCCATCTTGGAAAACATTAAGAAGCCACAATGCTCTGCGTTTACTGCATCATTATTCTTATTGATCTCCTTCTGTGCTCCATAATGTAGCCGTGAGAAGTTAATCTAGTTGCGTTCTTTCTAAATTCCCTGTTTATGGACATTTTATGGGAAAAGCATTTATTTTCTTATCTCTGTGGAAATTCATAGTTTGAATTTTGCCGCTGGACTCAATTAAACATCGGCTCTGCTGACATGAAAGTCAATGTAAAGGATGCCTTTGGTTAAAAAATAGCTTCAATGCATTTCCCAACATTCCTGGTGGGATGTAACGTACAGCTTCTTCATTCAGAGCAACCCCCAATCTATCCATGCAAGCTGTTAGATGCACCTCCATATAATAAAATATGTATCAACTCTCGTGAAATATATTTCAAAGCAGACAGAGGGGAAGACCACTTCTTCTATACACATGGCTGCACATGCCTACTCATAATCTTGCATGTGATTGCCTCAGCTCTATCAGTGCAGCCCCCCCAGTAAGACAGATTGGTGTGTCTAAAATTAGCCAATTACATTAATGCTATTTCATAGGTTTTTGGCAGACACAGCTAGGGGCAAAATCAAAGCCGTAATTTTATAATAAACCCCAAATAACCTAATTCTGGAGTCAAGGGAAAGCTATTAATAGCCTCACAATGTATCTGAATACTTTATGAGACGGTCTATTTTTGTCTTTTGCCTTTTTCACAGCCAAGTTCAGACTGCATTAGAGAGGGGGAAAATCCTCCTTCTACACATGCACTTTTAAGGCACTTTGAGGATGGTGATTTTGATTTTGTGTTGCAGCATGTTAATTAGGACAACAAATGGTGTTTTTGTTTCACACATGCTCTCCTCCTGTTTGACTGCACAGAAGAATCAGCCCACAGACACTCTTGCAGACACACAACCATGACGGGCTCTTTGCTAATGTGTGTTTTCATTTTCCACACTGCAGGGTCATAAGAGAGCAAGCTAACTCACTACAGATATTTATCCTCTCAGTGTGTCTTTCTACCCCACAGCAGGTGACAGCAGTGATCCAGCCAGCATGGTGCTTCATGCTCTCCTTCACTCATCCTCAGTGTGAGCCAGTGCCAAGCACTCTCCTCTGCAGCACTTTCACCATCACTAATACTTTATTTTTACCCCGACCACCTTGAAGCATAACAGCTGCACAAATGACTGCAAAACAGGAAGACTCGGCCCCATCGCAGATGAGGCTGGATTTGATTTGATCAACTGTTAACCGTTTGTGAATTGATCACTGATTAATGACATCTTTTTCACAAGTCTTATGATTAACTTACAGATGTGCTTTACTGATTTAAAAAAAATGGAGCACTAAATAATTTACTCAGATCCTTTACTTAAGTGAAAGTAGAATAACCACAATGGAAAAATGCTCCATTACAAGTATTCCTGCATTCAAAGTCTAGACTACTCATTATGGAGCAGAATGGCTCCTGTCAGTGTCATAATCTTACACTCAGTGGCCACTTTATTAGGTACACCTGTAAAACCTAATGCAATCCAATTAATGCCATAAATTTCAGCTTTGCAAAGATACAATTCAGAGAGGTATTCAAGTTAATTACTGAGGTTGTAGTTGGCAGTGGTGTTGAACTGGAATACATTATATTGAAATGTGTTTCTAATATTCTTCCCTCCTCATTTTTGAAACTAGAATAAAAGTACTATTGTGTTATTATTACTGATGTATTCACATGTAAACTCAATTTTAATTTTGTGGAGGGTGAAAGGAGAGCTAATTTGAACTACTTTATATATTGTTAAGTAGTTTAATGTAAAACCATAGTCAAATAAATATCATAGAGTTAAAAGTACACTATTTCCCTCTGAAATTTAGTGGAGAAATATATAGTAGCAAAAAATGGAAATAATGTACTTTAAAAAAATCATACACAGCAGTCAAGTACTAAAGTTCAGATTTTGGGTAAATGCTCTAGGTTACAGGGATAGGCTCCAGTCACCCGCGACCCCTAACGGGAACAAGCGGTAGAAAATGACTGACTGACTGTTCATGCTGTAAAAAATAATGACGGTGTTGGTCGTGGGTCCTGACGTAGTTTTCCTGCAGGTAGCTCAGTGTTGATAAAAGTTTTTTTTTTTTTTTAAGATAAGTGAGTCATCAATAAACGAGGCTTGACTGGTGACAATAACAGCGCGGCTTCACATCGTGCCACAGTGTGAGTCATCCCAATGCCAATTAGGTCTGCTGTCTTTGTGGGCGCACAGTGGGTATATGTGGACTGTACAGACACTGAAGCAGACATGAGGTCAACAGACATACATTGACACAAACTCACATACAATAAATCAACACATACTGTAGAGCAAACCTGCTTGCTCTCCAATACGTCGTCTTCTTCCGTCTCACGCACACACACGCTGTATATATACACCCACAACATGCTTCCCAAGGTTGCCATTTTTCTGTCAACTCCTCCGCCAAACAGTTTGTCAACAGTGAGTCACCACTGGTGTGACGCCACAGCGGATCTTTGTCTGAGCGACAGGCTTGACACAGCACAAACAGACCAATAACGGAACCTGTTAGAAGACCAGACAGACTCTTTGATGGAGTTTTTGTGAAGCAGCCTGAAGGCCTTTTCTTGAGACAGCAAGAAAAAAATGGTGTTATTTGTCAGTATGCACTTCAAACCTGGCATGATATTCGTTATTTTTTTAATGGTTAGGGTTGAAGTACCATCATAACTTAATAGAGTGATTAATCAATATTATTTCTTCTGATTTAAAGAATTAGTTTGATATTGTCAGATATACACTTATTACATCTTATACATCTGTACGGTAAATATGAAGTTACAGTCATCAGCCGGTTAGATTAGCTTAGCATAAAGACTGGAGCAGGAAACCGCTGGATGAGGTTGGATGAAAACTATAAACATATACCCTTCCAACACCCTATCAGTTTGTACATCCATCACACCTGCATGTGACACAAATCACGTCACACTCCGGCAAGGACATAGCCAGTGTTGCGGTCATTACTCAAAGAAAGTAATAAATTACAGCAAACGTATGTAGCCAAGTTCGAAGACGTCCGTCGCATTTATGGTTCTTTAATGTATTTTCATTGTACTAAAATGCATTCATTTTCAATGGGCATATATGCGGCTGAAACAGGTAGCCATAGTGCATCCCACATTTTTCAACATTAACATTTTAATATAACATTACAGTCATTATGGCCTTTAGAAAAATGTTTTTTTGAGGAGGTGAGGTAGTGCACTATTAGGTCCCTGTGGTGCGACCTAAGCTTTTGTCCTTCATGGCATTTTTTCCCTTACATTACTTTTACTGTTATACTTTAAGTAGTTTTGAAACCAGTACTTTTACACTTTTACTTGAGTAAAAAGCTTGAGTTGATACAATGAATGTGAATACTTTTGACACCTCTGGTTTCCACTTGTTTCCATTCTTAATGCTAAGCTAAGCTAATCGGCTGCTTGCTGTAGCTTTATATTTACTGTACAGACATGAGAGTGGTATTGATCTTCTCATCTAACTCTCTGCAAAAACCGAATCTCTCAACATGTCAAACTATTCTTTTAATACATTAAATTTGTCAGATCTAATATTGTAAATGATTTCAGTTGCTGTCACACTTTATCTCATGCATCTGAATCTGATCATTTGTCCGGGAGACAGTCTTGTCTATGATTCAGCTGCTGCTATTAGTGCTGCTTTCCAGCAGGAGGTCTGTGACTGCTGGCCTGTGTAATGAATAATTGATTCCCTCCAGACCCCAGGCACACCACGCTAAAGGTTTTTATTTCTACACTTCTCCTTAGGATATACTGTCATATATTTTTTTACAAACTCATGATAGCGCTTTTGTGGCCCAAAGGTTGAGCACTGCAAGGGAAAAAGAAGAAAGAATGCTTTTCTGGAAAAGAATAGAAGAACAGAGGTAAGTGTGTAGAAGGAGAGAAATATAGATAGGCCGTCCAATATTCACTGTAGTGTTGAATCAAATGGAGCCATTCTAGCAGAAAGTGAAGCACACCAAATGCCATGTGGACGGAATCAGAGGAACCCACCGTGGCGCTAACCTGAATCTTTTCTTTACTATTCTCAGACTACATGAGAAAAACATGGAAAGCACATAATTCCACAAAATGTATTTTTGGTTTCTTGACATCTATATCACATGCTATGATTTTTCTTCAAATAATAAACTATGTGCAGTGCTCTTCTGCTAGCTCTACTGTATTTCCATATGTTTTCTGTGGAATACAGCTAATTAACTCCCTCACAAATCAAACTTTCCACTCAGCCAACTGCATGCTGACACATCTCAAATCATTTTCCAATCCCACGTCCAGTTGTACATGTCAGCTTGATGTAGTGACCTTAAGTCTTGACCTATAATTCTGGATGTGATTTGAGAGAGAAGCATTGCCGTACCCTGTGTTATAAAGCCGCTGACACCGTAAAAAGACATTGTAAATTGCATAGCAATGGGATTTTTTTTCACAATTTGCTTGTTATCTGGTTCAATTCAGGTTGAGAATAAAATCTTCACAAGCCATGTTGGCTAAATGTGGAACATTGCAGAAACAGTGTGCTTCAGGTCAGCTTGAGTCCATCTCTATTTCACAGTTTCAGAGTCTGTTTTATCCAGGTTCATGTGTGAGAGATCCGCCACAAAATGTATCATTCTTATGGATGCCATATTTCATTTTATGGTCAGACAGACTTTGATGGAGTGTCACGTAGATTATTACGAATCAGAGGGTCACTCAGTTCTTGAAATCTTTTTAGATAATTGAAACCCCTAAGATTTACTAAATTTCCTGTTAAAATAGATGATACATCACACATGGTTTTGACGGAAAAATAGGAAAACTTGGGGCTGTTGTGGTCTTAAGCTAGTTTCCTTGTGGATGTTGTTGAAGCCTTGCTCTGGAATTTTATACTGTACTAATGCATTTATTATTGAGGGTATAAGGCATTCAGATACAAATTAGTTATTGTTAGGGAAACACTTTACTTGGATAGTCTGCCTACATCTAGGTTATAGAGTTATAGATCTGTAACATATCAACTGTTTCGCTGTTATCTCTAGATGTTTAGCAGAATATCAATAAAGTATAATGTGGCAATTCATGCCCTAACATACCCTAACCAAGATGTTTTTTGTGCCTAAACCTAACCAAACCTTTATTTGTGATACAGTTGAACTGTTAAATCTCAGCTGTTGTAATAAGCTGTTAAAATGTTCAAAATATTCTATCCAAGTAAAGTGAAACCCAAAACTGTTCTAAATTAGTCCACTAAAAAGTCACTTTTTTTAAACTTAATATTAAAATACATTGTAATTTATCAAAACAAACATGCCATATGATGTTACATGACACGTTTTATGAGCAATTATTCTGTTTTTTCTGTCAATTGACAGAGGCTTAATTTGCTGAAGGACAATCTGGACATGAAACAAAGCAGCATGCAAGCTTTTCAAGATCATGTGACAAGCTAATAAAACCAGAATTAATTACCCCGAGAACCCCTAATTAACCCTGATAGCAGTCATCATCTAGACAACTGCTGCTATAAAGGTCAGTCCTCTGACTTTCTTCCTTTTACCTACCAATCAAATTGAATGACTCTCAGTATTATTTAACAGATCATTTAATTTTTCTATCTAATCTTCCTATCCTCTTACAAACTAATCTGTTGGAGATGAATAGATTCAACAAATGCAATGTGCTATTCCAAGGCGGTCTGAGCAGCTGGAAGGAGAAAACCAAGGAGATGTGGATATCACGTCTAGACTTGATCTAAAACTCCAAAAGCCAATCTCCATTTTCGTTCACTCACCTTGATGAGTGCCTCCAGCTCATCAGGAGTAACACAGGGGTGTCTCTCCAGGAACGAAGCCTTCTCCAGAGTGATACTGGTCTTCTGGTTGCTTTCAAAGGGCTGCTCCAGTGCATTGAATGCCAAGCCTCCACAAACCAGGTAGAGAACGACCACGATGAACACAGCCAGCACCGTCTTCCACTTCATCACTGAGTGGAGCGCCGCGGCCATGCTGTCACAGCTGGCGTCCATGCTGGCCACCACACTGGCAGAGCGAGAGGAGATGGACAGGCGTGGCAGTGGACAGTGACCGTTGGCCTTAGCGTCACAGCCCATGGGGTTCTGCATGGTGGCCACACTGGCCTGGACTAGACTGGACTTCACCATGCCAGGCTGGACCTTTTTGGGAGGAACTAAGTTGGTCTGGACCGCCACTATGAAAGAGAGGTGTGGAAATAGAAGACTAGGTTAATTTATGTTTTGTTTAATATTAATGTTCTAATAATTGGCTGAAGGCCCAGAATCTGTTACAGACTGGATATGAAAAAATGTGAAGACAGATTGAGAAATAAGAAAAAATCTTCTGAGATGTTGCTTAGTCTAGTCTTCTTTAAGTTAGTTTGAAATGATTACACAGCATTTCCATTGTTGATGTGCTTACAGATTGCTTGTCTGACATTTAAAATGGAATCAAATTTACATTGGAGAGGTATGAAATTAGTTTAATTTCAGTATTTTCTCCCAGCTATAAGCCCATCTTTCATGTTACTTACATGTCAAATGCAAAGGGACACCAATTTCTGCTTTTTATGGATTTGCAACAAAAAAGTACAACGATACAACTTTTCAATGTTTCGAGCCCAAACTGGCTCTTCATCAGGTATAGAGATATCAAAATTGATGACCTGAGGCAGGGTTCGAAACATTGTACTTTTTAGTAATAAAGTAAATCATTTTAAAGGGAGTGATCTACATAAACAGGAAATCAATGAACTGCTTTGACACCTGGGCAGGAAAGACATGCATTTGTTTTGCACACTGAACACTGCTTTACTGTGTAAGCAACACAAGCTCATCACAGCTATTGAAAACGTATAGCCTTCTGTATGAAGAAGTAAAATGTGATTTACTCAGATCTAATAAAGGGTTCTTCACAAGGTCGACACTCAAAGCTATCAGCAAAAATGCCTGTTATCTGGCGCAGTGTCAAAGCCGAGCCGCAGCAAGACTCTCCGTCATTTCAGCATCTTGCCATGCTGAGAATTTGTTTTGGGTTCTGCTTATAAAAGCCATTAGTCGTGTGAAATGGAGCCTCAAAACTCCACAGCTACTGCTTTAAGTACTAATGCAGAAAACCTCTTCATTAAAATGATGTAATGAATGAAAAATCTGGAGGAACATCCTGAATTAGGGGTAATAGTTAACAAAATGATTACATGGATGTATACACAATAAGACAAAATAACATTTGCAAATACTTAAAACACACACCACTTGCGACTAAATCCTTACAGTATTGCTAGGTGGAAGTGAAAATTGAGTTTCCCTCTTTGAGAAGCAATAAAAGTTTTCTAATAGACTTTAAGAGAGGGATTAGTGCCACTTTCAATCGTTGGCTTCTGGACTGGTTTTATAATAAATGCATGTATGCTGGACCAGGTCAACCAAGTGGCAAGCAGCACCAGGGAGGAGGCCAAATTTAGATTCCTTCCATGTGTATAAAGCATCGTATAAGCTATTCAGAGATCCGGCCTTCACCCCTGACGCCCCCACCTCTCTCAGATTGGAGAGCATGGTGTGCCTCAGAGCCATGGGCGGAGCCTGTTGTCTACAATCATGCAACTGTGGAAGGTAGGAATGAGAAATGGATTTGTTTGAGGTAGGCACTCTTTTGGTTAATGGGATAGTATCACTTATGGGATAAGTAAAATGTATGCACTCACGCACACACCCCACCCTGATGAGTCAAGGACGTCCAGGAAGTGATCTGATCCAGGGGCTATGAATCTTGTTAGTTAATCCCTGTATCATGAGTGAATCAATAACAGCAAAGTGGTGTCACAAGCTTGGGAAGGTGCAAAACCGCCACTTTCAATTTACAGTATATGCCTTTAAGGACAGTGGCTGGCTATTTTTAGAACATGAAATGAATTTGAAAATTAAGAAATAGAGGTGAAGCAGCAGAAAGACCGTGACTCTACATCAATATCTTCTGCAGTATTTGGTGCAGTCATTTTGATGGATGCAGTTGAACATCTACTAGTAAATTAATTGCAAATTGACCCAAGTCCATGATTAATCTGAATAACACATTATTTCCTTTCATCCCATTTTGTGTGTGAGTGAAACTGAATAAATCGGCTCTATGCAGCAGGGCAGATATAGCTACAGTACACACCCTAGGTCAGTTCAGAACCTAATTGACTTTAGTACAGCCACGTGTTTAACAAAAACAATCATAAGTAAAATAATACATCTTTATCTAAATGTTAAACCTCAGAGGCAAAACCAAAACTGTGATGAACATAATTTGGTTTGCATTTCAAATTTCTGAGGCTGTGTGCCATTAATCCAAAATCTTTTTCAAACCACTGAATTTGCTTCTTATTGATTTTTTGCAAATTAAATAAGGCCTGAGTGGAAAGCAGTGCTTTTTATCTGATGCTGATATTCTCTCTCTCAACCCTCATGCTATGTCTCCAGCATGTCTGGCCAAAGCAGAGGAAATGTTCACCGGAGATTCAGGTCCATAACAGAATATTATCCTCAATTCAGCCATAAAAAGAATGTGATAAAATATGTGGATGATGATGAGGATTTTGATGATGGCAATGAAATGTTACATCGCCCATTTACCACACTGTTTAATAGGGAACAGTTGTGGTGGGACTCTTGAAACATTCAGTTTGTCAACCATTTAGCATGTCATCTCCATATTAGGCTGTGTGTATAAAGGCATTATTCACCCACTGATGAACACAGTGCAAAACTAAGTAGTAGTAAACATGAGGGCAGATTTTGGGTTGGCTCAGGTCGGCTCTCGGCCCAGTTATTACCATGGCACTAGACAGGTTGTAGGCGTTTAACTCACCAGCTGAGCCTCAAAATCAAACATCGAGTCAGCCTGAATAACACCAGAAAGTCAAGGACTTCCGGCAATAACTAATTTCACAATAAAACCTTTACCGGGGAAGTTGCAGAGTTGTCCGCCTATATTGCAAACAAAATTAGAACATTTCATTTCAATAGAGATTGAAGACCAAGCAAAATCCCCATTTGTTTTTTTGGAAACCATATCTCAAAATCGTTTTACATTATGTTCACAAAGCTATCTTAGCCTATTTCCCCTACGATTAAATTCGGTAATAATCGATCGTGAGTGATCAGCCACGTCTTTGAAAGCAACGCATGGTAGTTACGGATGAAAATTATAGCGTCATGCAGAGAATTTCATGCACAAGTGCTTTACGCAACATTTTTTGTAGGCGTCAACTGTTCGTGCTTTTATTTTGACAGCTTTTCCGGTTTCACGCTGGTGATTCCTGCCAGCTTTAAGCGGTTGGAGCTCCGCTCCCAGCAGCGCTGCCTTGCACAACTGAGCACACAAGAAGGATGGAGAATAAAGAAATACCCCCAACCGCTTTGTCTTGTGTTAAGGCGCCTTTTTACAGAACAGAACTATACAAATATTAGAAAACACGAGGTGAAATAAACAAAATAATGGATATGAAATTGTGCAAAGAATAATGTAGCCTGGTGTGATTTATTGTATCTCAGGTATCTCCATGAGGGTGTTGCTGAGATTAGGAGCACTATTAAATCGCATATATCTAAAGTTATTAGACAATAAGAAAGTAGTATTTACCAACCTTGTTCAGGGTCCCAGTTAACTTGTTTCCTTGGGTTTTCTATTGGAAATTTCATCTTTATTTTTGTTCTCAATCAAAACGTAGGGGAATTTATTCAGCGATATTTGGAAAAAAAAAAATACAGAAAAATAACCAGATCACGAGGAACTGTTCTCCCACATCATCGACACAGCATCTTTTCGTGGATGTGGGTTTAAATTGTACGCTGGAATAAACGCATCGCAAAACCGCATTGTCTGCCTCTGCTGTCCCCCCTCCTTTTTTTTCTCCACGTTGCTTGGACGCACAGTGTTCGCCTGACAGAGAGGTACTTGTGAGACCTTTCACTGAGCTGTCGCACCAAATCACATCCCGTCTCACACTCAAACACACACACCAGTGGTCCGGTCCAGAAACGCTGCTGGAGTGTGTCCAAATAAGCAACTTTACCCACGCGTTACGCCGGCAGCGAGAACAACGGGGAAGGATGCTCTCCTCCCTTTCGTTCCCAAAGCGTAGCCTACTGCTCCACCTGTCTTTTACTGTAATTAGCTGGAGGAAATGTGCTTCTAGTTTAACATCAGCTACACTCTCACTAATTTTGATCATCCGTTTTTGAATACTCACTCTTATGATTTCCCCCCAAATCAGGATTATCCTTTCATCGTTTGGCAACCGGCGACGGAGCACATGGCGCAGGGCGGCAAGTCCAATGTTCGCCAATTCAGCAGCAGACTTAAACCATTACATCATTGACATGTATGGGAAACAGTGCATTATTTATGAACTTCGATAGCTAAATACAACTCGCCTCCTCCATCCCGTCAGACCCCACAAACTGTGCACTAAATAAGATGATGAGGCTACCCGAGAGAAAAACAGCAAGGCCAAATTATTTTCAGGAAATATTAAGTAGAAGGCCTACATAGTAAGCCTGTAGGCTTGTAGTGTGTGTGTGTGTGTAACTCAAAACTTGTTTTGATGATTATGTAGAAAACTACAGGTGTTGCAAGTTTTCAAGTTAGGTTGTATTTAAAGGACCATACTCTTGTTTTTGCATGTTTTTGTTAAATCATTCAAGCATTATTTACATTAGTTTAATACGTTTTCTACCCTCTACAGGCAGATTTTGGTTTCCATTCATTTCCACAGACTTTATGAAACATGCTTGAGAATTCATTTTAATTGTGTTACATGTTACTGTAACTCTAATATAATCTTGCAAATACGAATAATAATTAATATTTTAATGATAATTACTTTAAAACACACACACACACAAAGACCAGAATGCAAGATGCTGGTAAGAGAAATTATTGTAGGGAAAACAAGAACAATTTAAAAAACTAAGTCACTTAAAATTGATTAAATAAATACCATCAGTGGTTAAAAAAAGTGGGAAACAAAGGAAGGGTAAAAATTACTTTATATGAAAGTGAGTTTTGAGAAGGGATTTATCAGATGATACAGACCAGGCCAGCCATGAAAAAAGAAAAAAGCCACCTGGAAGGTAAAAGCATTAGCTTTTGATAAAGCTTTTTTGATAAAGCATTAGCAGTAATGTAAAGTATATATGATTTAAAGAAGATACTTAACATACAGAACTATGGCAGGTGAGGACACATGTATCCAGAGGGAAAATGTTGAGTAAAACTAAAGTTGAATAGATGGATGCTTGACTTGTAATACAGGTGTAACAAATAACATTAATTACATTGCATTGCATCAACTGCCAAAATGGAGCCGTCATTAATGTTATTAGTTCCACCTGTGCTTTTCCTGGTATGACAAGCTGTTAAATTGATCATTTTCATTTGGAAATGATAAATAAAGGAGATCAAGATTCAGGGTAGCAACATTTACTCACACAGCAAAATTACATGAAATTGTTTCGGAGCAGAAGGTTTAGGAACTTTAAAGGCTAAAACATTTTTATTTACTTTTTACACTGTCATTTAATTCTGTCTATTAGGGTGACCTCAAGTGTTTTGAAAGGCGCCTATAAATAAAATGTATTAATATCATTATTATTAAAAATGTAAGTTTGTGTCCACATCAATCCATCAAAGCCAAATAAAGATTTTCTCAGCTCATCACAATTTAAAATATAACCCTGTTGTACAGCCGTACAGGAATAAGCCCACTGGTGTTTACAGGTCTTTAACAGCATGAGAACACATTAGGAATATAGTTAACGTGTCATTCAATTTGAGAGTGCAGCATGGGGTATCAATAGATCGTTTTACTTGAATTTGAAACTGTTAAACACTAAAAAAAACTAAACGAAGCATGAATTGGTTTGTGGTTCAAGCTATCTACACTGTTCTGCTTCACATGTTGCCTGTTACACCAGTAACTCCCAATACTTTGTTGGTAAATGACGTGAGGGGTTAAAAGGTCCATCAAACAATACGTGGCAGAATTAACAATACGCTGCTGACAGAATGTTCTCATGACCGACATGTACTCAGTTGAATCAGAACTTATATTTGTTGCACTCTGTGTTTTCCCACATTGGTCAGTTTTTCACACTGCCACATTATTATAAATGAGGCAACTTTGGTGGTTTTTGTTTTCAGCAGGCAGATGGTGTGTATAACCGCAACCTGCCTTGAAAGCAGCACACCGGTAATAAACAAGATAGGCTACCAGCCATCTAATGGTTATTCATGGTTATCTGGTAGATATCTAGGACTCTGGAGCACTTGAATAGAACAGAACCATTGTCAATGTTAGTAACACTTGTACCTTGACAAAGCCAAACACCTGCTGTGAAAATGGCCAGTGATTGGGTGCGACACCAGTAAGGCGTACCTGTTCCACCACTCATTAAAGAAGAAATGTAACAGCTTCAGGCGCAATTGCCAATAAGTCCCATTTTCTAATGACAAAATAAAGGCACAACCTTTTTTATGCATTAAGTCATTGTCCTTCATGCCACCGTCTTCTCTCATCTCCATGGAGGAGACTCTAATTCATGTGGTCTGGGGCTAGACAGAGTCCAAAGCCCCCAAAAAATGTTCATAGAGTCTCTAGTCCGTGATTCACAGTGTGAGAAAAGGAACTTCAGTTTTCAAATTTGTGATTCTTTGTCACTGGGGTAAATGGTTAATCCTTTTGCGTGCTCAATTCTTCTGACAGTGACAAAGTCCTAGAAGCCCCTTTTTGTTTGTGTTACTGTTAACGATCTCCTTCTTCTAATGTGTTCCCGATGAAAAGGCACATGTGCTCCAGTACACATGCCACTGTGTTTCACTACCAGTGAGGGCAATATGGGCTGGCTTTTCCTGCAGTTTATGGGCTTCACACTGGCTCCACTGTGTGTCTCCTGTACAAACTGTGGCTCCAAAAATATCACGTCCACACCCAGAAATTCCACAATGTTGAAGCAAAAATATTTATGTATGATGTTATTCATTTTGTCCACTTTTCTTTCTGCTATCTTTAGCATATGTTCTGTATACTAGGAACTCGTGGAACCTCATGATTAACAATACCAGTGCCAGTGGATATTTGGGATTAAAATAAAGTCATACATTTATTGGATGACAAATAATTTAGATGATTATTAATCTATTGGATTTGATTGAATTTCGGAGTTAAATACTTTTTGCGATGTTGTTATTTCAGTTCACTTTATCTAGTCAGGTGACAGGTGTGTATGTTTGTTTGTCCATCATTATATGGAAAGCCACAGGGCTCACAATTCATTTCAGTTTCCCCACGCGCTTGAAACGCCACCAGGCATTTAAACCAGGTGTGAATTTAAAGGCTGGTGGCGTTTGATAATGAACTGTATTCACCCAATCAGCAAAGACAATGGCAGACCACACTAATCAAGCATTGAACTCCTTTGCCGTTTGTTGTTTGTTTGTTGTTACTGTAACATTTCCGATGGTGGCAGCAGAGGCCCATTTTAACTCCACTTGGAAGCGGGCGTCCTCGCGGACATTATTGTCTTTCAGAGGTTGTAGCAGGGTCAGTTTTAAAGCTGAAGCGATGACCAAAAGCCATATTCTGACCCAGTACCTACACCACTATACTACCACATGCTATTCTGAGTTGTCATCTTCTCCTTGCTCATACCCATTCTGCTTTGTTCTCATTATCTATTTTCCTATCTCCGTGATTTGTCATTATAAGATATTCAAATCCTTTGCCATTCATAGACATTTTAATCATACCTCATACTCTCTAATGGTGTATTTATACCTAAAGAATCAACATATTTACTACTGTACAATTCACAAAGACAAGACAGATCTGAAGCCTAACATGCATTGCTTAGGTCAGGCTTTACTCTTTACATATTGGTTACATACATTTTAATCTTACTGGCTAAGTAAAACAGGAGGAAGGCTCATTACCATAAAGAAAAATGCCATGAAAAGCGTTTTTGACGGCGTGAAAAGCAGCGTTTTAATGTAGGCTACCTCACTACAGCGCTGTAAGAAGCGGGTGTTTTAAAAGCTTTTCGCAGCGTGAAAAGCGGATCCCTGACAGTTTGAAGGACACTTTTTACAGCGTTTTCTTAACAAAACGAGTTTAAAAAGTGACGTTATTCGGCAGCTTAGGCTTTCCATAGTGTAGTGGCGTTTCAAGCGCCTGAGAAACGATGAATTGAGAGGGCTGTGGCATTCAAAACACGTATGGGGGTGGGTAGTTTCTGGCGTGTGCTTCCGTACGCATGAACGTGATGACGAAGGCAATCATAGCAACCAGCATGGTGACGGGACAGCGTTGCTTCGCTGCTCATCTGTTTATAAGCTAGTATTAGGATGTTACGTTTACGGTTCTTGATTAGTTTACAGCGTTAAAATGCTCACAGTTAGGTACACTGTAGTGTCTGGATGCATCCAAGTGCCGTTGCTGGCCCAGAATATTTCTGAGGAAAATGGGATACGCTGAGTGTAACATTGTCATGGATTCGAGAATAGGTAACGTTAACGTTATGCTAATACCATTAGCATTAGCTAACGTTAGCTGTTTGGCTAGTTAATCGGCATAAGGAAGCAAATTCAAATTGTGTTTAGGGAGCAACCCAAAGATAAACTCATGCTCACCGCGTATACACTCTAATACTCTAATATGACTGCAGGTTTATCTAGGCAGTGATCAGCCCTTTACTTTCATTAACGTTACTTGTTCTCGAGACTAAAACTTAACATTCATAAACAAGACAGTAACGTTATCTTGTAACACGATGCCTCAATGAACGCTAGCTAAGGTTAGGTCAACGTTACAGTATTTTGGTCCATTAAGTCGAAGACGATATTTTATCTGTTTGTCCGTGTTGCAGATAACATTTACTGTTTTCACAGTGGTGTTAGTTTTTACAATGCCTTATTACCACGTATTACTGTAACGTTAACCCCGAACTATGTTAACAACAGGAGGGGGAAAAACGAATAAATTCAAATCACAGTAAAAGTAAAAATGTTTTATTTATTGTTTGCATCACATAGAAGCTGATTACATATCTGTTCTTAACTTATTTAAAAAAATTACATACTGCTAATAATAATAACATACTGGAACTAGAACAAAAATGTATAACACCAGACAAATAGTAATTACCCTGACTAAATGACTGCTAGATTATTTGTATTATTATTAATCGGTTTAGTAATACTCTATATAATATTTCTTATAGCAATATTTAAAGACTTGTTGAAAATAATTTTGAATATTTAGGCAATAAATGTTATGAATAATGACACATTCCCATCTCAAGTTATCCAAGCCTATGTCTTAAAAAGTGATGTCTTAAAATCGCTTGATTTCTGACCAATATTTAAAACCCCAAAGGTAAGAACTTTACAAAGTCATACCTAGTAAGTAAATAAATAGTAAATCTTCACATTTGTATGCACCAAGTGCCTGCTTGATAAATGACTTAAATGTTTAGGTATTTATTAAAACTGTCATACATTTTAGGGAATGTATCATCTGGACTGGATTGTAGCCGTGGTACGAGAGGACAGACTTTGAAAAGTAGCCGTAAGTTTTAATATGCGCTAATATTATAATGAGAAACAATCCAAATGAGTATTGGTCATGTAAGATAAGACCTTTGTAAGATTTTACAGTGTACTGTATGTGGTTCTCTGTCTTGTGTTTTTAGCTTTCTGTCCTCCATCCTCCAGCAAGTTGACACAGTCCATCATTAAAGACCACATGGTGTCTCATTACAAAAAGGTTTACTCAGCTAAAGGTGAGCTACGTGGCAGGAATACATTATGACCCTTACATTGACATTCAGTAGAAAAAACTAATGAAGCTCCTGTATACGTAATTTACTTATATGTTACATTGTTAAAACATGTATCTGTATTGCATAATAATTAGATTAGTAATCTGTCGTGATTTGACATTTTTGCCTTGTTCCACAGCTGTCATTGATGCCTCAGTACCCAAAAGCTTGATACATAGTGTAAAGTGTAAGTACCCAAGTATCAAGTATTAAATTATTTCTTCAACTCAAAACACTTTTTTGTTGTTGAAATGAGGATGCATTTCTCGGCTTTTATAGGTAATATAGTTATCATTTTAGCACACTTACAATGGTTTTTAATAGCATAATACTTAGTTGAAATGCTTTTCAGCTGTCTAAATGTAACCACTAACAGTCAGACATTGGTGTCTCAGTGGTAATCAAAATCAAAGACCAACAATGTATCTCTGAACTCACCACTTTGCACCAGCTTTGACAACCAGTGTGTATAATTGTGTTAGATTATCCAAAGGTGGCTTTTTGATTTGAACACATTCCATTGTATGTGAGACACTGCTTTGCTCCCCGTGCTAGTTACACAGTGCAGAGTAGACTATTCCCTGTGTTTATTAATTTGTTCATTGCCTGTTTACAGACAACGACCAGATCAGACAGGAGCGGTTGAGGAAAGGGGGTCGTCCTCAGTCAGCCCACTCTCTCTCACAGAGGAATAGCAGAGCCTCCTACTCCTCAGCCCAGGTAAGAAATCAGTGCAGATTCACTGATGTGTTTCTCATTGCTTCATGTGATGCCAACGTATCTTATGCAGTAGCCACGGCATTGCCTGACTAGAAAACTTGACAATCATAAACATTCAAAGGCTTTAAATGCAAAGCATTCATTATTTGTTCTTCAACCATTTTCAGTATGTACAATATCTGATTCAATAAAATGTTTGCTTTTTAGAGTAGATTATCTGTGCAGTATGATGACAGCCCCTACTTCTGCTCAAGGAGTTCCTCTGTCTCCAGCCCGAGGTTCAGCACCTCCTTTCATGCCAAGGACATAGTTTATCCATCGTGTAATGTCGGTTCACAGAACCAGTCTCATCACACTCGTCCAGCATCAGAAATAAAGTACCGGAGCCCAGGGGCAACTTCTCACAGAAAGCAGTCAGCGTGTTCACTGGCAGCGTCGGGAGATCAGAGTTGCTACAAGACTTTCCAGGACCCTGTTCAGAAGACATACAGCGGAGACCTGCTCCAGAAACATTCACAGCACTTTACCGAAGACAAACCTTTCACCCCTAAGACCCTGAAATCAGATAAGAGTTCATACCTGTCAAAATATCGCTACTACAGAGCACCACAGAGGAAACCTACTCAGGATTGCACCAACTCAAGATTGATGCGACACGAGACATATCATGGAAGGTACTTACCAAACATCTTTGAAGGAAAGCAATAGATATTTAAAACTTTAAAACAATTCACTTAATATGTGCAACATGTGTTCTAAGGTATTAAGAATAACTTCAATTCTTATCTTTTTTTTTATGCAGCACAAAAACCAACGAATACACACAGGAATTTTATGAGCCATCTCAGGTAATTTTGAGGATTTCATTTAATTATTCAGACATATTTTCTAAAAGTACTTTGCCTTTTTAAGTCAAGGCAAATGTCCATCACATGTTATAAAAGTGATATCTACACGTTGCCTACTTAGCTTGCACTCCACTACCCAAACATCACTTATCAGCTTTTTACCAGGCCTAAAAACTGATAAATGCCGTAGTTGTTGACACAAAATTATATCAGTGAAGATGACTGAGACAGGTTTAGTATGAACCACAGTGACTGAACCGGAGATCATTCTGTAGTGCAGTATCCAAATCAAGACTATGACAAATAGTCAGGTCAGTAATCGTCGTGGTTTATTGTCCCTTTAAACTATGAAGAACTGAAGTGTTTACAGACATATTAAACATTTTAGCCTTGACAATATTGATTATCCCTTTTTGTTTTACAGGAATTTAATACAGACCATGAGTGGTATGAGGATGAGTTCAATGGCACATATTTCTCAGCATCTAGACAACACAGTCGAGCAAACAAGAGCAGAGACCGTGATTTCTTTGACTCCTCATCCAGGTAAAATCCCGCAGTTGAAATACCATGTTGCATTTTAAGCATAATGTTATACTTTGTGTATTTTCTTTCTAAAAGAATTTAAGCCTCATCTTTTAGGGTCTCACCAGAAGGCAGGAAATCTCCCATTATGAAGAGCGTATCTACAGAGTAAGTTGATGTTGTAAAACATTATTGCTGCACATTCTATATAAAGATTTGACAGTTTGATGCTTCGGTGAATCTTAAGAACCATCTAAAATAATGTGTCTGTGAAGTGAAAAATTCTCATCTGTTCTTCGTCAGGGAGGAAGAATTAATGTACCTCGAATTCATTTCTGCTGTAACAGAGGATATCTTGTCCAGGGGACACATCTCTGACAGGTTTGTCATTTTCTATAAGACTATTTTCTATCAACTACTTGAAATGCTGAAACGTCTACTCTTTATGTTAGCTTACAGATATTTACACCTCATGTGCCGCCTCGATGACACTCTCTTAATAGCTGTAGCATTTGTCTCATAATTGAGTACATTGTTAAACCTCCAGTCATTAGTGTGTGTGTCTATGTCCTCTGCAAGGGTCATAGACCGGGTGATAAAGTGCCATATTGACATGAATCGGCATCAGCTCGATGAGGTGAGTATATAACTTCATGCAGAATACCAAATATGTTAAGCAAGTCTTGTTTAGGTGTTCAGGTTACAGCTTTAAATAAAACATTTTTTTTAATTATAAGGTTAACACAAAGGTCTCCTCAACCTTTCTCATGCATCTGATTGCATTGTTTCTTTTTAGGATAAAATGCACCACCTTCTGGAAGTGCTGCGTAAGGATTTTGAAGAGCCAACCAACATATCCACCTCCGGTACAGAGCTTGAAAAAAAGGAGAATGGTCTTGATACATTCTTAACACATCTGGAATCAGGTGGGAAACAAGTGAAGACCAAAGAAAACAATGACCTGTTCCCTTATGCATCACTAATTAAATACTGCGATTCTCCAGATTATGCTGATCCTTTATTGGTGTCTACTCCCTTATGCTCTCCTGAAAGGACTGCTTCACCAACTAAAACAAATGAAAAGGATGGAGACGATGACAATTTGGAAAAGGGAATTAGCTCTCCATTGCTCAGTGAGCATGTTTCCAGTAATACAGGAATCAGCGAAGAGGACCTCCATCAAAATCAAATAGGCACAACTGTGACAAACAAAGAAGTCAGCAACAATGAATACGCCACTATAACCAGTGACAAAGGATTTCATCAAGACCAAGCTGAGGTCAGTTACGATGGACAGTCTGAAGAACTTGAGGACCTGGGGAGAAGTTTGTCAGAGTCACTTCATGTGTCCAGCAATACACACCACAACAATGTGGAGACCACTGAGCAACATGCAAATACAGTTGCTTCTGTCAGTGATGATGAGTTCTGAGTTTTGCTGTATTCAGGTATTGACTGTCCTTTAATGTTTTTGTTACCATGTGAGTGTTTGTTTTCAGAGAGAAATAGATTATTTGAAATTTCTGAAAGTATAATGTTGTAAATGTGATTAATGGTGGTTGTGTTTTCCATATTTTTACAAGCCCCACTAATGTGGTGTTGTAGTTCTATTCTGAATTTTATATATTTTTACAAAAGCACAAGGAAATGTTCACATAACCAAACAAGGTGTTGGTGAGTACATCAGAGACCTGAAGGTCTCATTTAGGATATTGTAAAGTGGGCACATACTTGAGTCGTAGTGGTTGAGCTCCAATTGACCTCCAAAGTAATGCTCTAAACATTTTCAAAATTATTGCCCCATGGTAACCAGTATGATTAGCAAATTTGTGAATAAGAGTCCATAACACTATACTGATGTAAAATGTGTGGATTTAGTAACCATTAGTTTGAGTGGATTGCAGAGTGTACCCAGTCAGTTTTAAGTACAGTATGATGTAGCTGCAGTTTACATTTTCAGGAATTCTGTTATAAATAAACATGTTATAAGTTATTCTATTTGTTTGACTTGGTATGCCTCTGCTATGTAGGCTAGCTATAGGAGTTGACTGTCACCTGAAAGTTTCTTTACAATTGCAATACATTTTCTATTCTCCTGTGTGTATGCCTGCGTCTGATTATTAAGACTGTATCACAAAATGGTAATTACTCAGCCTGCAACCAGCGCGGCCATTATTACCATATTTGAGGAGGGAAACTCTTTAACCATCGTACAATATTCTGTGTTTGCGATTACAGCATTCAGTCGATGTAAAGGGTAAACAGACAGGTCAGCGGCCAGCAGTTCCAGGTAGCCGTCCCATTTCTGGCATTTTCATCGCTCGGCATTCCAGCTGTCTGATGTCATGGCTCTGAAAGCCTGGGTGTATTCCTCCGCTACGGAGGCACTACAATGCATTTTGAGGCGTCTGCTCAAGGCAGAACGGGAAACCAAATATTTTGTATAGAGTTATTTAAGAGTCAGAGTATATTCTAATGTAATTCGGTGATTTATCAATTGCTGAAGGACAGGTATTTGAGCTATAGAGCCGCGGATGTAGACGGAATACGCTTGTTGCTCTTCCAATCCCAGGAAGCGAAACACGCTTGGAACTTGACTGAACTATCGGACCAAGAGGCATGGGGTGATACGTTACTTTTAGTCCATAAACAAACTACAGACAAGTGAACGGTCTCTAATTCCGATAAATATCTAAAAGTGATAATCTATTGACCTTCATGGCAGAATCCCTTAGGACCGAATCCTTGTTGGACTACTAAATTGCATCCGGTGGGTAACGGTAACGTTAACGATTTTGCCCAAAATATTTACCGGCGACGTCAGCTTCCCGAGGGTGTCGTCTATTTGCTGGAACATACTTTAGCACGCTAGCATTAAAGCTAATTTAACGTTAGTTGTAGTTAACGCTTAATGTTAAGGATGTATTAAAACTACCAATAAAAAGTGGCTAGTTTGTCCCGAAAATGTCAAACCTTTGGAACAAACTTCTTTTAATTTAAGAAAGTTACGTTGTAACGTTACTAGATAATTTGCAATAAGATGGATGCATGGAAAGTAGCAGGGATTTTTGCAGCGTTGTGTTCGACAGTAAGCACCTCTTGGCCTTGATGCGTATTGCATTTAGTTCGCTCTTGTCAGTGTTTGGATCAGACTATTCACCGGAAGAGGATTAATCTAACCACAAGCTTGGAATAATGACTAGCAAACCTTATTATAGACAACATTAATTACACAGGTCAGGTAAGTTAGCGTACAAAAAAATTGCTGTAAGTCCATAGACTTGCTTGTAATGTTTTCCCAGAGTGTTGAACACCATTAACGCTAACTCTTAAAGACCGTGGTATGGTAACGTTAATCGAGTCCCTTTGGTAGCAAATCCGAGACAGCCAAGTTAGGTAACTTAAAACAAAAAGTCTAATTTAAGAGGATTACTTTACGTTAAGTCTTGTGTTTGTCTAGTCTGGCATCTGTTTCAGGGTGGCAGACTGGTGTGAAGAATTGTACCATGTGAAAACGTAACGTAATAGATTCTTGTTGTGATACATCCTGTTTTGCATCCCCTTTTCTAAGATTGCACTTGCAGCAAGCTTTTGCTGTTTATTGTTGTATTTTGGAGATGTTTTGAGATGTTCCTTGTCTCGCTTTTCAGATCTGTCTGTTGATGAACCCCATGACTTGGAACATTCACACAAGGGGACAGCAAGGAGAGTAATTTCTCTGGACTAAGTGAAGATCTCCCTCTTGAAGAAGTGTGAAACATGCCCTTGCCATTTGGCTTAAAACTCAAAAGGACTCGAAGGTATACTGTTTCAAGCAAGAGCTGTCTTGTCACTCGGATTCAGCTGCTCAATGGAGAGTTTGTTGAGTTTACACTTTCAGTGGAGAGCACTGGGCAGGAATGTTTGGAGGCAGTTGCTCAGAGACTTGAGTTAAGAGAGGTATGTATGTGTTCATGCAATACAAGTGCTGATTGTTCTCTCTTACACACTTTTTTAGACACTCACCACCTCAGCAGGAAAGTGTTTTTGTTAAGGTTGTCTTCTGGTCACATTCTTACTTGGAATTGGCAAACAGGACCACAGAAACTGAGATAACCAGTTTGTCAATGTTTACTCATTTAATATTATCTCTCATAATAATTGTCTTGCTAATGACATGACTTAGGAATTTGTCAATTACATACTCTACATTTATATGTAATTACAGGTATTTAACCAACTCCCACACACAGATCAGCAAACATGTTATGCATGCTTTTTAAATGTTCCTTCAAACAGAAGTGCCAGCTCTCACTTAGCATGGAAAAGTAGTTCTGAGTCAAATTTGAATCATGAACTGAGCTTATTGTCAGCATTCGGTCACTATAGTCACACGGTGACACCCCCTTCTAATCATGAACTGGAAGAGATGTAAGCCTGAATGCTGTCATACCCAGTTTCACGTCAAATCAACAGTTGAGACTGCTGAATGTGCAGGCGATCTGGCATAGTAACTTGCACTGTGTGGCAGTGTCTGTTATTTTGCTGCATAATGTAGAAAGGCTTCATTTGTTATCTGTAGCAGTGCTAGTGACAGGCCTCCACCCTCATTTAGAGTTTTTCTAGTTTGCAGCGAGTAATGCCATATTGTTTCTTTTTGATGTCAACAGGCTTGTTTGTGCGATCCTGTGGTGCTCTCGGATGACAGTCTTATGTTATGCAGGTTGTGTCACTGTAATTGATGTAGGAGTTTGGAGTTTGGAGAAAACCAAAGCAAGTGAGAAGCTATGTAAATTCAGCTTCAGCCTGATGTTGGTAAAATGTAATGATGACCACAATTTAATTTACTTTGAACTATAGGCAATTTACCATCAAACAAATTATGCCCTAACCTATCTCTTTGTTGTTGTTTTATCTGTTCCAGGTCATTATTATTTCACATTATTATTTAAAAAAAAAAACGTTTGAGTAATGTTTACCAAGGTTATCTGGTGTAAAACAGTTATGTAGGCAAGTCATTTTCTAGTTGTGGTTTGAGACTACCTGCAAATCACAATAGGTCTCGCAGCTAAATTGTCCTTTGTAAACAGCAAGCCTACAGGGGTTACCTTTACCGGAGGTCATTGTGAGATGTTCGAGTGCCAGCAGTCTATAAATCTAGAGAAATATGCAATGGTTGAATTTTTAGATCTACATATGTTTTGAATATTATGTAGATAATTTGGAGAAGACCCGTGCTTCCGATTTGTGCACTTAAAGGGACAGTTCTCTCAAAACTCAACAGCAATGTCTCTTTCCAGAAATCATGACTCTGTTACTCAAGATAATCCATAGACCTTGTTGTGAGAAGTTTCATGTAGGAACTTTCATTAGAAAGAAAATAGTTCCTACATGAAACTGCTCACAACAAATCTTTTATATCTGGCAAAGATATAAAATTGGTGTGCCAGATATAAAAGTTGCCTTAAAATGTCCTTGATCACAGCGTTGTTAAGGTGTAATGTTTGTGCTCACTTTCTTTGCTTGTTAGATAACATACTTCAGCCTGTGGTACTTCAACAAGCAGAACCAGCAGAGATGGATTGACTTGGAGAAGCCGCTGAAAAAGCAGCTGGACAAGTATGGGCTGGAGCCCACTGTTTACTTTGGAGTTGTGTTTTACATACCCAGTGTCACCCAACTGCAACAGGAGATCACAAGGTGAAGATCCATCAGTGACACAAGGGGTCTTGTCTAAGCCCCTAACCATATTAACTTAGTGGCAATTCATCTCCAATAATAGCAGTTAAAACTAAGGCTGCAAAATGAATCAAAATATTATCGAAATCGCAATATGGCCAAGTGCAATGACCAAATCGCAGAAGCTGCAATATTTTTGATAAAGGTAAAATGTGTGACAAAACAGGATTATAATGAAGTACTGTAGTGCTACAGAGATGTCCTGGCCTACAAATATTGTTCTCCAGATGTAAGAAAACATGTTTGTTTGGTAAAGACCCCAACAAATGTCACGTCATCAAGATTTTAATAGTTTTGGTTTTTTTAGTGAAAATAAAAATTGTGATGCAAAAATGATCATTCCCACTAATCGTGAATCATATCGTAATATCTTTCCAAAATAAATGTCATATGATTTTTTTTTACCATATCGTGCAGCCATAGTTAAAACGTTATACATTTTAGTTATGAATGAAATGAGTGCTAAGCAAAGTTTAGAGCAACCACATCAAGTGTTGTTTGTGTTTTTGCTTCTGTAAATAAGCTTTAGACAGGTTAAGGTGGCCTATTGGGCAAGAGGTTGATGAAGCAGCTTAGGTGCACAGTTGTATCCCCTGAACCAGATGCCAGTTGATAGTGATGTCTGCTTAACTCTCCCCATTCACATCTTTTAATACTTAAATCCAAGCAGAGAGGTATCAAGTATTTAAATATGCCATAAGTTGTTTTAATACTGCTGTATTTGAGAAGTTTTGCTCTGTAATGACTTTCAGCCTTTTCTGCAAACCTGAACGAAGTTGTCATATTTGATTCTTGGCTGCTTGTCTCTTAAGTAACCTTCTCTTTCTCCACAGATATCAGTATTACCTACAGCTGAAGAAAGATGTTTTGGAGGGCAGGATCTCATGCTCATTAGAACAAGCCATTCGTTTAGCTAGCCTGGCAGTGCAAGGTAATATGACTGTATAATACTAGCCGTTTAACAGAAACTTCAGTTTGACAAGCCTGGTGTTTCTTGGCTTAAATCATTCTGTGCTGACTACAGCATCTTTTACCCCCTTCCCTTTTTTTTGTTGTTGTTTTTTTTCAACCCGTGTCTCGTTTTAAGTGTCTGCTGCTCACAGTTTGTCTGAAACCTCTGTTCAACCACTTACCCAAAGGGTTTATAGGAACATTTTCATTATTCTTCTTGTAATATACAGCACTAAACAAGCACCATTAAACTTAAACCAGCATATTAAATTGGCCTGGGGTGTGGGGGTGTGTGTGTGTGTGTGTATGTATGTGTTTGTGAACGTGAATTCCCCTTGCATGAGCTTTGGCTCTGACACGTCCTCCAACTTTTGCCCAGCCAGAAGAATCTCAAACACTGCTATATCAGGCTCTGCAACTTACTGGCCTGGGTGTTAGCATAGCAGAGCCGCTGAGATCACTTACTGTTGCAGCCATGTTCAAATGACTGACCAGCATGCAATATCTGCCCTGTAGAAAGGCCCTAAGAAATGTCTTGCAAGTTCTTTTAAGATTCAGTCACTGCTTAAGTTGTCATGCAAACTTGGCATTTGCTCTAAATAAAGTTTGCTAGTTCCCATTTTGTATTCCTGGCTAGTATATTTTGGAGCGAAGGGCAGTTGTAGCTTTTCAGCAGTGCTGATGCCTGGGATACCCGACATTGTTGTGAATGTTGCCAGCAGGCAGGTTGAAGCTGGTAACTGTTTTGGACCTCTGCGTTTTCAGACGCTGAAGCAATTCCCTTTCATAACAAACGGGCCCCTCCACTCCTAAAATTAGTCTTTCCTGTCAGCATACGCTGCAGCTTTCCAAAAGGCATTACACCATTCTGCAATTCTTGAATGTCTATTTTGCCTTGTACTAAATGCAGAAATGGACATGTAATAGGGTTTATTCAGAGAGCAGTGTCATGTGGAGTATGCCTTGCTGTATTTACTCATTTAGTGTGTCTCTTTTTTTCCACAGCTGATTTTGGAGACTTTAATCGTTACGATTCCCAGGAGTTCCTTCAGAAGTTTGTGCTGTTCCCTATTGTAAGAATTTTATTTTTTTATGGTCAACATGTGAAATGAAAAATGTCGCAGCTGTCCTCTGCTCATTTGTGTTTGACACCAGCATTGTATCAATCCTGACTCGGTCTTTGCAGGACTGGATCCAGGATGAGCGAGTGCTGGAAGAGGCCACTCAGAAAGTGGCTCTTCTTTATCAGTCCTTCAGGTGAGCAGGTGTTCAAAGCAGCAACCTGCCTGTTGTATGTGTGGATCAGCAGACAAGCAGCTCTATTCAACTTATCTCTATAACAAATTGGATTGCACAATTACTTTTTTTGAATGAGTATGCTGTAAGTTTATGTATTGTTTTCCTTGTTTGTGTTCCTGGTCTTGGTGTTTTATGTAGGTTCAGTGGTATTTGACGGTTGTTTCTTCATGTTTTTGTTGCCATTGCTTTCTTTTCCAGGGGTTTATCAGCCCCAGAGGCAGAGATGTTGTACATGCAGGAGCTGGAGAAAATGGAAGGCTATGGCCAGGAAGGCTATCAAGCCAAGGTAAGTTTTAGAAGGTCCTGCCTGCAATCCTCAACAGCCCAAATCTCAAAAAGGCATGACGTTGGCTTACTAGAATATGAACTCATAAGCTATATATTAATGCTACTATCGCGCAGCTTGATCAAAGATCTGTTGGGTAAAAAAATTATCTGGATTGTTTAACCTAAAAGACTGTTCTGAATGTCTTCCTCTCCTTTCATCTAAACAGGACAGTACAGGCACAGATGTTACCCTGGGATCCTGCCTCGATGGCATCTTTGTCAAGCATAAAAATGGCAGACCGCTTCTTTTATTTAGGTAAGTCTAAAAACAAATTACAGAAACGCCTGAAAGTCCTGATCTCCTTCTGCATATGAAGCTCTTAATAAAAGCCTTGTCTGGTAACTTGTGACTCTGAGCAGTAATTATATTGAATTAGCTGATTCTGTCAATAAAGACTGAGTTTTGTGGCACAGCTCACAACTATTCTTAGGTGAGGTTGTCTCCTGTAATGTCTCTTAATGCTCTGTAGTCCTGAATGTTGCCCAAGAGGAAATGAGTCAGGTAGACTGTGATAGCTGAAAAGAATTTTGGGAGCATTTTCTGTCAGTCAAGTGAGTAAGTGAACATTCTTGACCTCCGCTGAAATGTATCTCTCTACATACCATTGTGAGTACTAGATACCTTTTGACTGACTCCCACATGTGTATGGTTTTTATTATGCATTGTTAAAGTGCCCCAGTCCCTCTCTGACCACTGTGACATCATGTGTGTGTCCCCCCCCCCCGTCTTTCTCTTTGCCACTGTGCTTAAATTGGCTGTGTAGGTGGAATGAAATTAACAACATGAGTCACAACAGGTCCTTCTTTGCCCTGGAGCTAGCCAACAGGGAGGAGAGTGTTCAGTTCCAGACCGTAAGTCTCTGCTGCCATTGGACCATCTAGTCTCTTCTCTACCCATCCCCTGGGACATTTCATTCTTTTATTGGATTTAGCAAAAAATTCAAATTGCCTTTCCTGTGGAGCTTACCATCAGCTAGTTTTAACAAAGCACCTGTGTGTGTGTGTGTGTGTGTGTATGGGTGTGGCTGTAACTGGAGCTGTTTGAGTATGTTACGTATGTGTGGGGCATTAGCTGAAACTCAATGTAGAAGTATTTGAGGGCATACACAGGAATGACTTTGCTTTGAGAAAACTGAGCAAACACCACCTCCGTACTAATTGTCACACCTTCTAATGATTTGTTTTCTTCTCTTTTGTGTAGGAAGACATGGAAACCTCAAAATATGTGTGCCGGATGTGTCTGGCCAGACTCAAGTTTTATAAGATTAACAAGAGTAGCCTGTAAGTGTGTTTGTTTGTTTACCATGTCTAGCCTAGTTCCTGTCTCTTTGTTCTTTGTCGTCTCGTGCATGTGTCTCCTCTGGTGTAGCCTCACTTCTACCCTCCTCTCTCTTCAGAGAGGAGTGTGACCCCCTGCCTTCTGAGGGCTCCCAGAAGTCCCTTCTCACTCTATCCTTTCCTCGCTTTCCAATGCTCTCTCGTCCCTGTCTGCCTTCTAATAAGGGGTGAGCAACACAGTCAGCCACCGGCTACAGCATGCCTATCAAGCAGGTGCTAACACCCGTCCCTTCCTGGCTGCCTAGCCGACAAAGCCACAGCAAACAGGCATCTCTATATCTGAAATGGGCCTTGGGTTTTGAAGCATGTAGTGATTTTTCATCGAAGTAAAAATTTGTTATATATTTGGTTTATTATTTGTTGTGGTGTGGGATTGGACCAGAGAAAGAATATACTCTGTTTTGATGAAGCTAATGGGGATCAAAAACAATGAAATTAAATGAAATTAAAAGCATTTTAAAATCCACAGGGATCTTTTGACTTTAAGGTTATTTTAAATCTTACAATTAATTCACTATCTGTTATGGTCCCATAATTCATTTGGTATCTGTCTTATTCATTTTGGTCCAAGGTGGCCTGTCACAGGGGCTGGATATCAAACCTCAGCCCTCGTTGAGTACTGACTGAAATGTGTCCATAAAATCAAGTATCAAAAGTTAGCGCTGTGCTTGGTCAGCTTCTTAGTCTTGTGTAGTTTTCTTTTTTTTTCAAAATATTTCCAGATCTAAATCACATGTTTTCAGAGTTAAGACTGTGTTTTATTTAGGCCAAATTCTTGTTCGACTTCATGTGTTCAGACAGCATTTAACATGAAGTGTCTTTTGTCATTCAAACATAAACAATATTATTGTGGAAAATCCAACTCAAAATAGAGAAAGTGGTCTTTCTGGGTTTTAGTCACACTTGCGAGTGGGCATGATACCAAGAGACAACACAGAGCTGTCTCAGGTAAAAGACAAAGCATCATTCATAGCAGCCAATTTTTATACCCTCATTCATCAGCTATGTCCCGTACATAGGAACAATCTCATTGGTTATGACAAATTGCATCACTGAAAGAAAAACATATTGCATAGCGTTTCGAGGGAAGCTCTGTTTTAGTTACATTTCTCAGAAGTCATGTTCGCTGAAACACAACACTGTTTATTCAGCTTATGCTCTTGTACCTTTTCACAATGTCAGGATGTCTGACTGTGTGTCGCATGTCGTGTCAGAGCAGGATCTCTATTTTTCCTGTCCAGATGTGTTTTAAGTTTGATTAAGTTGACCTTGTCTGCACCTTGCTGTGTGTGAATTCTCAAAGTTAAATGACATAAGGGAAAAGTAAAGTAGTGGGAAAAGTATTATTAATAGTAGTGCTGTTTTGTTTTCATCTTTTTTTGACCAATATTTGTCTTCCCACCAGCCAAACCCAGCCCACAGTTGTCAACCCAGTCAGAGGGAGATCCTCTACTAGAATGTCTCTGGTAATTGCCATGCTCACTCAAAAGCCATTTCTGGCTTGCATTGCGGCACATGATGTATATTAAAATAATTATCTAGCTTTGTGTGACCACACAGTTTTATTTCATTCTTTGCTCTTGGACAGCATTCAGATCATGTGAGCCGTTACTGAATTCCTCTGTCGTTTTTTCACAGCCAAAGCCTCAGGCCTACATGATGCCCCCTCCGCAAATGCACTACAATGGCCATTTCACAGAGCCTTACACATCATCACAAGGTAACTATTGTATAGAGAGTGGCTTGTGACTAGGAACCTGAAAATGAGTGCAAAACACTTATTACATGATGCTAATACATTTTTTTGTGATTGCCTGCACTGTCTTTAACTAGATTTTAATGATGCTGTTTTGCTCTCTCACAGACAACCTGTACATGAACAGTCAGAACGGTTATTACTACCACTCCCAGACCAGCCTAGACTGCTCTCCTCTGGAATACAGCAGCGGAGGGCGTTTACGTAACGGCAGCGTGTACAGTGCCCACAGCACGAGCTCTCTAACCAATCCCCAGCACTACCTTCAGCCCTCACCTATGTCCTCCAACCCCTCTATCACTAGCGATATCACCAGGCCGGACTATGTCCCCTCGCATCGCCACAGCGCTCTCATCCCACCTTCCTACCGTGCCACTCCTGATTACGAGACAGTGATGCGTCAGAAGACCCGAGGAGCAGGAGGAGGGATGGTTTTGTCTCAAGAGCACCGGCAAAGCCACTCTATGAGGAACCTGAACATTGGAAATTCGTACGCCTACAGCAGACCAGACCCTCTAGTTTACAGCCAGCCAGAGATAAGAGGGGAGCATGGCGGAGCAGCCCAACACCACCACTATCCCTTCCATCTGGGCTCCAGCTTCCACAGCCCCTCTCCATACCCCTACCCTACAGAGAGGAGGCCCGTAGTGGGGGCTGTTAGTGTCCCGGAGCTCACTAATGTCCAGTTACAACAGGCGCAGGAGTATCCAGCCCCGAACATCATGAGAACACACGTGTACCGACCACCTCCACCCTACCCATACGCCCATCCTCGGCCTGCAAACAGCACACCTGACCTGTCACGTCACCTGTACGTCAGCAGTAGCAACCCAGACCTCATCATCACAAGACGTGTGCATCACTCAGTCCAGACTTTCCAGGAGGACAGCCTGCCTGTTGCCCACTCTTTACAAGAGGTGTCAGAGCCTCTTTTTAGTGGACCCCCACACAGACACCCATACCATGCTCAAAAGCGAAACTCCATTGAGATTGCTGGGTTAGCACATAGTCTCGAGGGGATGAGGGTCAAAGAGCGGACTGTGTCTTCTTCAGCAGCTGAAACTGCCACGCCCCCTCCTGTCCTGCGTGGCGGTCGCTCTCAGGGCTCTCAGCTCAATGTGTTTTTGGAACGTACTAAGACAGAGGATAGGGGTGACGTTAAGGAGGACGTACAGTATGGACACAAAAAGTCCCTTTCAGATGCCACCATGCTGGTTCACAGTAGTGGTGAAGAAGAGGAATTTGAGGATGATAGCGGACGTCACACTCCACTTTCTCAGGATGCAGTGGCAGCAATCGTTCCTGACCAGCTGTCACAACAGCATCACAGCTTGACATCTCTTTCCTCTCTGACGCCTCAGCAACAGACTCCCATGGAGCCGCCTCCGGCATATCCCATAGGCTCCTCTCTAGACCCCTCTATAACCAGCTCCTTGACCTACAAGGTTCACCCCCTAATCCAGGACAGGCCAGATTCACGACAGCCCAGGGTTATGCCGTCGGTCTCTGAGGGAGACCTGAGTGGCCAGGCCAAGCAGAAGACACAGAAAGACTTGAAGAAGAGGCCTGTGTCTGACGTGCCTCATGGGAAGAAAACTGTAGAAGGTTTGCCCCCTCCGGTGAGTCCTGTTTCCAATCTCCCCCTAAGCTTAGAGCCATCCTATTAATGTTTCTTTTCTTTTTTTTACTCAACCTAGATCAGCTAATATATCCATGTAGTTGTTTACATGATTGGCATAGGGCAGTAGTTAATACACATTTTGAAAGTGACAAACAAAACATTTAATCACACTCCAGCTTTATATTGCTCTGTTCAAAAAATCCCAAAACTGTTCCCAGTGTCTTGTACAGTTTTCTAAAATGTTTGTTGTTTTTTTCTCAGCAACACAACATGTCTATGCCTCATATAAAGATCACACGAGCATGTGTGTACAAAGTATTAGAGGTAGTTTCAGTGGCCAGCTTTGAATGACGCAAACTGTCTCACTTTGACACATATTGAAAGAATGTAGTTGGACCTTACCTTGAAAAACCGGACAGGTGACATTCTCCCAGAAAACACCGAGTGAGGCTGCGCGGTCCCTTCCCTCTGGTATACCTACTTCCTCTCTGTGAGGATCGCACACAGTCATCTTCACTTTTTCTCTGTCTCTACACTGTTGTCATACCAGGGCATGAAGAAAGGAGCTAGGGCAGAGCTGAAGAAGATGGGCCCTCTGAAGGTGGCTCATCTCAACGGCCTGTCAGTGTCTAGGCAGCCAGTGCACGACGAGGTCAAGGATGATCCTGAAAGAGCCTCTAATGACGAGAGGGTATGACACCTCAGAGTTTTTGAATGTGTCAGCGATTTGCTCCTTTAGGCAATGGAAACTTTGGAGATTTGTTACAGGTTGCTTGTGTATTATTAAAGCTAGGGTAGGTAATGTATTTCAGAAGAATCTTTTGTTATATTTGTTGAAATTCTCTTTTCATCCGGACAGCTATCAATAAATCGAATGCTCTGGGAATTTTTCTATTTTTTAAATACGGTATCTGTGTCTGTCGCAGGCCTGTCTACCTACCTGCCTGCACACCTGCGTGCACTCTGCCCGTGCACATTTTGCACATCAAAATGTGTTTTGGGGGAGTGGCTTTGGAGGAAGGCCTGAGGGAGGGGGTTTTCGGTTGGATACTTTCAAAATCAAGCTGTTTCTTGCTAGTTTCTCAAAGGTTACCTACCATAGCTTTAAAGACTTGTCATTTAGAAACACTGCTGTGGCCAGAAAAAAAGCTCATTACCTGGAGCTGCTGGTTGTGTTGGTTGTAGTAACTTCCTGCTAGCTGAGGTCTTGTTATGACCCACACAGATGAACTGGTGAGCTGGTTGTTAATCTCGATGCTAGTTGCATGACAGTGAATTCCAGGCATTTTAAACATTAATTAGCTCTGCAGCTAATCAAGTTGTTACTATTAATAGGATGTCATCTGTGAGTATAGTGTGTTCTCAGATTTCTCATACGCACAAGAATTGTTAACCAAACACTTAGGTTATTTCAGTCCATATTACAAACTCGTAGTTCATTGATCTTCATATGTCTATCCATCATACACAAAATTCCCCTACTGCTATTTACATTTTGTCAGAACTTAAAGATAATGCAGGTCACTTAAATGGTGTCTTGACAGTTTCCAAAATAATTAAGCAAGAGTGGTGCTGCATATTTTCACTTTTTACAGATGTTTACAAAAAACAGATCCTTTTTTTTTTTTTTTAAAGAAGCAGATCAATTTAAAACTTACTTTCACCCAGATTGTATGTCCTCATGCATGCATGGAACATTTGGTGTATCCTGCTGCATCACTATTCACTACCATTTACAGTAAACTATGTCCTCTTATGGCAAGCACAGCTCAGAATATTTCTACAGTAATAGAAAGTAAAGAGGGCCCTCATGAGAATTGGTTAAATAGTGCTTTTGTGCTGCACTTGTATCTTATGGTCCACTTTTCACTGGGATTTTAGTATCTGATTTGGATGTTAAAATCAGAATCATTCATTTGTTTACATTTCATGCAAAGTGTCACTGCTGATTCAATTTTGACCAAAGATCAGGGAATGATTCTGTGATGATATCTCACCACATCATTTATAATTTATAGAAATTAAACAAAGCCTAAGAAAGTACTTTGAGGCAGGTCTGCATTATCCACAGCAGTGATGTATTTACTGTGTCCTTGTTTGTGTGTGTGTTAGTGTAAAGTGCTGGAGCAGCATATGGAGAGTGGAGAGCTGTTAAAAGAGTACGAGAGTATCCCAAAGCGTCGTCCATCAGGGGAATGCACCATTGCCCAGCTGCCAGAGAGCGGAGACAAAAACCGCTTCCAAGACGTCCTGCCCTATGATGACACCCGAGTGGAGCTGGTTCCCACTAAAGAGAACAACACAGGATACATCAATGCATCACATATTAAAGTACGTTGTGCAGAGATGTTTCATAACACTTACAATTTGCTTCCATGACAAATGTTGTTATAGCCTACTGAATACACTAATGGAAATCCCTACAATAATCCCATACGGACATATACACTGTGTCAGTGGCACTCTATAGGAAAATGTTGTATATACACTTTTTTCTCAACTGTCTTCTTAATTTGAGATCAAGTCTGGTTTCCTTAGTTTGGATGAAACAACTGTTCACATCTGGCTGCTTCTTGACCACTTCAGAAAGACTAAATATTTTTGAGTTAGCACAGAGTTAGACATGCAACAAAATACTGCCAGTGCATGACATGACATTTCTAAACAATGGAAGCAATTGGAAATAAGTGGTAGTAAATTGGTCCAGACTGTGAACCGCTAACTAGCTAGTTAGCAATTTACTGCAGCCTGAGCTTATCTACACACTTGACTAAGGCTGACTAAAGTAAGTTAAGGGAAAGTCTCCCTTTCACAACACCACCGCTAATTAATGTACCCACAAGGCTACCTTGTTTAAAGGGGAAGGCTCTGCCGGTAACACACAGGTGCAGTTAGGCTGTGGGTGTGCTAACCAGAGGTGGAAGAAGGATTCAGGTCCATTACGTAAGCAAAAGGACCTGATTTTTTCAAATACCGAACTTTGAAAATACTCCACTGCAAGTAAAAGGTCTGCATTCATAACCTTACTAATGTAAATGTGATAGGATTATAGCAACATTCACTTAAAGTAATCATTGCCTACTCCTTATGACGAGTAAACTGAAATTGACATGCGATTTTGGTGGAGTTCCCCTTTAAGCCTTTATGACCTCATTAGGATAACTATTATTATTCTGAATGATCAGAATAAAAAACATTCAGTAAAACACTAGCAAATGATTCCACCCATCCACACAGAGTATTCATCCTATTGTCCAACCCTGATAACCAGACATTCAAATACTTTCCAGCTGCTCATGAGTAGCAGGAATGGTACTCACACACGGGTTTGTGACAGTTTGTGGGAAGGCAATAACTGCTGCTTAGTCACATTCACTCCTTCATTATCAAGTCTCTGACATGATAGAAATACTCTGCTCATTATGATTTCCATTTTCTGCTGTTTTTGGAAGAATTACTGATGAAGCCTATGACTGATGACTTTAAAAATACTCTCCCTGTCTCATTAGATAACAGTAGGTGGACAGGAGTGGAGCTACATTGCCACGCAGGGTCCCCTGTCAAACACGTGTCAGGACTTCTGGCAGATGGTGTGGGAACAGGGTGTCTCCATCATCGCCATGGTCACGGCTGAAGAGGTGCATTCATTTCATATTTACAGCTCCACATTTTATATTCCTCATCACTACCCGGACTGACCTTTTGTACGTCATCGGCTTCCTTCAGGAGAGCGGCCGAGAAAAGAGCTTCCGGTATTGGCCCCGACTTGGCTCACGACACAACACGGTGACGTATGGTCGCTTCAAGATCACAACGCGGTTCCGCACAGAGTCCGGCTGCTACGCCACCACGGGGCTAAAGATCAAACACCTCCTGACGGGCCAAGAGAGGACGGTCTGGCACCTGCAGTACACAGACTGGCCTGACCACAGCTGTCCTGAGGACTTCAAAGGCTTCCTGAGTGAGTGGGATCAGCATCAGTTTATTCTTTTATGGTCAGATATCTACCTGGAAGATGGAAAATAGGACTTTTTTTTTTTCCACCTGGTGCCATAATACTAGATACATTTTATTTCCAAGACTTCGAGGAGGATCATCTTCTCTAACTGTCTCAAAACCTAAGTACTGCTGTATTAAATTATTGTGTACCTTATTGAATCTTACGTGTTCTCGTCATTTTTCCAGCCTACCTGGAGGAGATCCAGTCTGTGAGGAGACACACAAACAGCATCAGTGACCCAAAGAACACCAACCAACCTGTGCTGGTCCACTGCAGTGCTGGAGTGGGACGGACTGGAGTGGTCATCCTGTCTGAGATCATGATAGCCTGTCTTGAGCACAATGAGGTAAGTTCCCCACTTTCACCAAAGCAGAATAAGAAATAAAGCTTGTGCAGTGCAGCTTTTACCACGTTATGACCACATCTGGTGTCTTGGTTGCTGTCTCTCTCCCACTAAAAGTGTGTCCGTTTCAGACGCTGAATGTCCCAAAATTCCTGTTTAAGCTGCGTGCACAGAGAATGATGATGGTTCAGACCTTGTCTCAGTACACTTTCATCTACAAGGTCCTCATCCAGTACCTCCGCAACTCCAGGCTCATATGAGCCCAAGTGATTGTCCGACCCAACTTCATCATCATGGGTTTGCTCCAGGTTTATGCCAAACTGCACAGTGAAGATGCAGCTGTACAAACCTGTTCAGTGTAGTGGTCAGTATATGGTGTTATTGAATCAGGCAAGGCTGACGGAATGATGTGTGGATGGACAAGAAAGAAGCAATACCACATGAAGGAGCATAAAGACTTGTGATCTGCCTCTAAACAGTATTATATATATATATTTTTTTTTTACACACATTATTGCTTAATAAAGCCCAGCACTTTTACAGTACTTTGCTCTACACGATGAACCAATGTTAAGCTGCATTAAAAATCTCTAATATAGTTGTGTATCAAAAACAGTTGTTTTTTCAGTTGATTAAGGACACTTTTTTGAATGACTACGTTTTAGATTGGTAACTATTGGTTCTGATAATGAAGAACTTTTCTATAGGATTGAAGACAGAGTGGATAAAGCTCTGAAAATATCAGATTGTCTCATATGAAGGTTTGATTACGGCGTTCAGATAGATTTGAACTTTTATCATGTGGCCTCTGGTGGTACAGACGTGTTTGTCCCTGCATTTAACTTAATAATATATAAATTTCCATTTAACTGAATGATGCCCCACGATTGGGCTGTGCTACTTGGCATGGGCATTCTTCATGTTAAAAAGCCCTGGTTACCAGCCAAACAAAGTAGCTGCTAAAACCAAATGTATATATTCTCTTCTCTGTGCACAAATATATGATTTTCCTTACAAATAAGGAAGGGAGATGATGGCTTGGTCTTTGTAAAACACTGGATTGATGGGAAGTAGAAATGCATTGCGCAGGTTCGAGAAATATATAGTCCAGTGAAGAAAAAGAATGACAGAGCAGGTTTTTGGGTTGAGAGTAAAACTGGAAAATTAATTTTTCAGCCTTTTCGTGAGAGCTCTGAGTGATGTATTTGAGCACTATATATATATATAAATCAATATACTTTAAAATATTTTGTCAAGACAAAGTGCCTAAATATCTGCATTGTAAAGTTGAAAGGGCTGTGTATTTCTGCATATGATGGAAGTTTTCTCATTTAGTGTCATTTATTGCTTGTTTGATTGCCGTGATAGGTTTATTAATGCCAATCGATACATTTAAGAAACATCCCAGCATAAAGCACAGGGATTGCAAACAGTAATTGTGGTAATTCTTGAATTTGAATTAGAGCCTTTAAAGTTGTGACAGTTGGGCCTTAGTTTCATTAAGTACATAAAGATTGGGGAAATAAGGCCATTTGACAGTATTCAGGCGTCACTAACTGTGCAGTGTGTTGGCCGTGGCGCTCAGAAAGTCTGAGGGACAGATCATCTCTAGTTACAGTATTCTGCCGGCTACGCTCGTTTTCACGCCAGTGAGAAACGTCCCTCTGCAGACACGTCCTGCTGTTACAGATGGCCTCCTGACTAATAAAGAACACTTGCATTTGTGTAAAAGGAGTCGAACGCAGCACGTGTCCATTTCCTTCTGCAGCTATATGTAGTATTTAGAGCTTAATTATGAAGTTCACCTGTACAGAAACAATGCTTGCAGGCATCGCAAAGTTTACATGAAGTATCTTTTTAACAATGTTTAGAAATATGTGACCTCTATTATCAATTCAATGTGCTGGCTTAATTTATAATGTGGCCAAAGTGAAGTGATTGTTCGTCCCTTAATTGTCTCGCTCTGAGGTTTTTGTTGGCAAGTTGTTGGTGTCAGGCCTTGTAGTGATCTTAACTGGAGAAAAATACATCTCAACTGCGGAGATGTGTTTTAACTGGATATTTTTAAAGTCCCATATGAATTTGCTTCAGATTTAGTTTTTGGTTTTTAAAGATACTAATTGAGTCTTAGTGTGGAGAATGAAAAACTGTTTTGTCCATGTATAGGTATGTTGTTCATAATGTACACAATGTAAAATTCTGCTTTTATGAATATTGGTTACTGTACAAACTATGTATAAACTGTATCTATTGAACAAAAATGGTATGTCATTGGGGGGGGAAACAAGTGTAGAAAAACTTTTCAGCCAAGAATAAATATTTGGAAATAAGTTTTCTTCTCTTCTATTCAGTTCTGTATCACCTAGTGTATTTCTCAATTTTCATCAGTCTCATGCCACCTTGTGGCAGAAATTAGCCAGTGGCTCTCCATCTCTGGTTGCACTATTTCTGTATCTGTTAATCACATCAACACAAGATATAGTTTACATTATTGGAAGAGACCTTTATTAAATAAATTCAGAGGTGAAAAAGGATCACAGTCATAATAGCTGGTACAGAATCTTCAAGGAAAGGACTCGAGAGCTGACGTGTTTCAGTCCGAAATGTAAAGTCAAATATGGATTTAAAAGGCGTGAGTCTCTTGTCCTTGAAAGGGAGGCAGAGGACACACGTGAGGATCACACAGCGGAACTACAGTGTGATTTAAAAGTGGAACCTCTGTTTTAGTCTGATCTTCTTACAGCGTTCTCGGCTTGTTCTCAAACAGGTTGCAGTGGTTTCAGGCATCAGGGTGCACGCCGACACCTCTTTAGCCAGGCAAAGATTCTCTACACATCATTCGCTTGTCTACATTCCCCAATACGTTTTGTGGACATCATAGAACAGTTAAAGTACATACGCTTAAAATGCAGAATGTTTGGGGTAAAGAACTCGCATTTTATGCTGAGGAAAACTTATGTAGCGTCTTTGTCCTTCTTTTCAGTTTTCAAGAACCTTGTCCAGAACACAAGCTGTGTGCCAGTTCTGTACTACATACTAATTGTATACAGTATATACTAACCTTTATAGTATCCTGTCTTTTTTTGTCGTTGGAAATTAATTCTACATACGTTAACACTGAAATTTAAATAGTAATTTCTAAGATGTTTGACTACAATCCACTATTAGTTCTAATGTTTTCCTCCATTTCCATTGTGCGAGAATATGGTCCATAAACAACACTCAAAAATAAAGGGTTTTTTAGTACCCATACTGACTGTTTAAAGTACACTTAATTTAGTCACTTTTACAGTGTGAACACAATTCATCCTCAAAACCTTAGAATTACTATGTAGTATGGACTTGAGACACAGTTACACTATCATGTCCCGGTGCACATGTTATATCGTTTGTGCAGCGATGCACACTGATGAGAATATTTTCAAAAGCAAAATGAAACAATAGCAAAAGTAAAAACTGGAGTATTATGAATCCTCTACGTGATTCATTGCAATCCGATAAAACTGTGTTTTCTCCCTCTTTAGAAGTGAGCCAGTGTGAAGAGAATATCCGTATAAATTAATACTGGTACCGTCCTCTCTTTCCTCCATGTCCACCGTGTCCTCCATAGCTTCCATGTCCACCATGTCCACCATGTCCTCCTTGGTTCCATCCACCTCCTCTCCAACCTGCTCCACCACCACCTCTTCCTCCTCCTCCTCCTCTTCCACCACGGCCTCCCCAGCCACCACCTCCTCCGCCATCTTGTCTTTTTTGCCAGGGCGGCATCTCAGGAGGTGGGGCTTGTATCTCTGAGGGACGTCCTCCTCTGTCCGGGACTCTCCCCATCAGGATCTGTGGATAAGAGAGAAGACAGGAGAAATGCTTGTGTCCGAGAAAAAAAAACAGATTGAAGGTGTTTGTTGGCAAAGATGAAACGTTCTTCTATACCTTGTTGACAGCACACGCCGTGTTCGCCCTGCTGGAGCCGCTGCTGGTCTTCACCACGTTGCAGAGGTCTTCTCTGGTAGCCAGCAGCTCGGCCATGTCCACGGTGGACTGTGGCCACAGAGCGTGTCTCTTGGGCTGGTAGGCCCTCGCCATGATGTCCACCTTTACCTAACAAACCACAGGCACACACGTGATAAAAATCAGCTTCTAATAAAAATAAGGACAAAGAGAATTCCTACATTTACATTTAGCAGACGCTTTTATCCAAAGCGACTTACACATGAGGAAGACCATGGAAGTAATTATAACAACACAAGGTAACAAAAGCACAAGTGCATCAAAAACTAGTCTGTTAAAGCCCAGCACAGTATACAAAGCTACGGATAGGAAGGGGTTTTTTTTCTTCCTAGAAATGTTTTAAAAAGCACAGATCTAAAATGTGGTTGTTCTGCTACATGCATCACTCCATCAATAGCTGTTGGCATCAGTACTATTCATGCCGTTAATCATTTTGTGATATTTACATGGTCCCATTCAGTGTTTGGAATCAGATATCTGACTTTGCAATGAGCAGCAACATCTCCCCCATAATGTTCACCAGTTTAGATTCCCCGCTCATGGAGAAAGAGGCCAAAAAGAGTTTGATGACTTATTATATGACCATGCCTTGGCTCTGTCTGACCACCCAAATGACTGAACTGTGACGTCCAGCCGTTTGATCAGCATCCTGCGCCGACACTCGTACTCTGAAGACAGAACCGTGTTTATGTTTTCCAACTTCTCCTGCAGAGATTTAAAAAACGAACAAAAAAGAAGCAGCCCGGATGAGTTAAATTCAAACACACCCAGCAACTGATATACCGATACTGTAGGTCATGTGATGATGTGGTTTATTTCAGACGCTGATCTTACCCATTGTTCACCGCACAGAGATTTCTTAAGCGCTGGGTTTCCAATGGAGCCATTTGGAAGATCTTTAAGTACTTTCTCAACCTACAATAACACAGGGCTTAATGCATTAGCATAATAAAAAGGAAGTAAAAAGTATGCATAAAGTATGATTGCAATGAATACGAAACAGGGGTGACTAAACTTTTTCCCCCAAAGGCCAAAAATCATATTTAATAGGGACGCACTCTACGTACTAAACTGATTTCAATTGTAATTCAGATGCAAATGATATCTGCATTTATTCTTTTACTTTATGGATAAACATTGTATTACAATTGTCAAAATCAGGGCGAACAGCACAAAACAGTGAAGCGGTCATATCTAAAATGGAGCAATGGGACACATGAACAGGTGCGATTCAGTGTATGCCTACGAGTCAAGCGTATTGGCCGTTTAGTTGTCGATTTTGTTTATCAAAGAATTGTAGTTTTAAGAACTGTGCGTAAAGCTTTCTGCCCCAAAAACGGCAGTAAATGGTCCCACCCTTTGTTGGACTTGAGAGAAGACTCCTGCTGCGTCCTGTCCTCTAGGCTCTGGTAGGTTCAGGGTTTCACAGATTGCCAGGAGCTGCTGATTCACCGGACTCTCTTCTTGTCGTCGATCAGAGGCTCGTCTGCTCCTCACAATCTGAGCTGCTTGGAGCTCAGAGCTTAAAAACACTTCATAAGAGACATAATAATCATATTCTTGAGTTCCTCACTGACCACACAGGGAGCTTGTAGCACAACGATTAGAATAAGACGGATTCCTTACAGACAAATCTGAGATGATCTTTTGTACTTCGCACATTGCCCTTGAGGATCCCTGAAACGACGTCCTCGTAAGGACAGCGCAGCTCCTTCAGCAAACCACTCATTTCCAGCCGAAGGCTGTCCATGTCGTCTGGAGAGAAGGCCAGAGGGAAAGCAGGTTGGATGGGAGAAGAATAGACAGCTGTGAGCATCAGAATCGGGTGCGAACGGATGCGGCTCACCGGGACCGGAAGTAATGCTCTCCTCCAGCTCGCACAGCGGCTTTAACCTGGATGCCAGCCACCGGCACAGGTCCACATACTGAGCAGAGGACAGGCCTCCCTCTGCGGCCCCGAGCAGCGCCCTCTCCTCCAGCAGAGGCCCGCCATAGCTGAGGATCGCGAACGTCGCCGAGACGAGAGTCACATTAGAATCAAAACACCCAGATGTTAGACAGAGGTTTGTGTCAACTAGCTACTTCACGACTACCTATTCAGGCTGAGAACATAACGCTGACTGTGAGGCCAAATATAATAACTAACATGATGCAAAGCTAAACAAGCGACCGTGCTAACTGCAAATTAGCTTACCCAAGCTGCTCTAATGAGTCCAGAATGTCACCCTCCATTGCTGAATCCTTGAGCTTTTTCCACGCGCTTCTCTGCTTAAAACATGACGGCGTTATGGGTACAACAATGTCAACATATACGGCTTTGTGCACCCATTCATTTCTGCGGCGCTATCGTGCCTCCTTGCTTGTTCCGGTTATGTACGTCAGTACGGACGGAAACGTACGACGTCCTGTCTGTGGTTCCGCTGCAATGGTTCCGTTCCAGTAGTGGCTAAATAAGTAGACCTACTGCAATTTAAAAGTCAGAATTTTACCCATTTTCAAGCAATAAAAATGTGTTTGAATTTCAAAAAGTAAATGTATTCACTGTGAAAAAAGCATGAGTTGACCCCTTCAGGCTTGTCCCCTTCAGATTGGTGGAGAGCTCCTGCCTCACGTGGAGGAGTTTAAGTATCTTGGGGTCTTGTTCACGAGTGAGGGAAGGACGGAGCGGGAGGTCGACAGGCGGATCGGTGCATCCGCTGCAGTGATGCGGTCGATGTACCGGTCTGTCGTGGTAAAGAGGAAGCTGAGCTGCAAGGCAAAGCTCTCTATTTACCAGTCGATCTACGTTCCTACTCTCACCTGTGGTCATGACCGAAACACAAGATCCCGGATACAGGCGGCCGAAATGAGTTTCCTCCGCAGGGCGGCTGGGCGCTCCCTTAGAGATAGGGTGAGGAGCTCAGAGTAGAGCCGCTGCTCCTCCACATCGAGAGGAGTCAGCTGAGGTGGCTCGTGCATCTGTCCCGGATGCCTCCTGGACGCCTCCCTGGGGAGGTGTTCCGGGCATGTCCAACCGGGAGGAGGCCCCGGGGAAGACCTAGGACACGCTGGAGGGACTATGTCTCTCGGCTGGTCTGGGAATGCCTCGGTATTCCCCCGGAAGAGCTGGAGGAAGTTTCTGGGGAGAGGGAAGTCTGGGCGTCTCTGCTTAGACTGCTGCCCACGCGACCCGGCCCCCGGATAAGCGGAAGGAGATGGATGGATGCTTTCATGCAGTTGAAGGATTACACACATGTATTGGTTGGGAAAATTCTCTAAAATCCTTCTAATAAATGCATTTTGTTGACGAAATTAAAACGAGGTGTTTGTTATCAGAGTTCGCGAAAAGTTGACTTTCAAGACTTATTTTAGGATCCCATCTCATGTTGAATGTCAAACATTAATATACAAAGTAACTAGTAGCACACTTATCAGGCAAAATGTTGTTGAGTAAAGAATATATTATTGCCCTGTCAAATGTAGTGGAGTAAAAAAAAACATTAAGTCAGAGGAAATACATAAAATAGTGTCTAAAATGATCTAATTTAAAATCAAGTACTTTTGTAAACGTACTTAGTTAATTCTTCCCAATACAGTTGTTGTATATGCTCGTTTTGTTCAAGGTCCATTAACAATCACATAACATACTGTATCTGAGTCAAATATCTGAGGATAATGATTAGGGTTAGGGGTTATAAGATGCGAAGGGCCTTCGGTTGGGCCAAGTATTTTCTCTGTTGTAACTTATGCCAATAGAAACCACTCTCTCACCAGAATGCCTGTCACAATTTCCTCGAGGCCCAGTCTTAAAATGTCTTTGTTTTTTCTTCGACCAACATTCCAAAACCCAAACGTATTTAGAGTACAATGACATAAAAAAGGGGAAGAGCAACAAGTCGTTTATTACTGGTTAAATTTAGCCACCCGGATATTACACACATTAGTACAGGTATGTCTTTGAAAGTATATAATTCACTGGAGATTTCAGTCCTGATAGCTGAACTTGGAGTATTAAGAAAATAGTTCGTTTAAATCATCTCCTAATCACAGTAGACTTGAAAACATGCACTTGGTTTGTCTTCACAATACCGCACTCGTTCATGTTTTGGGTCTGCACACCATCGAGCTCCACTTTCCAGTCCTGTTTCTACATGGATAAGCATTGATGAAAAGAAACGTAAGGAAGCAAAAGATTAAAACTCACCATTTTATTATGATAATGTTATTTGATATGTCAAATTACAAGTGTATGATGTAACATAAAAACAGTTACAAACATATGTATGCATATTTACATTATATATTTATGAAAAGTAACGAGCTACATCTGTATAAAGAAAATACAACTATGACATGAGTTATTGGGACTATACATTTTACATCATATACTTGGTATTCTTGGAAATACCTAGACGTGTAGAAACCAATAGAACCAGAACGAGAGATGTTAAATTATAAAATGGAAACTAGGATGGACGTGAGGCACTTTTTTGAGGTTGTCAGGATGTGAAAGCTGATGGCACTAAGAAACGTAAAGAAAAAAAAGATGCACAGAAAAGAAATATGCACAAAGAGAGAGGGAAAGAAAGAAAACAGGCAGTGTTTACAGAATAGTTAAGAGTAGTACCATTTATACTGCAAGTTTCAAAACACAAATGTCTTCCACTATTTAGAACTAATCACATAAATGTTACACCAAGCGCTGTAAGATGAGAAAAAGCTTACATAGAGTATCATCAGTGCACCAAAGCATCGGAGAATTGAAACATAACCACTCAACTGCTGTGAAAAGTAACCTTTTTAAAAACAATACACTTAAGAGAAACAGGTTTATATAGGTTTTTTCTTTTTTAAATCTACACAATGTCAAGAATGTACACTTGTATGCATTCCCAAAGATATGCACAATTTCCAAGATTGAAAGAGGATAAAAGACTAGCAGCAAAGTGGTTAAAACTGAAGTCTTATATAATGCAGGTCAAAAAAATATATATATTAAAGCAGACAGACACATGTTGCATATATAATACAGTACATGACAGGAAGTTGCACTGTGCTGGTTAATGCAGAATGAGAAGTGTTATTTCAGCATTCTCTACACTTTGTATAAATGCACGTCCTACATTTTGCTTCTCAGCCAGCAAGTTTTAATCAGGTTCATCAAACCTTGGTTCAGTTTGCAATAAATGCAGGGCAATCCAATTACAATGGGAGAATATGACAACCAAGCAAACATTTGGTTACACACCAACCCCGCACGCACACACCGCCAGCACGCGCATATCGGAGACGCTTGCCTTCAAGGCTTTGTGCCTCTCTTTTTTCCCCCTCAACCTAACCAAGTAGTGTTGGTGCCTAAACCTAACCAAGTAGTAAGGCGTTCTGGCAGAAAGGCCTGAGGGAAAACGTCTCCCATGTGCGTGCCCAGCGCGCTGGATACTAACAGGCATACAGAACACACACTCGTTGGCACACAAGAACGCATGTATATAGTAACGCTCGCACACCCACACACATGCACAAGTGTCCACTTCATCACACAGAGCAATCAAACATTTAAAAACTCACCATCGTGGTTATATGCTGTTGGAGATTTAGGGTTTAACAGTCGTTCATAGCTGATTTTCTCTGTCAACACAATAAAATTAGTGATTGTATCTAGCAGCTTTATGTGTGTATATATTTATATATCAAACTTTTGAAACAAGTGGACTGCCACTACTGTACCGTGTTAGCACTATCCTTCCTTATACCGTACAAAACTAGAGAGAAACTCTATTAGAAGCTCAATAGTAATTTCCATCACAAACGCCCTCTACTTTTCAATGTGAAATAATACTAAAAGGTGACCTATGTACATAATGCTGTCAATTGAAGCTACAGTATATGCTGACAGCAACGATAAATACAGCTCTATCTTTAAAATTTTGAAGACAAAAAAAAAGCTGGGATTATTATCTTGAACTTAAATATAGTGTTAAGTATTTACATGTGTTTGGAGTTTGGTACCAGGGGTTGGTTGTCTGCCTATATAGCGTTAAAGTGTCCTGTCCTGTCACTGACTCAGTCTGCAGAGAGGTCAATGTGTTTCCCACGTTAGAAGGTTTGCATAGAAAGTAAAGGGAGCGTTGGTCGGGGTGGAATTAGGAAAATAACATGTTTCTTCTGTAATCCAGTCGTGTCGAGACCGATGTGCCACTCAGCACAATGCCAGACGTCCAAACTGAACTGTTATTACTGTTGGGAGTTTGTTCTAATCTAAGTGTTGTTGTTCAGACTAGTTTGAGTCAACAATGGTTTCGTGAGCAAGACATGTTCAATTTAAAAACTGTCTACTCTTTTGGGTGGGACATGGGGTTCAAACATAGCTAGACTCTGGCATACAGTCTACCTAGTCCCCGTTTCCCAAAAGGATCTTGAAGGAATAGTTTGACATTTTGGGAATTACACTTATTTGCACGGTTAGATGAGGAGATTGAGAAGCAGAATTTGTTACATTTGGACAGAGCCAGGGTAGGTGTTTTCCAGTTTTTATGCTAAGCTAAGCGGCTGCTAGCTCCGGCTTAATGCGGGACAGATATAACAGTGGTATCCATCTTCTCATCTAACGTTCGGGAAAGAAAGCAAAGTGACCTTCCCAAAATGGCAAACTCTTCGGGAAACAGGAGGCTGGTTTGTACTGTTACAAGTCAAAGCCTTAATCACAGTCAGTGGTGACGTTACATAACATCAAATCAACAGTGCATATGAAGACCTATGCACACACATAACATTTGTATGTTTTGTAATAGCTAAGATACTCAGCATTCCAGACACAATTCATTCATTCATTCAGGGCCTGTTAAATGAAGACAAACGTAAGGAGTGGACTTTTGAGGAACAACGAAATACCACATTTACACAGGATAAGTGGGAAAGAAAAAAAAAATGGATTCATGGGACAAACACTGGAATTTGGAGAGGGTGCTGCAACCAAAGCTTGGCGAGCAGTGCTTTCAGGAGGATTTTCCCTCATGCCAAAATGGATGTTAAATTAGTCAAATTTATGTACAGGCTAATTACAAAATCTGAGGGATTCTAAATACAGAACAGCCTAATTTAAGTGCCTCATCATTTAGCCAAGGAGCACTGTAACCCCTTTACTCACCAAAACAAAACTTGCTGGTTGAGCAACATTTCAGCTTTTGTTTCAAAAATAATTATAAAATGAGCAGGAAAATAACAATGATGAAACAAAAACGCCAAACAATTTCACTACAGCAGTAATAAGTGGACTAAAACTGAAATTCACTGGAGTGAATGAAATTGTCATGTATTGGTTTCAATTTAAATGGTTCAAGAGGTTCTAATGCTATTTTCATGATGTGGAAAAAACTATTTTGGAAAACTCAGCATGGTAAAGCCGTTACCATTTTTTTCCCTTCTAATCGTGGAATCGATCCCTTTATTTTGGAATGCAATTAAATGGTCTGAATCACCTCAGGAAAGCAAGGTAATCATTTTAAAGTCTTCTAAATGAATGTCAAAAGCTACCTTCAAAAACAAGCTGTTACTTTTAGATTTTTTTCAACATTTGATGGTAAGGAAAACAAGGAATTGGCCATACATCCACCACAGCAACATCTCTCAAATGTTAAAATTACACTAAATATGGTGGTTAATGTACCACAAGAATTTGAGTGGGTTACCTTTACTCGGGGGTGGGGGCGATACCATTTCTAGTGCACTTTTCTCTGTCTAGTAATTACATTGTCAGCAAATGCTTAAGCCATGAAGGAAAGGCCACTGTTACCCAACCGCAAATTCACAAAAAAGCAAGAACATATCCCTTTTAGCATACTCAAACAACAAGTATTTTTTCTGAACGCAGAATAGCTTTGTTTTCTTTTTTTGTCATTAAGTTGTCGCTCTCTGTACAAAAGACAATTTTCCTTCATAAAGTTACATACTACTTGTAGTCAAGTTCTGACATTTGTGTCCTGGCTTTGTCGATGCATGAGTGTGAATGTGAGAAAGAGGTGTGTGTGCGCGTGCGCACACGCGCATGTGTGTGTGTACAGGTGTGTTTAGTAACATCTCCAAGTCTATTAATCTTGATGCCTCCTCCTCCTCTTCTCCTCAGATTTAGCTCCTGAACTTAGCTTGACGCTCAGAGCCCCCACAAAGCATATGGTTTGTCCTCCACTGCTGCTTGTCGGCGACAAACACAAACTGAAATCTCCAAAAGCCCTCAGAGCTGGGGATCAACAACATATTACCCCGTCTGAGAGGGAATGAAAAAAGGATGCCGGCTTTTAATTTTCCGCTTTTATCCACTTCCTGTGTTAGCTAGCTTTGAGGGTGTCCCAGAGTCCATCGTCAGGTCACCCCGCAGCCTTGTGCTTGCCCCCGCAGCAGCGGCAGGCCTCGCCACAGTGGTGGCAGGCGCGCAGAGGCAGGTAGCAGCACATGCAGGGCGCTATGAAGGAGAGTGCCACCAGGGCCAGCCAGCGCAGGCAGAACTGCTCGTCAGATGTGTCACATGAGCAGGGGTCTGAGAAGTCGCCCTCGGAGTCGGACATGCAGTGGTACAGCATGCTCTCAGCACACAGCATGCAGCTGACTTTGTAGATGCACTGCTTGATCGGGTCGGGGGCGTCTTGGCACTGCCCCCGCCAGTTGTCTTCATGGTTGAACATCTCACGACAGTAGATGCAGCGTGAACGCTCGCCGTCCTCTCGCCGCCGTCGGCCCTTCTTGGACTTCAACAGGGGGGAGGGCTGAGTTTTGATGGCTGTGTCCTTGCCCAGCCCCAGCCCCATACCTGTTCCAATGCCCATACCAGGGCCAGAGAGGGAGTCCCCACCGGGGCCATCGGGGAAGAGGTACTCACACTTCTTACTGTCCAGTTTGTGGAACGCGTTAGGGAAGTCCAGGTCATCGCGGTCGGCCTCCTGTTTCCACATGACAGGGTGGCGGTAGTCCTCATACCCACGGATGAGCACATCTTTGCGTGGGTTGATGCGAACAATCTCCTCTTCGTCCATGTGAAAACTGACATGACGAGTGGACTTAAAGGCGACCTTCAAAAAAGCAGAAATTGAGAATTAGTGGGATTACTCACCAAGAATTCAAGACTTTGTAGTAGTAACTAAATATTAGAAATACTTTATTCATAGAATTTTATCTTACAAGCTTCAATCTTGCACTCAAGACTTTGCATTTTCACAACAATCAGATATCATTTTTTAGGAACTTATCATTCAAATTTTGGAGATGTGATTGGTCGTGTGGAGGAGAGGCAGACCTGTGGAGGCAGGTAGCGGCGGTTGCTGCAGGGGAACTCGTCGAAGGGTTGGGCGCGGACGTAGCAGCCCCTGAAGGGCTCGGTGGAGACGACATTGTTCAGCGGAGAGAAGGGCTCTTTCATTGGGGTACAGATAGAGGGAGGCTCATCACACACCTGGAGAAATACAGAGAAAAATCAAGTAAGTTCGTTGAAAACTCAACATGCATCTAATGTTTCCCCTCAGAAGGACGCACATCAAAGAAACAAAAGACATCTGTGTGCTGACATGATTAATCAATTCATTTGTTACGGAACTGACAAAAACCGTAGGAATAAAAAATCTTGAGCATACATGAATAGTGGGATTTTATGTGAGCAGTCAAAGTATTTCTAAACTATCATAAGGTATAACATCAAGCTCTGATAAGTTGTGATGTGCAATAAAAATCAAGGGGGGGGGGTAAACAATGAAAATAAGTATTAATTGAAGCCCTTAACATCTATCATTTTCACCTTCTATGTTACCCATACACTGTCAAAAGCATTAATGATCGATCAATTCAGTTTTCATGACCACAACGGTTTGGACTCAGGGTGTGTAGGCCGTGTGTGTTCCACTTGTAACCACCAGGGGGCATCCTGTGCCCACGCTTGGCCAGATGACTGTGCTGTGTGGTGATGACTCAAGGCCCTTCTGTTAAGAACTGAGAGTTCCCATCAGCCTTGCATGTGTTCCCACAAACATTTTAACTGATGCGAAATCTACAAACAGCGGCCTAACGAAAAAAAAAAAGAGACGCTTGAAACATGCGGGAAAAAGAGAGGGAGAAACCATAGAAACCGTGTGAGCATTCCTTCCACCTCACGCCGAACAATCTTATAATTACAAGAGGGAAGCTTACCGTTGACATCAATCAGAATGAGATGGCTATAAATAACGTCTTGTGAATGCCACAGTCTGCATCAAACACATTTTAAAATATAGAATATACAGCAAAAATATATTTCTACACATTGACAGAAATAAAATAAATAGTTATAGGTCCAATACAAACAGTCCAATGCTTCAGTACTCATGGCAACACAACCAAAGTGATGGCTATTCATGATTCATGCGTGCAGAGGTGATGAGAGATGGGGGAGGATAGTCAGTTATTACATCAAGAGCTGTGTGATGATATTTCAGCACAACCATCTGTATAACCAAACATCACATCACATTAGCAAATTACATGAAAATAAGCAGAATTAGGGCTGATTACATTCTAAACGTAGAAACTACTGTTGTGCCGTCTCTCTCAATACAGTCCTAATAGATAAACTGTCTGAAAATGATTCAAATAAACTGCAAAATAAATGTCTCCAAGGTTATAGCTCCCACTCAGAAATACACAAACATGGACACACGCCGAGGTATCTTCACATGTACAAGTTCGATCCAACCATATTCAAGCCTTGTACACACTGGCTAGCTGTCCCTCTTTTCCCACACACACCCCGACCTCATCAAGGCAGGGTTAGTCCTCCTCTCTTCTCCCACCCTCTCTCTCCCTCTCTCCGCTCTGCGTGTGGAGGAGGCTGCTGGCTCTGGTTAGTCAGTGCCGTGTGTAAAGTAGCCCACGCCAGTGCTTTAACGCACAGCGGAAATCTGGTTTGCTCCCAGCTGCTGCTACAGTAATTACTGTCCTGTGGTTGCTAAGAGATGCTTCCTTTGACTTATTTTTTTCCCCTCTCTTTCTCTTCTTTTTTTTCCTTCTCTCTTCTCTGCTTGCCCCCCCCCCCCAGACTGCTAACACATGGTGTGTGTGTGTGTGTGTGTGTGTGTGTGCGTGTATGTGTGTGACTTTGCTCCTTCTTTGCCTCCAAACACACCAAGTGGTGTAACACACATCCAGAGCGTCTGCAGGGGAATGTGAGGAATAGGAGACAGTAGAGGGAAGAGAAGAGAAAGAACAGAACAGGAAAAAATGACTTTGTGTTGTATTCATGTGTGTGAGAGAGAAAGGGAGAAAGAGCGAGAGGCCAACTAGTCTGCCGAGAGAATGTCATAAACCAGCTCCAGCTGGAGAAATGCAGCACAGAACTTAAAAAGCCAGATGACAGCTGTGTGTGTATGTGAGAGAAAGAAAGAAAGAAGCAAGGGGTGGGGGGTGAAATGGGAAACAGACTTGGGCTTCCTTTTAAAGCGCTTGCCTAAGCCCCACCATTCAAAGGCATGCGTGGGGGCCAATCTGGAGCTGAGCTGACCCTAGAGATGTGGCTGGGTTTGGGAGAAGAGGAGGGGAGACGAAGGATGGAGGTAGTGGGAGCCAGGGGCAACCTGGCTCCACACCAACATCAGGGATTCATGCACTTCCGCCCTCAAAGGCACGGGGGCTCAGGACAGGGAAGGCTGGGGTCGGCCCACATACTGAAAACCTACAGAACATGCTGGAACTCCGCATTAGACAGAGAAAAAGAATGGAGAAGAAAAGGTGATGTGCATGTTCGGACAAAAACTTAATGGTTTGTCTGTCTACATGAGTTTCTCACACTCTAGAAATAGGGCTCAGCTTAAATGAGGCAGATCATGAGTAGTGCTCATCACTGTGTCTTATTAACTTACAAACAAATAAGTACAGCCAAGTTCAAGGCTACTTCCCATGTGTCCCTTAAGCAAATGCTTTGACATTTTATTAGCTTTGTTGCCGGGAGGTAGAGGAGAAGATCGAAGCCACTCTCATGTCTTAGCTTAGCTTAGCATAAAGACTAGAAACGGGGCAAAACAGCTAGCCTGGCTATGTCCTAAGGTAACAAAACCTGCCTACCAGCACCTCTAAAGCTCACTAATTACATTTGGTTTGTTTATTGTTTCCAAAAACCTAAGTGTAAAAGCAACAAGGTGTATTCCAAAGTATTCAAAGTCATATCATGTTACTCTTGGCAACAAACACATTTCCAAAAAATGTCAAAACAATTTCTTTAAACTGCTCTTCTTGCGAAGCTCCGAAGTGCTTTATTGAGCACTATTGAGACACGCCACACCAGTCTGAACGTCTCTGGTCTATGAGTGAGGCTTTTAACAGTCAACTGGCCAACAAAACCTTTGTGTACTAAACTGATAAGGAAAAACTTCCTGCCAGTGCTAAATTAGATGCGGATGATTTCCTGTGGGCATTCAAAAGAATTTGTACTAGCGGAAGGACTGTGGTGGTATGGCATAATTCCTGGCAGTGGGTCATCACAGCTGAGTAGGGTGTTGTGCAACCAAGTTTTTTTTTTATATGCGGTAAAATATGTCGCATGTACATATAGTGTGTGTGTGTGTGTGTTTCTGAGCGAGAGGAAGAATGTGGAAAGCTTGTGAAGGGCTGTGGGTGACAGTGGGTGCTGAGCCTCAGTGGGCAGGATGTGGGTGGAGAAGACCGTCTTGAACGCTTGTATATTGACCCACACACGGACAAGCCTGCTCACACATGGACAAGTCCAACGCTCATAGCAAAGCAAGGCTGTCCTGAATTCCACTAAATTCTAAGAAAATTTCAAGAGATTTTTTTTTAAAGAGGTCTTAATCTAATCAAGGAACTAAACATGGCGTGATGATGACCTCCCATGCTGATGAGACACTGGTGTCTGCTATCTCAACAAGGTCAAGGCTACTCAGGACGGATCTCCTCCTAACGGGGCCCACCAATACACAAACTAAAGGCCTGAGCTAGAATTGTCCTCATTTTGTTTTCTATACACCATGTTCCTTCTCGAGTCTGAATGCTTTTAGAGACTATATTCTACCAGGTTATCTGAACAGTGGTGTGACTTTCTGAGTATAAAAGCAACACAGCTAATATCACACCTTGATGTGTGGTGGTATTTGCTAGTTCTCTGGCTGCAGCACTTGCCACTGGTTCACTTCTCCTCCTCTGTAGCCCAGGTCTCCGACCGCAACATTCGGATGCCAAATCACCATGGTGACACCCTCGGTGGCCTGTCTCTTATACACCTCAAGCTGCGTCTAAGAGACAGCTGCTCACACATGGGGTGTGAGTGTGGGCGTGTGTGT
>CM022480.1:11946396-12101846 GCA_011952105.1 Coreoperca whiteheadi | reverse complement strand
TCCAACAAAAGTTGCCCCTTCACGTGCGCCCGTCCTCCATTTCACTGGGAGGGGTATTTTATAGACCCCCCCCCCCCCCCCCCCCCCCCCCCGCTGCCTAGCAACAGTGGTGCCATTGGATTTTCTGTATGTTCAGGCTGATTCCTTAAAGAGGAACTTCGTCACAGGAAGAGGAACGCAGCTCACGATCGCTCACGGCTCTTCTAGTCCACAACATACAGGTAATATGATACTATGCAGGTCAAAGGTGATGACTAGCCTCTGACAAGTGAACCAGTAAAAACAAACTCATAGGAGGTACAGTGTGATGTCAAATAAGATTGTAAAGGACAGCTTGTTGAACTTGTCAGCAAAAACTAAAAACAACATACAATGCAATACATACTGCAATAAATACTTGAGGCTACTATTTTAGTTATTTGTGTGTTGACTCAATTCTTTAGTATATTTTGAAGCTATACCTTAGTGTACACCACAAGCAGGGTATAAAATGACCAGAGTTGAATGAACACCATCTTTGACGACGATTTGAATGCAGATACATTTTTAAAAAGCTAATCGAGATTGATAAAAAGCTAAATCGCCGTCAGACGATAGCTGATGGGTTCCAAGACTGCATTTCGGCCAATACGTTCTGCTTCTTTTGCTTTCCACACGGACTGTTTACCTGCATGGAACCAAAGCCCGTGATTGGTCAATACTACTCGGACTACAAACAGAAACCAGAACACTTTCGATACCAAATTCTTCTCCCTTGCCTAAAGAGTCTGCATTCATGTGCAGATAGCTGTTTATAGAGATTATAAAGTATGCATTACAAGAACTGCCCTCCCTCCCTCCCACGAATGTGTCTTTTCACCTACTTTGCAATCAGAAGTAGAACAGGTGACTGACATTTCTGTAACAGGCCTGATATCTAAAACAAATGAACATGGGTGTGTAAACTTGAACTATATAACTGCTGCCTTTCTCTACTAAAGAGAACACGTAATTCTTAACTACATATGTCAACAGTCAATAGAGTACATCATGCCAGGAATAGGGCAAATATATAAAATTCTTAATATAACGCACCTTAACAGTTCTCAACCTGTCAACGAAAAAAGGCCCAGCTCATGAAGAAACACATTCACTTTGAAAAACATTGAAATCACACAGCATTTTAACCAAGCTGCCTTTGACCTACCAGCTCCTGAGCCAATAGTTATTATATCAGCATCAATTGTAACAAGAGTCACAGCTAACAAGTTAGATTGATAGAAAACGCTTAGCCTACGCTGGCACATTCGCTGGCCAACACCCAGCCTCACCTCAGGGTCTGGCTGGCACTAGTTTAACACCTGTAAATCTCCAAGAACAGCTGTTAGAAAACAAAGGCAGGTTTCAGCGCCTGGGTGGGACACATCAGGGTTCAAACATATGTCTCAGGTTCTAGCTATGACCTGCCTCCTATTTTAATAGTGAGGGAGAGTTGAGTGATAAATCTAACTTTGAAAAGCCTACAGTAGGTGCACTGCATTATAATCATTCATATGAACAGGCCTGTCGCAATAATTACGTTATCGACTTATTGTACAATATATGGACTTGTTGTCATCATTTTTGCTGACCTCGAAATTGCGTGTTTGTTTACATGCGTGTTTGTTTACATAAGAATGTCACCAACATTTTAGCCAACATGATGCCAGAATGAACTGCAGGTTTTTCCTACTATTATAAGACTTTGGGCGCAGCATTTAAGTGTTTTGTCACAGCGCGTAAGCCGAATGAACAGAAAAAACTGTGCTGAGACGTTTTTCTGTCATTTCTGGTCGCGCTGCTTCTGTCCTCTCGTCGTCTGCCCTCTGTGTGGAGTTTCACTGTGGGCGGGGCTCAGGCAGCTCCTCTCTCCATACACACCAACATTCTCGCTCGATTTAGAAACTTTATTTCTAAAAAGCGACAAGCGACAAATTTAGCGACCTATTAAGACCATCATGGAAAAGGCGAGAAATATATTCATATATTATATTGTAATTCATTCCCATGCATGCTGCTCGGAGTAATCGCAGTCCTCGGCTCGTCTGCCAACAGCGCCGGGGTCTCGTCTCTCCTCCCCTACAGTCAGTAGGTGCTGCGTTTGGGGCAGCAGGTTTCAGCTGCTCTATCTTTCTCTCGGGATCTTTAGATTAGAGCGTTCCTATAGCTTGTAAATATTTAAATAGTTTGTGTGATCCCCTCCCTCCCTTTGTAGATTTTTTAAAAACTTTACTTCAAATAAACAATGTCCCTGTAGAGAGTTTGCGATTATTTGGCTAAAGACCGACACAACCCGTTTATATCGTTTTTCGCAATTATTGCTGTGGCAATATATCGTCCAACAAAAGAAGTTATCATGACAGGCCTACGTGTGAATTAGTTTTACACTGTAGCGCATTTTCTAACAAAATTCTATTGTGAAAAATTATTATATAATGCCTAAAGAAATTTGGCCCAACATGTACTCCTGTGCACGCACACAACACATTTCCATCGTCCTTAAACTCTTAGCCAGAACCCTTCAGTTTTTATCTCACTCACCGGTAGTCCATCCTCAGGAGTATCCCCTTCCCCAAACGACCGACAACCTGGAAGAGAGAAGAAAAAACCCTGATCATTTTATGAACTCAAACCAATACAGGCATTGGGACGTTCAAATAACCGACTAAAAGCAAAGTACTAACAGCACGCCATTAAAGTATCATCATTCTCTGTGGAATTAAAACCTCCTCAAACAGTCACCGATGGTATTATCGACATGTAGCATCAGGTTTTTGTACATTATAAAACATGTATAATAGCATATACACATAGTACTATTTTACTGTCTGCTAGCTAAATTGGATTGACAAATACAAGAAAGGAGTTGTTTTGGGAACTTTACCCCTTCCAACACCAGGGAAATCGTCTACCAGACTCATCCACTTCCTTGTACTATTTTCAAACCTTAGCTACATTTCTAATATGAGTGATTTATATTGTATCCATAAAAACTACTTTACTCTCAATGGATGACATCTCTAAAAAGCATGTTTGAGCCAAAAGATTTACAATGCTGATTCTTGTCAGGCCAGAATAGGACAAGACTTCTGCTTTCCTCTGACTGTAGCCTAATGGGGAAATGAAAGCTGCTTTGTGTCAGTGGGGCACACAGAAGTTAATGAAATATGCATGTCTAGAATAATGTAACCCTGACCTCGGCTAAAACGCCATGTGCCATTTCCGCATCCAAAACACCTCATCTGCTGATGCTGGAGTCAGAGCTTATGTTTCAGGTATCGAGCTGACCATGTTACATGTATTACCACAGAGAATGGAACTCTGGATGGTGTAACCCGAGGGAAGCTGTGTGAAAGCTACTAATGATAGTGATATTTTACCTCAAAGTGCTGTTTTAAACACTAATAAAGCAGGGTGACAATTTTTACATTGAGAGCACTATTGTATTAATAGACAATATTGTTTTCCAGTATTGTAGTATTATTGTCCTACCCAGAAGTACTACTTAAATACTGATATATCTTCTATCATGAATTGGTGCTATATAAATAAAGTTGAACTGTATCAGATTTTAAAATTTGATTTGACAGGGTACTGCTGTTAGTTTTAATTGTGTTCATACCTGTCAAAAATCTGAAATTGCTCATTCATTGTCAAGAGTTCAATGCGCAGTACCCGAAGATGTTTGGTTTAAATTAAGGTGTTTGTGATTAAAATGTGCCATCTTGTCAGCAAAGCATGACGTTAAGCAGTCCAATGAAGTCTCAACTCAACTCAACTGTTAAATGACATTTTAAGGGAATAATCGGATAAATAGATATCCTTTACACAACTAACCATGCTGAAATGGTTTCAATTTAGGTCAGAATGATGTATGTTATACCTGTGCACTTCCAGTTGCACGATTAAGATTAAAACAAAAGTACATTTTACAATAATTATCACTTATATTCAAACTAGGATTTTACACACAACTGAAGTTTTTGATGAAAGCAAAATTAGCACTTGATTTTCAGGCAGCAGCAGCCAGAACATTCATGATAAAAGAAAACACTGTTAAAGAAACTTAATAGAAAAGAAAGCGGTTGAGGCTATGGTCTTGGGGATGTTGCAGAAAACGGGGATTAAACCATTTCCACTGGGATGAAGGGGAAACTGTTTGTACCTGGGGCATCAAGAGGTTCTTTTTAAAACCTTAGGTTCACTTAATTAGGATCACTGAGGCATCAGTCAGTCTCGCTGCATTCAGGGAGGGAATACAGCAACACATGGCAGTGCAGTCTCTGCCACAGAGAGGACAGAAGAATTCACTGGGCTTGTGTTAGACACAGTCTGTCCATCAGTCAGTCTGTCTGTCTGAATCACATGGAGAAAGGTGTTTGTGTTTGTATTTGTGTGTGTGTGTCTGTATGCATTTCTCCACTACAGAGAGAAAGAGGCTTTCTGCAGCACGACTCTGGCAGTGCTGGGCCGCGAAGCTGCCTGAGCCATGTGCCCGGCATTGCCATGGCAACAGAGGACTGCAAGACTGACACACACACAGGGGCAAAACATATTCTCTCTCACTGCCTCTTCTCTCCCCACACACACATTCACGCAGCGGTCCAGCAGCAGAACGATGCAACAGGAATACAGAAGAACCTGCGTGCCTGAGCTGAAGAGAGAGGCATTACACAACACTGGCAGAATACAGAAGATGCCAGGAGAGAAAGAAGAGCAGAGGCAGGAGAGGACAGCAGGGGAAGAAGAGAGAGAGAGAGAGAGAGCAGTGCAGGCACCAGGGGAGGCAAAAGGCACCATCACCTGCTGTAGCTGACATTCACAGCAAAAAGTTGAAGCCTTTACTAGGAGACACAAACTGTACAGCCTCCGGAGTGAGGTGAGGGGATTGAGTTAAATCACACTGACCAGCTATCAGAGATGTTCAACCTTTCTTCCCGAAGCATCCTGTTGTGTGAACTACGGCTGCAACTAACTACATTCATTATCGATTAATCTTCAGATTATTATCCGATTAATCGTTTGGTCTATAAAATTTCAGAAAATCACAGCTTCCCAGAGGCCAAGGAGAATTCTTCATACTGCTCATTGTCTGACCAACACTCCAAAATAAAAAAATATTCAATTTGCTATCATAGAGGATTACAAAAACTAGCAAATATTTATATTTGAGAGAATGGAAGTAGTACATTTTGGGAATTTTAGCTTAAAAATAATTAATTGACTGAAATGTTTGCTGATTAATTTTCGGTCGATCTACGCATAGATTAAATCCAGAGAAACAGCCTAAGCCAACTAGCTTTTACACCAACCGAGCAGCCCTCAACTCTGATATGACATTGTCTCTCCTCTCAATATTTTATGTTCATAGCAATCCATGACTCTTTGTTATCCATCTTCAATTGAAATTCACATGCAGAGCTTTTTCCCTACAGTTGTTGCCCATGATTACCTTTTACCTAGACTATGTGTGGACTTGTGCCCAGGAAGTTCAAATCTCAGATAAATGCTTGTGGGTAAGTGAAGCGACTGATGCCTAGCAGTGATAAGCCCTTTACGATATGTGCTGTGCCTCCCCTATGCTCCCCAGGGTTCCCAGGTCTAGAGAGTAAAGGAGATTATAGCTCCCCAGCCAGCCAGCCAGCCAGCCTCTTGTGTAACATGGAACCGGGTGGCAGATTGCTGAGCTGGCGATTCTCCTGCTAATTGGATGACTTTGCAACCTCTGGCACTGTACTGAAAAATAATGCTTATTAGGATCCAAGGCTGCTAACTAAACTCAGAGACTCAACACCACCCAAGTGTAATATCTAGGTTAGCTTAAAAAATTGTATAAATGCCACACTGAACACAGACAGACCAAACCCTAGCTTTTTTATAGACTCGACTAACCAGTCCTCAAACGTATTTACCAAGTCTCATCAGCACAAAAGCCCAACCTAGGCAAGTTTCTTCACACTAAAGCTCTGCCCCTATCTCATGTAGTCACCCCTTCTGTGTCCGAACTCCTGCCCCCCTCTTTCTTACCAACCCTCCCTCCCCTGTCCTATATCACCCACTGTCTGGGCACAGCCTTGCCCTGCCAGTCTCTACAGGAAGTAGAGAGTTTATCTGGGCAGCTGGCGCTGATAAGATAACGCAGGAGGGGTCATGCTTGGGTGAGTGAGCAGGTAGCAGAGGGGGGAAAGTCATCAATGCTAATCAACGCTATGAATCTCTCCTAGAACAGATGCTAGGTCAGCCATTACAAGCCAATGACAAACAGGCAGTAATACAGGCTGTATAAAACCCGCTAACAGAATGCATGCCATGTTCATACACATACACCCAGATTATTTTACACGTGTTGGATGGCCGCCAACACACACAGTATAGTGCATCCTCTTTGAGGGAATTCCAAACAAACCTGGTGTTTTGTCGACAGGCTTCTAAACTCTAAAAACACACACACAAACACAGACACACACACACACACACACACACGTGTATGAAAGCACTCAAAGAGCAACGTTCATTGAACATGCTCATGTTTTTGGAGAATGGCGAACTGAACGTATCTGTTTGCAACTAACGAACGTGAGCGTCATTCACTCCCGCACGAGTTACCGACACTCACGCACTGCGTTTTATGGCACCCAGCAAGCTGGTGTTTTGGGTCACAGAATCTAATGCGTCAGGACATTTTCGAAACGATACAGCAAGCTAAAGCATCTGACCAGTCTTGGGTGCGAGTGAATGATGATCACAAGAAATCATTCAACATGTAAGACCACAAGCCAACAGATGCAAAGTTCCTCTAACAAAGTCAAACTCGTAGCATTTTGTAAAGGAAAAAAAATTGAAGAAATGAACGTGAACTAGTTCATTTTTGGAGACTGTGAACTCAGTTCCAATGTCAATACTGTGAACTATGAACTAGTTCATTATAATCTCAGTGAACTGAACATTATAATCTCAGTGAACTGAACATTATAATCTCAGTGAACTGAACTTTGAGCTGGTTTTTGGGAAGCGTGAACTTGCACAACAGTGCTCACACCCACCTTGGTGGATGTCCTCAATGGCCCGACGTATGCCCCGGTCAAAGGCACGGGCGTCAGCGGGGCTCTGGAAAGTCAGTCCGAACTTCTTGTTGTTGATCCTCCAGTGGTGGAAGATGGGGTTGACCTTGTTGTATATTAGGTCTTTCTGCAGGACACACTCCAACACCACCTGACAACACACACAAGTTTGAGAGAGAAACACGACATATTAGCACTTAACGACATAGCAGTTACATTTGGTCATGCTGATGTTGTTAGCATGCTGACTGGAAACTGCATAATTTAAAGGTTTGATGATGAAACTCACTAGGGAACACGCATGTAAATCCTTCATCTTACTCCTCACCCTAAGCCGTTTAAATGTGTCATATTTAATCATTCCACAGTAACATGAGTAAGGGAATAGAGAGAGAGTAGAAGCCTGCATGTGAACTACATATAACTCCAGAGTTTCTAAAATAGAAAATAAAAAAACTATCATCCAAGCCCAATAATTTCACATACTTCTTTGGATAATTTGTAAAACACATTCTATATGGTGGGGTTTTCATTACAGATGATAAAGTTGGAGAGCAGTGGTGGTGGCAGAAGAAGGGGGATTGACTATGTTTTGGAGCCAGGCAGCCCAAGTGTGTGGCAGAGAGAGACTGTGTTTCCAAAGCCTATTATTAATCAGGGCTACTGGGCCGCCTCCCAGCCTTCCTCTAGGCAGATTAAATGAAATGAGAGACGGCCATTACAGTCTTTGAGATTTTTTTTTTTTTTTTAAATCGACGAGCACGAGAGGTGGCTTAATGGGGTGTGAATGTGTGAGTGTGCGCATGGCGATCTGCGTGAGAGAATGCGTGAGTAGAGGAGCTGGTGTGAAGAAAAGCTCAATGACCCAAGTGCTACACTGTGTGTCTTCGCAGTGCAAACGCCTTGTCGGAGGATAATGCTCACAAACCAATGCTCGACAACTGAAAGCAGATGGCACCGTTCCGTGTCGATCTGGACAACAGTCAACATTCACGCTTTAAGAGGCTGATACGTGGCAGCTGTGTGAGAGGTTGATATGTTTCAAGAGAAGGTGCACACAGGTCTACATTTAATTCTGCATGTCTGAGTGAGAGCTGCTTTCTTTTTACACTTCTTGATTCGGATGCAAGCGTACCCCAAAATTATTTTCCTGCATGTGGAAGACATGTCTCACAATCTCTGTCCTCGTGTCACTATTGTATATGTGGTTCCCCAAGAAAAGAAGGGGCAAAGGTTAAGTCTGTGTGTTTACCCAGAGCCAGTGGATGAGGGGAGGGAAGAAGAGAGGGATGGATGTGAGGAGGATGGGATGGCTTTTCTTTTTTTGTATAAGGTAAAGTATTAACTGTTTACTTAAATCAATCTAATATTTTCTGTTGTAATGTATTTTAATAATAAAATTGTGATTTATCCACAGAAAAAAGAAAGAAAAAAAGACAAGATGATGATGACAGTGGCCAACAGTCACTCTTTGAGTGTGTAAACAAAGTTTCTGTGTGGCATCAGAGTCTTGTAAAAAAGACAAAGAAAGGGGAGGGGGAGGGGTCCGCTGTGACTCTGGGGCTGATTGTGAGGCGAGACTGAATGGAGCCGGAGCAGGTAAGGTGAGCGTACAGCAAGGCCTACAGAGGAGGAAGTATCACAGATGCATGGAAGGACGACACTTAACACCGCATTCCACGCTGTGCTCAGACAAAAGAGAGGAGGAGGAGCCATCCTGACAGAAAAAAAGAGATAGGAACGGAATAGAAGCCTGAGATGTTAGAGCAGGAGAGGGACGGAGGGAGAGACAGACGGAGGTGAGACGTGCAGAGAGTGGTGAAGAGATAGCGTGAGAGCGGAAATGTGGGAAGATAGAGAGAGACCACGTTCACATGCACACAAGAAACCAAGTGGGAGAAATCAGGCTACAATCTATGAACACAGTTGCCATCAGAATTGTAATTACAACCTGACAATCCCTTAAAGACGTTTCAATAACGAAGCTTGGAATATAGGTATAGAAGCATGAAAGATGGTATTTGACGGCTTAGTAGGAGGCATTGGGTGAAAGTGATACACATTTTTCCCCTAACCCAAGTCTTAATAATAAACCATATCTTGCTAGCAAGGAGAAGTCCAAACAATCAAATGACAAGGTTAACAGTAGAAACAAACAACTGTATCAAGCAGGCCCTTGTCCCAAGGCAAAGCTTAGAGTAAGCCTGGACTACACCACATTCACAGCTGTATCAATCATAGGGAGTCACAGACTATGAACAACAGGAAGCTAAACCAGAGATTTGTCATAATCCGAGAACCAGTATGGTAAGTAATCATCAACCAATTAGATCTGTAGTTTTTAAGGAGTCAGAGAATCAGAGTGAAGGGGGGAGAGGGGGGGGGGGGGTGGGGGGCAAGGAGGAGAGGGATTGGTAGCTATATGGAGAGCCAGCTGAGTCATCACCAGTACACTCTGTGCCGCATCACTGCGCTTATAGACAGATCCCCTCCACCTCTTCCGTCTCCCATCTCTCTGGCTCCACCTCGGTTTCCTGCTCTTTGACTACAAACACATCTCTTTCCCTGATTCATCTCATATCGTATGCAGCCCAATCACCTCATTTCTACCAGCCAAAATCGTGCCTTTGTGATTTCAAAATAACTGCATCTCTGATCTGTTTTCCTCTATGTAGCTCAGGTTCCTATCAGGGCTGGGGGAATGTCACTGTGCTTTCTATTCTGAGCATTTCTGGCTGAATGATATGCCTTAAGACGAAAACGAAATAAGTCTAAAACATGGAACAGAATTTTCCTTGTCTGTGTTTAAGACATAACAAATCAGACCAAACAGGCGTTCAAACATTCAGGAGCTCTTCCCTAGGCCTCTTTTTTCTGTTTTCAACATCGCTCATACAACATAATTATGGCTTTCATTTACCTCTGAAATCAAAACACTGACGTTACTGTTATTGCCCTGTGTTTTTTCCGACTCTGGCTGATCTATTCTTTGTGGTTATGTCTGTTGCTGTTGTTTTCATGGACTCATCACTCTGTCTCTGATGCCCCAAGACTGAGCTGTGGTTGACGCCAACACCATGGCGCTGGGTGGCATCCCGACAGACCTACATATGGCTGGGTGTTTGTTGTGGTGGCTGGGGGTAGACTCTGGCAGTGATAGGGGTGTTTTACCACATCCCAGAAGAGTTGCCGGGGTCTCTGAACTATGTCTATACACTGTCTGAACAACAGCATTCCCGTCACACCCTTTCCTGTGCCACACACATGCTTGGATAGCAACGCACAAAACACAAACACGCCGTAAACACAAAACACAGATAAAATGTGTTCAGTCAAAGAAGATAAAAAAGGTGATTTAGACACCCTGCTATAACAAGCCTCTAATGTCAGATCGTCAGGAGCCACCAGACTCTGTGCATCATGGTGGCCTCCTCCATCTCCTAACATCTGACAGACAGTTCTCTCTCTCAAACACACTTATTACCACAGACCAGATTATTCCAGCGCATCTGCTGGATCTGCTTTACATTTACAATACAGAATAAGTGACAAGAAGATCATGAGCTTTACAGCAACTACAGCAAAAGCCATAAGGATTAGAACTACAGAAACAGAATGACCACAGCACGCACTTTGCAGGTTATGTGTACATTTTGTAAATAGTGCCAAAAACGTGTAAAAACTAAACGTAACTATTTAATATATTAGTAACTAGACACACTGTTTATTAAACAATCAGTGATGTACAGCCGTTTAGACGCAATACACACATGTCCTATAAAGTAAAAGTGGAACGCTGCAGGAGAGGATGTTCTTGCTGTGTAGGACATTTCGCTATCTGTGAATGAAGCCGTATACTGTTGGTTCCACTGCATCTACTGACAAACTGTGCTTGTAAAAGTTATTTGTTTTTATTCTGGAAATCTTGATGAGGCACAAATATAATTTTATATTCATTTTTATTTTTTGCTTTGAAGATTTGTTGCTTTTCGTTTTCTTATATGATAACTAAGTGAATGTCGTTCGTTTTTTGACTATTGGTCGGGCAAACCAGCAAAGTGTTTGTGTCACCTTGGGCTCTGGAAAATTGTGTTCAGCATTTTCTGACAAGAAAATTAAAATAATTGGCAGATTAATCAATAATGAAAATAATTGTTAATAGCAGCCACACTACAAGAAATCCAGTTTTTTTAAATGGCTTTTTTTTTAACTGTGTATCCAAAACAATTAAAGATAGTCAGCATGTCAGGCCACATGGCAACTAAAAGGATTACTAAAAGGGTTTTGTTTTACTGTTAGAATAACCAGGAAAATAATTTCCTGGCTTAATTTACATCACATATCAAAAAAGAAGAAATGCTTATAAAAAGGTGGGCAACTACTTGTGTACTCATGGAAAACCATGAGTGAGGAGTGAATTTCCAGCCCCCTCTTCCATCATATAGGTCCCTCTCTCTCGCTTGCTCTTTGTGCATTTCCCACATCCCACATTCTTTGCTCCTGAGTAATCTGCCCTTCTCCCTGATGATATCATCATGCATCACAGTATCACGCAGTTTGCTCCTATTTTCAGATACCTGCGCCATGGAGGAAAGCCAAACAACCACTTCCTGTGTGTGTGTGTGTGTGTGTGCGCGTGTGAATGAGAAAGAGAGACAAAGAGAGGGGAGTCTGGGAAAGTGGGGCTCAGGGTGAGCTCATCCAAGAGAATGCACCACCTCTGGTTTGTGCACCTGAAAGTACATGAAAGAGAAGGAATGACTAAATAACCGAGAAAGTAAACGAATCAACTGCGTAGTTACATGTGTAGTATTACTCTGAATGTATGCAATGTAGCACAACATAACACATTCAAAAAAGGCCATTTTTACATTGTGAGCTACAGGTTCCCTTACCAATTTGTCTTTGAGCCTCTCGCCCTTGATGTGGAACTCCACAGTGGTGGGGCTAGGACTAGGGCTGGGGCTGGGACTAGGACTGGGGCTACAGGGGCTGAGGTTGCTGCTGCTTCCTCCACTGCCTCCACTGTGGGTGCTGCTGCTGTCCTCCGCCCGGCTGACCTTATAGACAGTGACACAGCTAAGGCCTCCGCCCCCCAGGGGAAGCCACCCACCGCTGGAGTCATCCCGAGTCATGACCACTGCTCTCACACGCGCATAACTGTCACTGTGGAAAAGGAAGGGAGAAAGACGAGGGCGGTGGAAGGAAGAAGAAGAGAGGGAAAGAGCAAAAGAAAAATAATGCTTTTAGTGAACAGAATCAGTATTTCAACTTTTCTTTGAGGGTCATTTCTCGTGACCTTTTATATCACTTGGATTACAAAAACATCATCAAAAGTAGACAGCGTAAATGAAATATCAGCCCATAATAATAATAATATCAGTATTATGTGGGCTGTAAATGAAATATCAGCCCACATAATACAGCTGAACTACAGCATAAACAAGTCATAGTACAGTACATGTGTGAGGAACACTGGTAAACAGACATACATATAAGATCAAGCGAAGAGACAGGTCTAAAATGTCTACATCACATTTGTCTAACAATTTGAGGGTTTAAACAAAGTTCAACTCATTCCACACCACAATAGAACTACTCTGATGCTAAGATTGCTTTACTAGTAACAAGGTAGCCTAAAATCTGCAACAAAACTCTAAATAGAATGTGAAGGAGCAAAGTCAAGGATTTAACTTGGGATAACACGTATATTTTGGTTTTAGTGCATGATCTACATGATAGACTAATGGCTACGATTTCTAAAGTCTGAAGCCGTCTGTGTATGTTTAACCTGGGCCACAGGGTGACTGACCATGTGGCCAAGTTCAGGCTCTGGCCACTGCTGATTTCCAACCCTTCCCCTAAAGCAGGTTGTTTCAAACCAGACAACACTGGACGGGGGGCTCAAGCTCCCATCAACCTCTTTCCTTTCCTATTTCCAATGATACTGCTATTACTTGACTCACTCATCTTTCTCCTGTCACCAACTAAGGCTTTGAGTCACAGCGTAATACATAACATTATCTAATTAACTAAAGGAAAAAACAATAATAAAAAGGATAAATTTGTTTTTTACAAAGCAGGAATGAAGCATAGGGGAGATTATTCATTGTGTCATGAAAGGCTTTAAGTTTCATACATAGCTGACATGAGGCGTTGTGTACAAAAATGGATAAAACTTCAGATTTTTTCAGACATCCAGCAACACAAAACGCCTGCGTCATCATTCAAATGTCAAACTGGAAAAAGGATGAACTGCTACAGTATAATAATTCTAATCTAAAAGTGTCTAGTAAAGAAAGGAAACACTTCTACCACAATATCACAACTGAATGTATCGCTACATTGGTCCCAGTGTATCAGTAGACTGTATCACACTCTATCATACTGACTATTAATTAGGCTATACATCATAATTCTACATCCCTCATTCCATTTTCCTCTACATCCCCACCTCCTTTGCCTCTCTGTCCCTTCACTTAGAGTCAGATTTTTCCCAGATTAGATAACAGACTGCATTGGGCCACCGCAAATGACAAAGGTCAGGCTGTGCTGAGGGCAGCATTTTGCAGAAACTCCTGGTAACATATTAAAGACTGGGGAAGATCAGAGAGCTGACAGAAAGGCGCAAAGCGAGTACAGAATGTGACTGCCGGATGTCTTCCTGTGACACATTGCTCTCTGGCCGACGTCCGGGTTGACCAATGAAGAGGAGGTCCCACACGTTTTGTAAAGAATTTCTTCTCTGATAGTGGCCAAAAAAGAAAGTGATTAAGGGAGAGAAATGTCACTAAATGACAACATGTAATATATTACACAGTTAACTTGTAGGTCCTGCTCTAAAAGAAGAATGGCTGCGTCCTTTTACTGCCTCTCTTCTCTAAATCGTGGCCTAACCTTTGGCCTCTTGCCTTCCACACCCTTGGCAAACCTTAGTGCCCAGGTTATTAGTTAGTAATAAATCTAAGAGCCAGTAAGCATTAAATCTTAAGCAATTTTTTTCTTAAAGTGAAAGCTTTGATATCCTGGCACCTGGTAATAGTTGAACAAAGTTCCCTCAAAGGACTTGATGAGCATGATAAATACGGTAACAAACCAACCGACAAATCTGAAACCACAACACACTTTATTCTGACCAATTCTGGTCTGTTCAGACACACACACACACACACACACACACACACACAAACAAACACAACATTGTTTTCTAGACTGAAGACAAATGTAGGCATAACACTTTAGCAATTTCATAAAATATAATTAAAAAAGACATAATTTGTGCATAAATTACTGTTTAGCAAGTTTAGCTCATTTCGGAGCTGTCCAGCCCGCAACTTCACTGTTTTGTAAAATTATTGCTCTATCTAATCACAAGCAGCTATCTATATATCCTTGATTATGTTTCCGCATTTTGACCTTCCCATAAATCGTTCGTTCAAACTGAATGGCTATCAAATCCTTCACTGATATTAAATTTGGTAGAGCTGTAAGTTGTTGCCTTGCCAATCTGTCTATATTCTCAGCAAGCTTCATCAGTCACAGTGCAAACACAAGTGGACAACACTGGAAGTCTTTTACTTGTTTTTATAACTATTACAATTCCAAGGACATTTTCAAATATCATGTTGTGATTTTTCTTCCAAATAATGACTAAACTAGTCCAAAAATAAGCTAATATTTTGCCAATCAAATAAGTATGAGCAAATAATAATAAATAGTAGGGCTGGACAAATACAGAATTTATCAAATTACCAACATTATGAATCTCGTATCAACCTATATGTACTCATAACGGTTGAGTTTTTCAAATGTAGTTTTTTGGCACCTTGAGCACCACAAGCCAAGTGCCATACAGTCCCATAATAATCAAAAAATGCAGACATCTCTACGGCCGATATCTCCACAACCCAGCGACTCACACCAAAACAATCTAGATTAAATTAATATCACTACAGGTAAGAGGAAATATATGTGATTTTCGTTATGGGGTGAACTGTCCCTTTAAACAGTAACTGGTCGTGAGAGACTGACACAATAACACAAGCACGACTAACTTCCCCCTTGCAGCCTCCCAGCAACACCCTTTCTGGTTACACCTCATAACAGCGCCACAGAAGTAACCACAGCAGAAAAACGCTTTTTTGAGAAGTATAACAGGCAGTAAAAGAGGGAAATACTGCTCCTGTTACACCCCTCTATGGCCCCCAATAAAGGATGCGGGTGATGGGTGCAGAAGGGGCTGTCAGTCAGGCAGGGGTCCCTGGGGTGAACAGAAGGCAGGCGGTGGTGTCGCTCAGCCATGACCAGGGCACAATGACCAGGGCCTGACCCTTCAGACCTACCATCACACACATGCCAGCAACCATGACACTCACAGGGAGGGGGGCTGGACCCATAGAGGAAGTTAAGTGCACTGTATATACGTGCATTTTTGCATCTAGCTCAAAACACCCATGTCAACCTTGTTTTAGGCCATGGTTTAGTCATGGTCAATAATTAAAATTAAATCTGTACAGTACACTTCTGAAACCTCCAGACCAACTATACTTAACCAACAACAAACCAGTGTACTAGATCCATTTAACAAAATCTTTAAAACAGGGGAATAAAAAGGTCCAAAACAATATTTGAGTGCAACCTGCTGCAACACACACAGTTCAGAGTGGGATGGTGGAGACAAAGGCTGGCCTCCACGCCCCTTGCTGGGAGTACACAGTCGACTGGACACACAATTGAGAGCGGAAGCAGATCAGCTGGCCTCGGCCTGCGAGCAGGGGGGAGAGGGGGGGACGGGGGAAGGAGAGATAGAGAGAAAGGAGCCCCCCATTCCAAATTATTCCAAGTTATTCTGCTGGATGACTGACTTCATTTCCGACCAAAAGCAGGAGAGGAAAACAAAGGGAGGGGTGAGAGTGTAACGGAGGACTGTGGGGTGGGGGGGTGCGCCGGCGGCTGTGGATGGGAACAAGGTGGAGACCAAGGTGACAGTCAACAGCTCCCGCCCGCATTGGAATATGGACGTTTCTATTCATAAAAAGGATGTGCATAGGTTTTTATGGCATCTATACAATATGACATACACAATAAGAGAATTAGCAGTATCTTGCCATTTCAAATGTAATTTAAATGAGAGCAAAGAGCAAACAAAACACCATGACTGAAATTAGAATTCATCTTCCACTTGAAATAAATTGTAAGAAGAGACGAAAAGAGAAGAGAGAGCAAGGCGTGATGGGGGAGCACGTGCAGACCAGGCAGGCCTAGGCCTTGAGGCCGGCTGCTCCAGTGTATGGTGGAGAAGGGGGATCCTGGGACAACCATTTCCTAAGTTGACAAAGTGGCCGTTTGTCTGCTGCTCCGGCCCATGGCTCACTGGGCTCCAGCATGCCATCATGCTTTGCTCCCGTCTCAGCCTTGGGCTTCCCACCCCATAGCGGGGTGGTGGAGGGGAGGCGAGGACAGGGGTATGGGGGGTGATATTGAAAGAAAGACAGGGGGTGGGGGTGGGGGGGGGGGGAGAAGAGAGAAAGGATGTGGCCTGAGCCCTGGGTGCTTGCCAACTCACTCTCCCTTTCCTCCGCTCCGTCTCCCCCTTCTACCCAACCCCTCCCCGGCTGCCTCTCTCTACACAATGGCCGCTTCTCTGCTGAAATTTCACGTTATTGGATCCCGGGCCTGGAGTTTTGTCCTCCCACAATGTCCAGGCAGCGGAGCATGCTGCAGGGGAGACACACTCTGCAAGCTAAAAGCTGGAAAACCATTCCTCCTTTCATTAGCATCAGAAAAGGGGAGAAAAAGTCCCCCCCACCCATTTTTTCCATCGCCCCTTTTCCTCCCCATCTCTCCCTGTATCAAAACCAGCATAAGGCTGTCAAGCTCGGTCAAGCTCCACTAGACCACTTTGGTTTGTAAGACTTGGGGGGGGGGGGGGGCCGTCATTAAAATATAAATGGGAAAAAAAACACAAGCTACTTATCCCAATCCGATTCTATAGATTATCCTCCAAAAGGAAAGCAATCACTAGGAAAGTAGAGGTGGGAATGGAAGACGGCGTTAAAAGCTACCCTAGGTGTGACTCATTTTTATGCTTATAAAATTTTGTGGATATCTTCAGCATTTTTTATAATAGATCAAATACACTACTTTTCATTTCCTTAATCTAGCCTTACCTAAAATGCAATAAGTCTTGATGTGTTCAATGTAGATCAACTTGCCCAAAGATCTACATGAGTCCAAGGCTTGTAGAAATGTATGTAATATTTGAAGGCCGCCAAGTATTTATAAAAATGTAATCCACCCAATAATATTTCCCTCCAAAACAAAAATCTAGCGTAACAAATGGCAACTTGGAGCTAAAGTTGTAAGAGAATAAAGTGGTGCTGTTTCCTTCACTGCAATCACGCCTCATTGAAGAAATGAATAACATGCAATCTGGGACTCGACCGTCGATTCCAGCAGTGCATCTAATCTGAACGGTGCAAACTAGCTGGCCAATTAGCCACGGTTCAAATCCCCTAAATAACCAGTGGCAAACTCAAGGGCACAGACATACCCAAAACAAACACCAACACGACCCAACATGGATGTATTGCAAATTATGACACAAGGCCAGAACAAAACACTTTTGAAGGGGCTGTCTGTTAGCCATTAATAAAAGAGAACTAATAGTGGGACAATGCCTGCAAGAAACACCAACAGGCAGCCAGCATCACAAGCCTGCTAAATTAGCTGCAGTGAAAACTAATACGTTGGCTTTAGAAAGAGAAGTGAAAGAGAAATTTGCCCTATCTCCTCTTAACACCTCAGGCTGCTGGTGAGTCATCTCCCTCACAAGAACATTCAGCTTAGCTACCAACTGACTCAGGAAAAAAAAAACAAAAAAAAAACAGAACAAGCCTACTCTGCTGCTGCACCACACAGCAAAGCCACACTTCAAATTTACCATCATCCTTTCACAGAAATACCAGCTAATATGATGACAAATTAACTGATCATATAAGCGTCTGGTAGCATCCATCACAGACAGCAGTTACTCGGTCAAATTAGCCCGTAGCCCAAATCACAGATAGACGTAAAACGGCAAATGAATGTCAAAACGGCTCACTCAGACAGCGTTTCTAACATTGATTTTCTAACCAACCCCTCTATTACAGGATTGGGCCTGTGACCCCAACAACAATGTTCTAGGGGCCGCTGCACTGTGGCACTATAAATCAAAGGAATCCCATATGCGTATCAAATGCCAAAAAGCTATTCTCATACATCAATCAAAGCCACATATTGAGATGATCTTAATTTGAACCGCAAGCATTTGGAAAATTAAAACCTTGCGCTTCTCATTACCAAAAAAGAGGAGGAACCACAAATTTCGACTGCTGCGGCGTCTCTGGTCTACTTTGATGTAAGAGTAGTCCCCAGGGACCTGAGCGTCTACTCGTCAGTTATTCTGAAACCAAGGGGGAGACGGGAAGCTGAGGGAACAAGGCAGCCATCTAGCTGTGGGAGAAACCATCAAACCATGATGACGGCCCACGGATGTAAAGAGAAACTACTGCTATGACAAGTTGTAAACCATCACAGCATGCCCTGTTGCTGGGAATAACATAACATTATCGTCATCATCAGAAACCAAACAATTGGTGCATCTTGAAAATCAATTAGATTCACATTCAAGCAGCATTCTAGGGCTTGTCCAGAACGCCGTTTTTGGGGCTTCAAAGCTTCAGTTAGAATTACCCGTGAATATTCAAAGCTTCGACAGGGGGATAAAACTGTCAAGGTTTATAGACAAACAATTGTTTTTGCTAGTCACCATTATTATCTTAAGCCTATGGCATTTTACACTGCATAAATTAGCCTAGCAGCTAGCGGACCTTTCCTCTACTCATAGCTTAACAAATAACATATTATTTATAGTTTTTACTAACTCACTTTTCATTTAAGTCACTGAATCTCCCGACAAAACACCACGGTTGAATTTCAGTGTTACATAACGATTTTTGTCAACTCGAGTAACATTCCCTTCACCTGTTTCTCCTCTGCTGCGCTCCGTGCACACACACGGAGCCCCCCCCCCGGTGGCCCATGAACCTAGGGGAAACACTGCGTTGCTGTCATCCTCTTGCGCTCTAAGATGCTGTTTAATGTTAATAATGTTGGATTACTATTTCTTATTTCATGGGCCATTTGGAATTTTTGTGGTAACGCATATATAATAATAAAAACAATTATTATAACTATTATTACGACTACATATTAGAATACTGATTCGGAATTTGATTACCATGGCAACGATAGAAATTTCGAGGCATTCTGGTCAGCCCTACAGCTTTCCATTGAATCTCTGCCTCTAAGATCAGGAGGAATCAATAAACTCTTGACCAATAAAAGTCTGTTCCGAATTCTAAATATAGCCACTAGACAGGACAAAATCTGATCAAAAGTTACTGAGCAGATAAAAATATATACGTTCTTACAGGCCTTCAAATTTAATCCTATTTGAAAACTAGAATCACTAATTCATTTATTTGATAACAAAGTTATTTTTGCTTAAATTCACTCATCTGGGATCCGGGCCTATCTTTCCGAGAAACACATACACATGCCAAATGTTCCCAGAGAAATAAACACACAAGTGTGTGCACACAGACGCACACACAGAAACCCCTTCCTGTTTTCAAAGTGTTTGGAAACTCAATCAAAGACACAAGGTTTAGGATTTACATCTGCGCCCTTTTAAGTCTGTGGCCTCGCAGGAAAGAACCATCTCAGCCCAGCTGCAGCAAAGAGCTCACAACAAGGCCCAGCCTTCATGCTCCTGCATGCAGCACAACTGAAAACAATATCGATAATTCAGACACTTAGTGCTAAAAGCACTTCTTAGAGGCATTGCGATATGGTCTGTGAACATCAGACGCCCTTCTTGACAAAGAAATGAAGACAAGCCCTGCTATCTGGATGATGTGATGGGGTTTTTTAGTGTAGGCTTCACAGCCTACATACACAGCATAGGTCCACACCAGGTCTTTGTCTTGTCTTACAAATAAGAACATTTGTTTGAAATATGCTCTAAATACACTGCTGACATTTATGCCAGTTTATGCTTGCTCCTAAAATACTTGAAGAGGAAATGAAAATTATAAGAGGGAAGTGGCTTGGGTTTAAAATACACAGAATCTGGACCTAAATCTGGCCATGGGAATGGAACAGTCCACCACTATACAAGGCCTGTTCAGTTTGTTGGCTTGTCTCAGTTACAGACAGTCCAAGCCCTCTGGTTATACAGAGGATCATTGTCATTAATCACACAAACAATATGACAGCTTCTAATAGAACAAGCAGACAGTGGGGCATAAATATTCTATACGCAAAATAAATTTTAGGATTATGCAACTTTTCACCCTCAGTAAATAAGGTGAAACAGAGAGAGATTTAATGTAATGACACATTCATTTCTACAATATATGTATAGGTTAGACGTACACCTAAATCGAATAAAATGTGAGAGCATGCCTACAACGAGTAAATTAAATGCTGTTACAAGAGGCCCTATGTATATTTGTCAAATAACACATTTCATTAGTCTCTTTAAACCACTGTGGTCAAAAGCAACACTTCCCCAAAATAATACAGAAGCAAAACCAAAGATGTGTTCAGCTCAGCAGACTCTGTCAAAAGGTAAGATAGCTTAGACTAGGCCAGCTAGAAAAGCTAAGTTTTTGTGGTGGTCACATTCAACAACTAGCAATAACCCAAAATAATACCTCCTATAAAAAACGGTCCAGGAAATTATTTAGCTTAACATAAGGGCCATGGGATATGGGCAATTACCCAGGCCATAAAGCAATAGCCCTAACAGCTGAAGTAGCTGTCTCCCTTTGTCGTTTCAGGACATGATGAGGGTTGTTTAGGAGGAATGTGTTTGGAAAGCTCTGCAACAGGAATTGGAGTGCAAAACAGCCCTCAGGTGATAAGATCACGACACCCACATTGGCAGATAAAACGCTGAGCTGTCAAATCAATCACACAGATAGGAAGAGGACACAGAGAGAGGAATCACTGAGGATCACCTGACTGGCAAAAGACAATACCACAGAACTGCAGGAATCTAAAACAATGAGGCCATACCCCAAACATGTACAATGGAATATAGAGGCAAATTACCTAAAATGGATGAGAGATTCATCATTCACTGACTCATGTACCTGTAGGCCCATATAAAGTAAAATCTACATTATCAACTGTCAGTTTTATTTTTCTTATGGTACAAACTGTAACTAAATTCAATTCAATTTTATTTATATAGCCCAATATCACAAATCACATTTGCCTCAAAGGGCTTCACAATCTGTAACATACGACCGACCTATTAACCTATTTCTTTTTTTTATTTCAAAAGAAACCACTAGTTTAGAAACCAGAAATGTAATGTAAAAAACAAGCTATTCACATGTGTACAATGACTATGTAAAAAGAGTATCTACAGTACACAAGGTGTCAGTACAGTGCACCTCAACAGACTACTGCCTTTGTTGAGATAAATACTTTAGATAAACATGACATTCAGCAGATAGGCTTCTTGCACATACTTTCATAAATGTTCCACTCTTCCCAGCATGACCATCTCACAACTCTCTCCACACCAACACACATCCCAGAGTAGATGCAAACCAAAATCTGACAGGGCTTTATGTGCCTTCTTGTCATTTCAGCCTTGTGAACATAGTTGCACCAAGGCCAAGTAACATGTTCTCAGCAAAGGGTGTGCTGTGTGTACACCAGCTTGGCTTACCACCCATCATTCAGACAAAACCACTTCAGGACTATTTCGTCACACATTTTTGGAAGATTTTCAAATCAAATGTTATATAAATCAATATATAATACATCAATACAGGTTACAGGAGAACAAACAACATTTTTCCTTAATTATGCTTGCACACGGAAGCATAACGTCAAAAGATAAGCAGGATTTATACTAACAATTTCCATCTAATATAAAAAAGGCAGGGTTTTTTAGTATTTAGCAAGTGACTCATCAAAGATCTGAATTTATCTCATGAATGGAAGAGAGCACAAGGGACACACAATTGTGAAAAACATTTTGATTACTATCCCTGATGATAAAACATTTTTAACAAGACACAAAATATCGGATTATTTTGTGAATAGCGGTGTCATTAGGAAGCGCATTAGAAAGACTCTCTTAAGAAAAAATGAATGGCTCAGGCAACACTTTTTATTATGTTCACTCCATTACTATGAATCATACAGCCAAAAGGGGGTGGAATCATAGCAACAATGTTTGGATCACTTCGCCATCTTAGCTGCTGCCATCATGCAGTGTGGAACAAACTCAGCATATACTGTAGCTTGCACACCACTGATGATCTGTAGCCTATGGCAGTAGCTCCCAAAGTGAGACCTGGGGGGCCTCAAAGAGTCCCTGAGGTTATTGCTGGGAGTCTCCGCAAATTCAGGAATGGTTTAAATTCACTAGAGGTTAACACGATGAGAAAATGTATTCAGATGACGGTTTGAATCAGAGCTTTCACCCTTCCCACTAGCATCAAACATGCTAGGCTATTACACAATGTAAGCTAAATCATGACTAATTGCTGACTGAGCCTGAGTGTTTTAATTGTAATCTATTTGGTGTGGCTTGAGATGAGGAAAAAGAACTCCATCGCATATGTTACATAAAAATAAAAAAATCAGAAATGTAGTTCAAGGACAAAGCATCCATGCATTGAATCAATCAAACTCATAAAAGGCCAGATACATGAAATGGGGGGGGGGGGCATGGGTGTGTGTTTCCAACATCAAACCATGACACTGTAAATGGCTGAAAAGGACACATGACTTCCTTTGTGACAAACACCATATCAAAGAGAATCATCTGAGATAGTTAGGCTAAATACCACATGTGTGGCGCTTACGTAAAATAAACGCCTAACAGACAAGCACTGGTGTTTATGTGTGATGCATTGTAGTGAATGCAGGAAATGTGATCATTGTGTGATCGTCGGTGCAATGCGAAACAGTGTACAGTGCTGTGAATGGGCAGGCAGGTACTTTATGAATGGAGGGGATCATGTGACCGCACCACCTCCCCAAGCAGATATTTCTCACTGACTGTCAACAAGCGCACACAAGGGATCAGCCCATTAAAACAATGGCAAAATGCGACTTGAAATGGGCGCGACGTGTACAAAAAACACCTCAGGTACAAATCACAACTCATGGCCGCGCGTCGTGGGGATTTGGGCGTGAATGCGACGCCTTTTTAAAGCGTTTTTTATGAATGGAGATTGTGATATGTAAATGAGTGTGATTGAGAAAAAAAAAATGGCATCTTCAGCTTTTCAACGTTGACATTGCCGCAATCGGCTCGAAGGGCTTTCATTTAAGACCGGCCGGAACGAGATGCAAACATGATCTGCACCATTTTAATCGATGATTATGTCCCGAAATCATGGCGGACAGCAGTTACATACAGATCTCGACTGGCAATATAACGCTTTATGACCGCGATGTACTGCACAGCCGTGCATATAAAATCCTATTTAGACTGGATTATTGCTGTCTACATGTCTACAACGAGTAATCCCTCATAAACGGTCATATATATATATATATATAAAGCAATAATAAATATACTGGGCATATAGTTGTCCTGTTAAATACATTATACGCAGGCAATCATTAACATACCTACGTATACTGTGGCCTAATATGAATTCTCACGGCATACATGTTATGTAAGTTGAATTAGAAGATCAAAATGATTAAGAATGAGATTGACTTTTTTTACTATGGGCCTATGCCACTGCTTGTCAGGCACTGTTCTTGTCAGGCACTGTTCTTCTTAAACTCGTAATATAATCCGTAGAGTATCTTTCTAATATCCCGCAAAACTACCCCAACAGAAAAGATTATAACTGTGTCCCTTCTTGTTGATAAAGTAAGGCGATGAAATACCAGCGTCGCTCGGTTAGAAATGTCATTGGGCTCTGGTAGTGCAAGGCTCATTGAGTAAAGCGTGTGTTAATATCGAAGTCCAAGACGTATGTAAGTCCGTATTATTACAGCTGTGTGTTGTATATGTGAATGGGGAAAACGTATAAACAGTAAGTGTTACTCACTCGTTGTTTGGATTTGTTGAATCTTCACTCATTTTTTTCCTCACGGGGATCCAAATCCTAGCAATAGCATCGACGACGCAGTGACGGCGGGACAAAATACCACAAATATCACCATTTTCCTTCACATATAGAAATTACCCCTATTTTGGATGGTAAGAACAAGCTGTACAATGGGGCATGCCTGACTGAGCGTCCCTGTGAGAACCGAGAGAAGCTAGCTGAACGTTAGCGATGCTGGCTGGAACTAACGTTAAATCGCGAGGAGGATTGACAACCGTTGATTCATTTTATCCTCCCTGGAAGTAAAATCCGACCACAACAAATGGGCCATCGGCACCATCCTGTTCAACAAACACAGATCCCCGGTTTGCAAAAAAAAAAATGTGAATAGATCCTCAGAAAATGTAGAAATTGTTGCAGACGGTAGCGTTTGGCAGGTTATTTGTGGCTGGCTGTCGAGCATCCATTCGCCAACTTCGGGTCCAGGACAACACTTGAAAAAGCGCTGTGGAGCGTTGCTCCGTCAACGTGTCCGAGTAATTTGCAGTAAAGGCATCCAGAGCCGAAAAAGGGTTCAACTGTTTTCAATATTAATACTGACGCGCGAAGCAAAAGCATCTAGACTTGAAATTTCCTTGAGAAGTTGGTGGACATCTGCTTTATTCGAACTCCATTTTCAACTCGGGGGGAATGAAACATCGGAAAACTGGGCGGATGTGTCGACCCTCGCTTGAGAAAATTAGATCCTTCCGCGACGTAGTAAAAACACAACACTCTTGCGAGGGAATATGCTCAACCAGCACACCGTTTATTGTACCTCGTTAAAGAGTAATGTATGTTTTACTGAAATGCGCCCCCCATTGTAGCCGTATGCAGTAAATTAGGAGTGTTTCTTTCCAAAGTTGACCTAAAGTAGTCCCCGCACTTCCCAAAAGAAGTTTCCCTTCAATCACGCATTGATACAAGAGGGACGCGTCTGTGTGATAGCACGCAAAGTAGAAAATAATCTGGAGGAAGGACTTGGACTGACACACAGACTTGGTCATTAACAGTTTCTGTTGTTTTCTTTCATTAAGCAGCTTTGCCGTGATCTACCGCCCCCGAACCGCTTTTTAAAATCTTGATGTAAAATTGTGGGGAAGTGCTAAAACCTACACAGCAACGACCGCTGCAGCACGTGGAATTACATTAGATCCCCGAACCTTACATGATTTATGTGGCTAAAGCCAAGTTAGTATTTCTATTTAAGTGTTTTTTGGTGTGTGTTTATTGTTCACTTATAATACACACAGGCATTACTTCACACCAAAAGTGAAAGGCTGAGAAAAGGCAATTCTGAAAATGAGGATATTTTCTGAAACACAACTGTAATATATTCTGAGAGCTAGTTTGAAATGGCAGAGTGTGGTGTTGTTTCAGTAATGTAATATCTTAATGGTAAATAAAACATGAGGCATGAGATTCACCTCCATCATCACTAAGCCACAAACAGGGGGCTTGAGCTAGCAAATTTGGTTAAGGAGGGGAGTAAAATACTGTAGTAGGTCTAGTTGTGTAGTTAAAGATGCCCCACAAGTATGCGCCTATGAATCTTATTTGCAAGTGTGTTAAAAGCCATGCAGTGCGAATCGGTGGCCTGATTGCGTTAGAATTAAATGCTATTGGATTTCTGTGCTGTGTGGAATGGCAAGAGATCAGGCTAAATGATTCTGCCTGGTTGTCATAGTGACAGCATGTTGTGTGAGAAGTTTCTTTGTATCTCTCTGGCTTTTATACAGCTTGTGCCACAGCCTTATGTTGCAGCCATATAAAACACCCCTCTGTGTCACCGTATATAGACAGCCCGTGCACACAGGACCCTCACATGTGCAGCCCTGACACATATTGTACACTTCCTTTGGTATTTGGTTAGATTTTCTGTCTGAGGGGTGTACTGCTATATCCTGATGACTGCCTGAGAGCAAACGTGAATTGTCTCCTGGGATTGTATTCTCACCAAAAATACAGATTTCAGCCTGATATGAATGTTATGTGCGCTTATTTACATAAACAATCTGCATTTCTGCAAGTCTCACATTGGTAATCGAGTTACAGAAGACCGTCTCTATCTGCATTTGACTAAATGTAGCCACCTCACTTATTCCTTATTATTATTATTTTATTACACTTATTTTGAATTGGGTTACCATTGTCATGATCAAGCTCCAAATAAAGTGTCCCTTGTTTCAAATAGAGCAGAAAAAGCAATGACCATGAATTTTCCCACAAGCATGCTTGTATCCTTTAGAGTATTCAGGGTTCAGGAAGTCAGCCTTCTTTCTCATCTCACAAATGTGGATGGCCCTAGTGCATTTCCTGTGTTTTTCACACACTGAACACAACACACTCTAGTGTACTTTAACAACGCAACAGGATGTTTAGCTAACAGAGGCATCCCTTGGCTTCCCTCACTAAGTGCAATCAGGGTCATCGCAATTCTCTTTAAGACGGTAAACAAGCTAACATTCCTATATTGTCAACAAGCAACCACAGAATAAAGGATGTGTTTAGCTCAACACAAACCTCATCCAGCAGAGTCCAACACAAATAGAACCTTGTTGACTTTCAGGAAGATTGCTGAAATCATTTGCAGATCACAGTCTAATGTGGACTTGGATTTGACTTGTTATTCCATTTATGAACTTGAGAGATGAGTGAACACTTGAAATACATTAATTAAAGTTCACTTGTGACTTTGCAATGTGGACATGAATCCTAATTAGTCTGTGTAGACTTGTAGGTGTGTTGGTTTGGAGTGGACTGTAATGCTTATTTTGAGTGGCTGTTTGCAGAGAATAAACAGAATGGGATTATTACATTGAATTTACAAACTGAAAATTCTCAAACATGATGGTACACGGTATGAGACATTTTCAGAACTGAAAATTCTCCATGGATGGTGATGGGGGAAAAACCAATGTAGTTTATGACATAAAAAACCCAGACACATCTATCCAAGGCCACTTTTATTCAAAATAGCACGGGAGATACATACCATGATGACTAGAATCAGATGACGACCTCAAAACACAGGTGATGTGATCTCCAGCTCCCAGCAGCACAGGCAGCCTCTGGTCACAAGAGAAGAGAGAAGTGAAGGCCTCTCTTTGTTTTTTTATTTATTCAGTTTATTTCTCGGGGACAGTGCATATTAATAACCATTACTGTAAATATGCCGGATTTTGCCAAAAGGCAACTATGAAAAGGAAATTCAGTGTCTGTGTAGTGGCCTGCAGAGTCTGCATAGACCTCAGGGCTTCGAGTGATAAAGACCGGAGATGGCTGATGACAGCTCTTGGTAAATAACCTAATCTCAGGATCCTCTGCCTTATTTACTTACTTATTATATTTGTTTTACCTCTGTACTTTTTCTCCATTAGTACATTTTAAACATGTATGGACTGTGTGGACTTCTGGTTTTCCGAGTGATAAAATGTTATTGCCTTTCATTCTTAAAAACACACACCTGTAGAGTTCCTCCTGTTTGTCTGTGGGACCTCTCAGACAACGCCAGTGGACTCGCGGCTATTCATGCCAAGAGGTGTGGCTTAAACAAGAGGTGCTGGCAGCTGAACACAACAATGCATACCTATGATTAGTGTGGGCCTGGCCTCGGAAGCCTGCAACTTTTAGGCACGCTAATTGTAGGGTGTTTAGTAGGAAAGGTGTAGTGGCTAGAGGGGAAGGAAGTGTGAAGGCCTTCAGGCATGTTTGACTATGTGCTGTGTATTAACTCTAACTCTCTCTTTCTGACTGTGTGTATATGCATATAACCAGTGTGGAACTAAAGATGCAAACATTTATTATATTGCTTAATCGTCCTCAGAATGCTGGTTTGAGAAATCTTTGATGTTATTTAAGCAGCATGAGGGGATTTTCTTTTTCAAGATTTTGTTTCAAGAATGTCTTAGAAGAGAGATGGATGTGGATAACTAGATGAGTAAAGTGTGTCAAGCTTAAAGAGCCCGTCTTGTGACTGTGCACAATGATGTTGTTTCAGATGGAAGGTCATTAGGGCTGCAAAGCCCTTGATGGAAACATCTCAGGGATAGTGTAAGTTCTGTAAATGGTTAGAATTTGAACTATGTGAGCATCAGAAAACCACACTGCAGTGTGTTTTGGAGGGGGAAATGAGTTAGTTGTGTGCTATTATGCTTAGAATGAACAGAAACAGAAAGTATAGCACTTAAAGTTAAAACAAAAATTACACTGTATTATATAGCTTTCTATCTAACATTAGGCCTACATGTATCATAAGAGTAAGATCGTCTGCCACTCTGTTTTGATTTGCTGTAATGCTCAAAATCTGCTTTACAGTACATTTGTACCAGTCGCTAACGTCTCAACTAAAAAAATGGGAAACTAAATTGGTTTCAGCCGCAGTTAGACTTTTCAGTGCTCGAGACTCTGTTACTTCCTATTGTTTGCATGTTGTGCGTGGGCTTGATTGAAACCTGATCTAGCCGGGGAAGCTGTGTTTAGGGTGAGGTGGACAGGCCTTTGTTGCAGCCTGAGGGGTGTTTATTTGGGCGGCTTCAGTTGGCTTCCCTGTAATCATCATCCAGCCCCACAGGATAGAAGGGATTAATGAATATGTTGGAGGGGAAGTTACAGATGACTATTTACCATTCTCATAGGGATGAAAAGGAACAGCATGAGAGGAAGTTTGCATGTGCATGTGTGTGTGCATGGGCACGTGCATGCTTGAGTGGTTGTGTGTAATGGACTGTACTTGTATGGCGCCTTTCTAGTCTTTTGACCACTCAAAGCACTTCACACTACATATCACATTCACCCCATTCATGCACTGATGACAGGTGCCAAATGCTCATCAGTCTAAATGAACTAAATCATTCACAAACACTCGCGAAGGCACAGCCTTCAGGTTTTTGTGGTTCAGTATTTTGCCCAAGGACACATCGACACGTGGGCTGGGGGAAGCCTACCTATGGAGGGTTTTTTGGGCCAAAACTAAATAAATTTATTTGAGCATTTAATTATATATTTATTTATTTATACATTTATTTATTTAGTTTTGGCCCAAAAAACCCTCCATACCTACCTTCCGATTAGTGGACATCCCTTCACCTCTACCTCCTGTCCCTGTCAGGTGTCCCTGTGTGTGTGCATTGATCTCATATTGGTATTTTTATTACAATAAACTTAAAAAAATTGTTGACATTTTGAGAAACTTTCATGCTGAGGGTTAGATGAGAAGATTGATTCAATTATCACGTTAGTAGCCTGTTAGCTTAGCTTAGCACAAAGACTGGAAACAGGAGAAACTGCTAACCCAGCCAGGAAATAGTCTGGCACATAACCCCCCCCCCCTTCTTACTGTACAGAAATGAGAGTGGTATCAATTCTCTCATCTAACTCTCGGCAACAAAGCAAATAAGCGTATTTCCCAAAATGCCAAACTATTCCTTTCAGTAATATGCCTTAAATATACAGAGGTCACAAAGTCAGTTTAACTCATTGCACCATGTTGTAAATACATTTTTTGTTACCATTTACATGCTTTGAATGTCAAATATTGCAAATATTAATTCATCATAGAGACTTTAATGTTTTTTCTGTAAAAATAAAATGAAAAGACAACAATTCATTTTCACAGTGTTGTTTTCACTGCAATGTTTCCATTCTGCATCAAATGAGAAGGAATCAATGACTGTAAAACCTCTAAGTCAGACATGACTCCTCATATTACTCTTTGGAAGTGTTTAGATGTCTTCCCTGTCCCCAAAAGATCCCTTCATGCAAAACAACCTACACACATACACACATTTTGCTATGAAAATCTAGTAACAATAAGTTGTCTCCCCAGCTGTGTAGCCCCCATCCCCATCCCTCTCTTTCTCTCCCCTATGGCCTCCTCCACTTAATCCTCCCGCTCATCTGGGAACCACCAGCACCCCTCCATGAAGAGACGCATTGTGCCCAGATTATTTGATTGTTTTCAGATGTTGTAGCTTTCCTACACAAAAGGGGAAGAACAGGGTTTGTCCAAAAGCCCTAGGCTACTTGGCCAATGGATGGACACACAGGGAGGAGGGGGAAAAAGAGGGATCGGCGCGGGGCTCAGGGAGCGGACACACGAGTCAGGAAGTGACCCCTGCAATGCCAGATTACAAACAATGTGCTCTCTCAACTTCTGCAGTCCTCGCTGTGGAACATACCACTTCTGCGGCAGCCAAAGGGGTGGCGCTTGTAGGAGGAAGGAAGACTGTTTCAGCCCTCTCGCTCCCTCTCTCTTTAATGCTGCATCCATTCAGTAAGTGGCGGAGGGAGTAGGTGGGTTGGGGGTAGTTGGGCCAGGAAGGCACTTCACTGATGAAAAGTCGCCACATGGAACTGGATGAGAAGTGGGCTGAGGGGGGTGAGGGGTGAATGGGAGAAGGGCGGGAATTGGCTTGTGCTGCCAGCAGACGTGAACGGGGATGTAAAGGAGAAGAAAGGGACGGAGGTGAAGGTTGAGAGACGAGGAAGGAGTAAAAGATAAGGATAGCGATGGGGAATGCAAGAATAGGAGAAGTAAGCATAACGGTGAGGGAAGAATGCCAAAGAGTCCCGTGCTTGTCAAATAGCATGTAACCAACAACGTTTTTCTCTGTCTGATGGTGGAATAGTGTGGAACGGAAGCAACACATTAACGCTGAATGAAGCTTTTGTTCTGGGGTTGTTGTGCCTTTACATTTGACCAAGCCTGCCGATGAAACTGACTTTGCATTAGGTCCCATTCTCTCTCATCAATCCTTCTACATCTTCATCCCATTTTCCTTGTCCTGTTATCTCGAAGTAACCCCTGTTATCTCCTTAACTTGCCCACCTCACCCGTGGGAAGATGCGATTATTCACGTTGTTCCTATCTGTGCTGAGTTTGTTCACATAAAGACTGCCTGGGATTTTCTGTTTTGTTCTTGTCAAGTCTAGAGAGAAAAGAACCAAAGCAAATCTCCTGATAAATGAAAGAAAAGACCCGGATGGGGGCACACACACACGCCATACACACACACATACTCCACCCCCATCTGCACTTTCATGTGTGACTCACAGAGCATCGCAGTACCGTATGAACTTCAAAAAGAGGCTGGCTGTACATTCAAAGTGTATTCAACCCCTGCTCTTTAAATAGCTCAGCCTCCTCCAAACAGAAAATATCCATGCATTAAAAATGACTGAATCATACATGAATTAAAGAGGCAGACAACATCTTTTCACATAATGTAGCGCACAACAGCAGCTATGCACAGACCATTCTAGTTGGTTTAAGCCTACGTGTACTCATGTGAGTAACGTAGCACATATATATATGTACAGTATGTATTATATGTGTGTTTTGCTCAGATTTATGTGTGTGTGTGTGTGTGTGTTTAGCTGAATGTTAATGAGGTTATAGGTTATTTCATATTTGGTTGTCATGCTGCTTTTTTTGAAAAATGTCATCATATACACATAGCTGGCCTGTATGGTCCTATAGTGCTTGTATGCACACAAGGGTACGAACGTACATGCCAACGCACGTTGTATTTGTGATTGAGCATAAATGTGTGTTGCTGAATTGTGTGTTGTTTTTTTAAATGTGTGTGTGTGTGTGTTCTGGAATGCACCTGGCCTGATAGGCAAGCAGAGGAATGCTGAATACTGTCTCTCGCCCAGGGAGGCAGGGCTGGAATGTGGCCCAGGCCCTATTCTTCTCTCCTCTGCACAGCACAGGAGAGCTGCAGGTTCACACACACACACATGGTTGAACATCCAGTCCTAAGGCCTGGTTCAGCTTGCAGCCAAGGTTCCACGTGCACCTGTGTGTCTGTGTGCATATGTGTGTGTGTTGGTCGGGGGTGTAAAAGTGCGTTCCCTCCTGCCCATGAGTGTGTGTGTGTGTGTGTGTGCACGCACGTGCTTGAATGAGCGAACTTCTCTAGAGTGCAACCTGAGAGCAATTAATTTTTCCTTTCGAGCAGGAGCTGTGTAATTTTCATTGCTTCACGCATTGTTATTAAGTCGTTCCATGGTGCTGCAAATTCCAACCAACAAAGTGAGCTTACTGCTTCTTTTAAAACTTACCAGATCTACTGCCCCTTCACTTCAACCCCCTCAAATCCCAATACACTCCACTGACGGTCAAGTCCATAACACAGAGCATCTGAGTAACCCAGTCAGTGTTTTGTAATTTTATTGTATGGCACCGAAATTTAGACTTTAGATGTAACCACAATGCAGATTTTGTTATAGAAACAAACAATTGCATTGCATTTTGTATCCACATGCACTGAGCTCACCTAAAGTGCTGTATACAGTATGGCGGTATAGCGGGTTATGGGGGGTTTGCAGCGTAAACCCCTCACAATTCTCATGGATTTACACAATACCAAACTAGAATTGAAATAAACAAGACTATAAACTTCCATTTAGATTTAGAACAGGAGTATGTCAACATTTTCATCCCTTCCTGCTGTGGTGTGCTATATCTCAAATGCTATCCATTCTCTCCTTGGCCCTCGGACGTGCCGCTGGCCTGAGCTCACTACATAGCACTCAGATCAAAGAGTTAATTAAAGAGCCTAGGAAGTATGGGGGAAGTTGGCCTCTATGGTTTATATGTCTGTCACCCGCCAGCACACATGCAGACCGGAAAACTAGGTCTCTTAATTGATTGGGAGTAATTAGTCTGTTTCCTACAGCGAGCATGGCTTTTCAGGGTCCTGACAAATTTGACTATCGTGATGAAGTTCAGCTCACTAAGGAAACAAATGTATGAAAAGATGTTTGGATGGATTTGTCCAGAAAATTGAGTCAACTTTAGCACAACTATTATTCATTCCTGTAAGTATTATCGAAAACCACAGAAGATTGGTTTCTGTAAGTTTGACCACTTGAGAATGACAATACCACAAAACCAATCACATGCTTTCAGCCAAAAGTCCCTTGACATGATTTTAGAGAAAGGGAGACCACAGTCGTGAACTCCAAATTCACCAAAGTTTGTTTTTATTTTTTTAAAAGAGGTACTATAAAAAAGACGGTCCACAGTGCCGTTATTCAGAGCCAATTTACTGCATGGCAGTCTTGAGACTCGCAGAGCCAATTGATTTTAGCATTGCTTTTTTGATCTCTTACACAGCACCAGGATCTCTGGACTGTTTTCTCAAATGGGACTAATAAACAGGGTCTGTGTGTTTATTTGGAATGGGGAGAGGGAAGGCGAATTGGAGAATACAGAAGGGAAGGGAGGAGAAAAAAGGATATGGGTGAGGGTGAATAGAGGAGAGTGGGAGACGAAGGGGTAAAAGTGGTGGGAGTAATTCTACTATTAGAGCCTGTTGCATTGACTCTGACCGTGGCCTGAAAGCCAAATCAAAGTGTTTCCATTCACACTGAAAGTGGCTTTATGTGGGCTGACAGTAGCACTTGGCTGTATGACAGAGCCCTGGTGTCACATGGACTCTGCTTTTTCTTAACACTGCTGCTTGCTCTATTTGTCTATAATGATTTTCACTTGTTTATATTCCTTTGTTTATGGTTTATGTATGTGGTTTGTGTGTGTAGAGTACTGTTTATCAGCCCATACATAGCCTATTAGTGTTACCAGATGAATAAGGTTTTATGTAGTAATCATCAGCCTTTATACATATGCAATTGTACCTGAGCCACTGTGCTTGTATGTACTTGTGATGGATTGTTTGTACATGTGAAAGTGGAAGGGCATCACGTGTAACCATGTAGGTGTGTGAATGAACAAGCAGCAGCAGCCCTGTTGCTAGGTGAAATTTGAATTGCTTCATTGTCAGTGCTTTCTTTTGGTCTATACTGCCATCAAGTGGGCAAAGACAATATTGGGAAAAGCATGTGCAACAAAATGTAATGCTTAAGCCAAGTCTGTGATCCTGTTTTAGTGACTGTTTTAGTCAAGGTCTTTTCTAGAAGGAGGCCAAGTAGACACTGAGTCATTTGTAGGATCAAAGACAGGTTAAGTCAAGACTCAGGTCTTCCAATATATTGTAAGCCTTTAATGTAACTATAATTTCTGGATTGGATTGGTATGGCGTTGAACTGACACAAAAAATATTCACGCTAATTCAAGGTCAAGACACGTCTGAAACATGGCCCAAGTGCAGGACAGGAGTCAGAAGCAACAAGTCCTGGTTAAATGAAAGGTTCTTATAAAACAACACACAGCTGACATTTTGTGCAATAAGCGTGGTTTGCACCCCCTTGTGGGATGTAAGGATGTATTGTTCAAGAAACTGGTCTCTGCTCAAAGTACGAGTGATGTCTTTTCCTTTATCAATCTGCTCGGATGTGTGGCAGCACAAAATGCTTCACAACGTTTTTTGTTCACCAGGTCGTTCATTCTGTTAAACATAAAACATAATTCTGAAAAAGAAGATCCAACCCTGTAATCTGAATGTGTAGATGCGTTTTCAAATTTCAAAGTTAAAATCAACAAAGAAACTTACAAAACAGTTAAGTTTGGGTGACTGTATTATCCAAACCGATTATTTAAAGTTTAATACTCCAGAAACATAGAAATAGAAATAAATAAATAGAAACACAGTCAAATAGAAATACACATATTTACAAGCATATTAGTTCAACTTAATTGTTTTTGAGTAGTTTCTCCCAACAATCATGTTAGAACAAAACATACAGCAGAGTTCAAAAACTGTTGCAATGCAGAACATTTTTGCATTGAATGTACCTCATTCTTTCATATCTCTCAAAGAGCATGGTTCCTGGACTCAAAAATTCGCCATCATTACTATCCTTGTTGATATTGGTATCGCAGTTAATTTCTCTGGGCCTGTCAAGATGGCCTTCGCACAGCCCTCATCTCCCTCTGCCCCATCTTCATTATCCTTAGCCTCTGTTACTCCCTTATGCTCACGTTGGATCTGAATCATGAAAATACCTTCATTTCTTTTTCTTTTCCTGACCTCTTATTTTTGACCCAGATAAGACAAAGGTCATAAAGTTATGGAAAGAAGTACAAATTTAAAGAGGACACGGAAAGACAATGTCAGTGCCAATAGAATCTAACAGGTGATACAAATGTGCAGTATAACTTTCAATCTTTAGTAACAAAACAAAATAAATAAAAGCATCTCATCTCTCTCACTACAGCCAAATTTCTGCTACAAGAGCCTAATAAAACACATTACACTAACTTTAAATGAATACATTGCACATAAATGTAAAAAAATAACAAAATAAAATCATGTACACAAAAACAATCACTAGAGGTCAACAAATTAAGCTTAGCTCATTTAATTAATTTTACTTTGGGTTTCATTGATGTTAGGACATGTGTTTAAAGCTGTACAGAAACACCCAATAATAATTCCCATAGTCCTGTTTTTTTTTTGTCAATTAACAAGATGCTAAATATATTGTCTGTAACTCTTTAATGTAATTATTGCACCTGTGAGTATGAGTGCAGGCAGTGAAGAAAATTTCTGTTGATTTTATATATATTTTACACAAAACACATTGATATGTTGATGATATCATAGTCTTTTTCTTCATATTTGTGTGTTATGTATGAGCTTTGTTTTTGTGCTATAGAACTTTCTCAGGGCAGATATTTTGACTTATGGTAGTAAAACCAGCAGTGTGACTAATAACATTACTGATAGCTCTGTGCCATTTAGGTGTGCCATTATGAGCCAGCATGCACTTATGCAGGGCCCTGGCACTGGTACACTTAGATGGAATGCACACATTATTGTTGTTAGTTACACCTGTGTGTCCATCACTCTCCAGTAGGCAGTGTTTTCTCCCTTTTTCCCAACTTGCATAGGTGTATCTCATGTCTATCTCATGTCTTCATCTTCTGTCTCTCTTAATAACTGGGATATTGATAGATTGTTTTTCTATTTAAAATCCTCTGCTGCAGCAACAGCTTAATACATGCGTTGACCAAACCTGCATGAGCTAGTAGCCTATATATTATGTGTGTGCGTACATATATAATTAAAAAAGGTCCTGTCTACTCTCGATAGATTTACGTTAAGGAAACATAACAGTTAGGTTTAGGCAATAAAACTGCTTGGTTAGGATTATGAAAGATATAAATAATAAAAATAAAGGTTTTTATTATGTATAATCTATGACTAAAAACGTCCGACTTCCACGTCACGTGCTTATAACCACTTAGTTGTGCACACGTGAACTATCCAGCAAAGTTAATGATGTACAACATGTGGATAATGGTTAAGATTAGGTTTATATATATCGTACCTCGGCATAGGTCACAAAGACTGCATCTACCTTAACTGTATTCATCAATGAGTTACTGCACCGCCCGGCGAGCGCGTTCAGTGACCCAAAGCGAACACGCCCTCAAGGGAACCGCCAACAAGAGGTGCGTCAGTGAAGCTGTCCCAAGAGGGTGGAGAATATTTGAGACATTGCGGAAGCGTTAATAGCATAACATAGCAAATCAAAACAGGAAATTCAAGATAAATTTAGGAGAAAGAAGTTTCCAAAAAAACAAAACAAAACAAAAAGTAGGCTATTCCCCTGAATCATCGCCAGCACGGGAGAAGGAGATGCTAGACCAAGCGAGATGTTTCGCCGCCTAGCGGTAAGTCAGTGGGCCGCACCTGCTGTCGCGTTACTGTGTTGAGCGTTATGTGCTGTGTCTGCTTCCAGGTACTCTGAGTGCACAAGCACTGTGCCTTGTATTTATGCACCCGCCGTGGTGTCCACTTCATTGGCTCTATGCAACGAATTCATCCTGATTCAGTTTGACAGGCTAACTGAAGTCAGACTTGTCCTAGTAGGCCCTGCTTTCCTGGGCATCCTTCGTGTCTTGGGGGTTTGTTAACATTGTTACACTAAGTGTCAACGGTGTTTAGCTTAGCTAAGCATAATAGGGTTGTATCTTTTAATCTTTAAGTGCGGTAACATTTTTTTAATTGTACATTCTGGCAGGCATGATGAGACTGGTTTATCAGTTTAGGTGACAGTCACTTTTGGTGTGTGATTAGTTGATCAGCATCAAATTACCTGACAGTTTGAAAAGTTAGTTAAACTTAATTGATGCTTTCCGTCTATTGTTTGATGTTGTGGCTTCTCGTGTGGTGAGGATTTGCAGCTTTCCTCAGAAACATATAGTAAACTGGAATGACTTTTTGTTTGTTTGACCGAAGCAAGTCGAAGATGCTGAAGCTCTGAAACAAACGTCTTGGTGTTCTCTCTCACGTTCTGCTGAGCGGACAGCGCGCCCTGCTGGACACATGTTGTAGTGACGCCAGTATCTTATCACAAGCACTTCTTTCCGTCTAACACGCTGAACTGTTCTGAACTGGCTGTGATCATTTTAGATTACTATATTAAGATAGGATTAAATAATGTGTTGAAAATCAGGAAATGTTTTGACAAAAAATGTGTTTTATTAAGAAACGACTGTTCAGCAGCTGTCCTCCAGGAAGGAGCAAGCTACAAACTTTTTGAAGCCACTTTTCAAGCTCACGCCCTCAAAAGAGCTTTTGTGGAGTTTTTGTTCGTTACTGTATGCTTACATCTTGAGAATTAAACACATCGTTTGTGGAGGATGCGATTTTGCAGCTGCTGTGTTGTAGCATTGGCCTGACCTGTGAATCTTTGAAGCAAACGTAAATAATTGGATATTCGGTCACTACCTTCATGACAGGTATGGCTGCTGTTCTATCTTTCAGCTCCTATTTATGTGCCTGGACCTGGCCTGCACTTACATTTATATTTAGTCATTTAGCAGACGCTTTTATCCAAAGCAACTTACATATGAGGAGACAATGGAAGCAATTCTAACAACACAAGGCAATGTTTTTTATCGTTTTACACTTACACGCTGTGTTTCCAGTTTCACAAACAACTTTTAAAGCGCAGAAGTAAACCTTTTAAACAAATGATTTGACACTTTTTCCATCTTTGCTTTCCTTTCTGCTCTTGTCTGATGCTTGTACCATCCTTTTGTCAACATCAGCTGAGATGAACCCCAACATGACTGTTTTTATTAATTTAATATTTTGTAGCGATTACCTGAAAACACCGGTATTACCTTTCTTTGTTTTTTGTTTATTTGACCTTGTAGCAGTATGTTATTGTTTGGTATCAATCCGTAGTTGATGCGGTACAGCATTTTTTACCAGACCTATTTGAGTTGAACTGTTTCGTTTGGCAAGGATGATGATATTTAAGATTAGCATTATGTGTAGAGCTCTCAGCATACAGTAGAAATACACAGATACGAATAACAGAGAGGGTAGGGTGTGCGTGTGTGTGTGTGTGTGTTTGAGAGATGACCTTATCAGAGACAAACACATGTTTATTGATAGTGAGAAAAACTTTGTTTGAATTGCTTTATGGGTACCAAACCCCCACTCTAACACATAAAGCACACGTCTGTCTCCTCAAGGCGTGTCACCAGTGCTTTGATCATTATGATGTGTTCATCCTGTCACCATGAAGGGATGAGTGTCATAGTCATTTAACACACCACCCCGGAAAGAAACAGAGCAGTGTGTATCCCAAATATTCACATGTGCAACCACGGATGCATACGCACACACAGGAGCTATGATTCCACCATCAGCTCTGTCAGTTTGTGGCGTCTTGGCAAAACATTTGTCCGTTGCATCAACATCTGGCATCAAAATTATGCCAAGCAAGTAGGCCTACTTGGTAAGAACATCCCAACTTCCCCATAGCGTCTTGTATGGTCCAAGTATAGGGCTGCAACGATTCCTCGATTAACTTGAGTAACTCGATTGTTAGAAATTCTAATTATTTGCATCGAAGCTTCTTTTAATCCATCTATTAACATTCAGCACGGATGATTACACAACGCGCCGGTGATTTGACAGTGCAGATTACAATAAGGAGGAAGGGAGAAAATAGCCGACCACGAAAGCACGACGTCTATGCTTCAGCATCTCAGCAGAAAGCATCCAGTCCACAGAGCGACGGCGGTCAGATCCGAACCAACGTATATGAGGGCTAGTAAAGAATATAGGCTACGTTAATGATGGCTATATGTAATGGAAAGTTGCGTAAATCAACGTGCTGGCTAGTCATGATGTCCCTAAGTTAGCTAGGTTTTGCACAAGATATTAACCATAGAAACTGTAATGCTGCGGTCATATTGGGAAAGCCTGAGCTTCATTCATTTTATTACTATGATAGTCACAGTTCCTGTCCACCCAGTTTTGGCATTTCTGAAATCTTTTTTCTTTAAAATCCAGACTGTAAGATGGCATTGAAATGCACTAAATGTGTTTAGCTTTGACGAATAATATTATTGAGTGCAAGTTAAGCAGTAAAAGTGTTGATGTTCCTAAAAAGGAAACCAATTAGATGTTCATTTTAAGAGGCCTTTCTTATTTTCTCTTTTGCATATTTACTATTGCTCTTAGTAAAGCAAACATATTTCTTATCTGATTACTCGATTAATCGATGGAATAATCGTAGAATACTCGATTACTAAAATAATCGATAGCTGCAGCCCCATCCAAGTATACTTTGTCAGCTTGATTAGTGAGTCTTGTTGAAATTTTGGAACTTGTTAACCTTAAGGAGGGCAAGGAGCAAGATGCCAGATGCAGAGTAGCCAGTCATTGTCAGTGAGTGAATATGCAGAGAAAAATGAAACCAGGTGAACTATTTATAGAGGTGTAGAAAGGACTTTTAAATGCTGCCTGTTATCTGTGAGTCTGCTCTGATGTTTGAGTCATCCCACATCAACATCATTCTGTATTTATCCTCAGGTTTCCTTTGCTTAAGCTTGAGGTTACAGAGGCCAGAACTCTGCAGAATTCTGCTTCTGAGTTTTTTTTTTTAGTAGTATAACGTCCTCACCCTTCATTACAGTTGTTGCCGCAAATGGTAATATTGTTTTTAGTTGCTAGAGGAGTAAAGAAAACAGGACTGTCTTGCTTTTTTATTATTTGTTCTGATGTTTTCACTTCATTGCACCATCATTAAAACGTGAGTGTTCATTGAGACAGCTATTAAGACATTTCTAAGACATTTTGTGAGAAGTGAAATTGTAGGTGGTATTTAATTATGCATACAAAACCTGAATAAACGGAATAAACTGTTGACTCAAATAATGTTCTTATTGTGACAGCAGTAGTAGGAGGAACTTAATATGCAATAATTTTAACTCGCAGTATTAAGTAGACTAAATTGTTCAATCAGTGAGGCTTATCGTGAATATGTATGTCACCTGTGTCAGTGAGTAACAGTGTGATGGAATTTAGAAACAGTGTTACATAGTTTATCCACCAGAGAGCACTGGCAAGTTGATTTTTCTACCCACTCAGCGTGTCTCTTGGTCACGATCATAGACTGTATCAAGATGGAAGACGCGTCCTCACGTCTTCTCATTGTAAAAAAAAAAACAAAAAAAAAAACGAAGTCAAAATATCCCGGGTACGGCAGCTGCCATCTTGCTCTGGTGACGTCATTTGGGGCCGGAGTCTGCGCAGTAGTGATCGGAGTGTGAGCCGCGGTATTGAGGTCCCGCCCACACACCCGAGCCAGTCTCAGCTGTCAATCATGACGTGAAACCCCCGTTTCATAGCATCAAATAACTAATTAGAACCAAACTTATCAGGGAAATGAACACTTGAACGCACATCAGCGTGATAGGAACTACCTAAAATGACAGAAACCGTCTCTAGAGAAAAACTTATTTGACGTGTGTTGGCTCATATCCCATCCACTAATATGGAGGAGTTTGGGTTTATGGCCTATAGTGAAGTCAGCCACCAGGGGGCAGTTTTGCTTAAAAATGACTTAAGCAAAAACGTAAATGATGAATTGGTTATCAGAACAGTTGCTGATTAACTTTTTGCCAATTGACTAATCATTTTAGTCAACCAATGTTGCAGCTTTAGCACATCACGGAATTCCCTTCTTCACCTGAGCAGCGGGTCAATCAGCCACAGTAACTGAAAACCCCTGTGTGTGTCACTGCAGGGCCTTTTAAAATGAAGCACAATTGAGAAACTGGCTAACTTGTGGTCTGACATATTGACTGATGCTGAAGTACAACTAACTAACTAATTTCAGCTGTTCTGTAACCGAAAACTCCAGTCCAGTTTCCAATCTCAGAGCAAGTCAACTCGGGCCCGAGGTATTGTTGCGGTTGGCTATGGTACATGAGGCCATATAGGTTTAGTTTTGTTTACTGTATATCACTTACGTTATTTGAAAAACCAACTGCATTCAGCAATGCTCGCTGCTGGCCATGCACCGATGTTTATGATTGACACAAAGCAAACATGATGTCAGTTTCTACACAACAATGAAATCACAAGTAGGAGGGATTCAATTCGACGTCTCCGAACGTCTGCAGTTGGAGTTAATGTGATTTCAGTTAAATTATGGAGAATTTGGTTGCCAAAAAAATATGCAAATATGCAACTTGGGTGGCAGTAGTTTGGCTTCATTGTTAAGATAGCTTCTCTGTATGGGCAAGTATTTGTTTACTAAAAGAGAGATTTGGGTTCTTATGAGGCCTAAATTTAATTTTGTTTACCCCTCAAGGCTCAAAAGTTAATAGATCTGCAATTTAGATGTAATATTAGCTTTTTAATTGAGACTGGCAACGGTTTTGTAATATTTTCCTTTTTGTTTATAACTTTAGTTTTTTTGAAATCATGTGCTTCTGCATAAAATATTAAAGAGACAGATTACCCCAAAATCAAAAATAAATACCTTTCCTTAACTGTAGTGCTATTTATCCATCTAGAATGTTTTGGTGTGAGTTGCTGAGTTTTAGGAGAAATCGGCCCTAGAGATGATTTTTTGAATATAATGGGACTGTACGGCACTCGGCTTGTGGCGCTCAAAGCACCAAACAAATACATGAAAAACTCAACAGCAATGTCTCTTTCTAGAAATCATGACCCGGTTACTGAAGATAATCCACAGACCTTGTTGTAGTTTCACGTAGGAACTATCAGTAGAAAGAAAATAGTTCCTACATGAAACTGCTCACAACAAATCTGCGGATCATCTTCAGTCATTTACCGGGTCATTATACTTTTGAAACAGTGCCTTCAATATTTGGATCAACAGTCTTGTGAAAAATCATGTGTGCCAAATTTAGAAGGATGCACATATTGTCAGATACATATTTAATCACCATTAAAGTAAATATCAGTATCACAGATGCCCAATATGAAAGGACTTGGATCGGTGCCAAAAAAAACTTGCTCAGGACATCCCTACTTATAAATCTGGAAGTAGTAAGTCAAAAGAATCTGGACTTGCTGTTCACAATAGATCACAATAAGCACAGTTGGTTCTTGAAATGCTGTTTGATAACAAAAGACAAACATGCTCAAGGAACTTTTGTAGCTTCTGAACTTTGTAGTAGCAGAACGTCTTGGTTCCTCTAACGTTTGGATGTGTTGCTGAACATTGTACCAATGTGGCAGTGATGCAAAATGTCCACTAGAGAGCGCCATCGATACGGGATGGTATTGCACTGTAGTCGAGTCTGATCCTCTCAAGATGATTGTTGTAGTAACTCAACACTGTTACAGCATATTCAGATCTTTTACTGTTCTTGTGATTAAAACATTTAGTTTGTTGATATAGACCTTGTATGTTTTACTTATTGGGTGATCAACTATGAAGGTAGAGAAGCAATAACTTACAGTGTATTATATAATGTGTGTATGAGCTATGAATTAAAAATGAGGTTTTATAGAAGTGTAAAACATACTCGCACCACCTGTTATTTTATGATGTTTTATTACTTAAACGAATGTCCATTATGAGGGAGGAAATGCTAATCAAATGGGTGAAAACCTTTTTAACCACACCGATACAGATGATGTTTATAAAAAACATAATAGATATGTGACATTGTCATGCGGAGTCGAAGGAGGGGAATTTTCTCAGTCTAAAAAGAGACCTAAGGGAAAATTAGGGAAACAATGGGGCAGGAGTAATTTAGGAGGTCAGTTCATGTTAAAGCCTTGGAACAATTTAAACATGTATTTTCATAAAGGGGATACAACAAAATGTTATTTAAAATAGTGTGTGTAAGATTAAGCTTATTAGGTTGTAGCAAGAGGGTGATGCCCACAATCATGTTTTTATGTTCATGTTAGTGGCCCTTACCAGTTTTATCATTCATTATTTAATTAAGGTGATTTCCCCGTTACCAAAATGAACACGGATGCTATGTAGGCCACGGTCATACGAACGATATTTTGAAGCATTTTACATTCTCACTACAGTAAGTGTGCCACACCGTCTACACCGGGACAAAACCCCGAGCTCTCAAAGAGCAGATCTCTGTGTGATTCAGGCGCCGGCTGCTCCTCTTGCTCTCTGAACTCGGGTGCTTCACCTTCAACAGTCTAGGAGGAGACGGAGGGAGGGAGGGTGGGAGGGTGGAGAGAACGGGGGAAAACGCGCCACAATATAAGAGGAAGTTCATCCTCTGATAAACACATAGCTACTGGACCCACTGTCTGCGATGGCAGCCAGTGCTAAATGTGAACTTGTCTGAGCCGCACCACTACAAGGGGAGAAACCGCATGGAATTCATGTTTTGTCCCTAGGTTGTTCGTTTGAGAGCTTTAGAGGATTTTAATGTGCCTCTCTGTACCTCACAGTTTCCATTCAAGGGACTCTCCAGACGCAGTGCAGCTCTTCACAGAAGACATGCATAATCATGGCAGAGGGGAGGGGATGAAACAAAGAAGAGATGTTTAAAGCATCATATACATATGGCACTTTATATTGTAGCCCTTTCAGGTATTCTTATGGGTGTTTTGGTTTTAGGTTTGATTTTTTTGCGTTGTTACACACAAAGGAAACAGCCGTAGCTCAGTACTTCAAAGGGGCCCCGGCAATCCCACATAGACAGACCACATTTCAGTGGCGCATGCTGTGCTGTGCTGCACTGTGCTGCAGACAGACAGGAGCTGTTATGAAGAAGAGGAGACCATGGCTTCTCATTAAAAAACACTACTGTTTCCTCCACAGATTATACTGCTACGGGAAAACTACACAGGGAAGACACCCTTGCCACATCTACAGCTGAAAGATGCAGTGCTACATGATTGGAACTGTCAAATAAAGCATACAGTTGGAGAAATCTCAAAACAAGTGTTCACAAAAAAATGACAAAACATTTTTAATGGAAATGATTGACAGGTTGTTTACAGAGAAATCTCTGTTTTCTTGATGTTTAGAAATGTCTAGCCTTTTTGTGAGGGCTGCTTACTTTCAGCTTGTTGTTGCGCCTTGCACCTGGTCAAGACCTTGTGACAGATCCTAATGGTTAAAAGGCCAGAAAAGTCCACAGTCTTGCACTAGGTACTGCATATACACATAGCTGGCACCCCAAGGGTGCATGACAAAAATGTCTAGTGAGGGAGTTGTCTTTGGGAACCCATTGTGATTCTGGGGCCCCTTTTCAAGGGCTGCTCATGCACACCTACATTTGACAAAGACTTTTCCTACACATGTATTTGGCTACTACTACTGTATTTACTGGAGGCCAAAGCAGGTATGGATGACCTCTGACCTTAAAATCAGCAGGCTCTGTGCTCCATTCGGTACACCTTACTTCTTGTTTTAACGTCCATACCTCTAGTTTAGACCAGTTAAGTCTTGAAGCTGCAGTTTCCTTGTTGCAAGGTTTATCACATAAATGTAACCCAGGGAATCATTTATTGATGTGGATATTCATGCAGCAAAAAAAGAGTGTGATGGATCTTGCATGTGCATAAGCTCTTTAAGTCACATTTTATCTGGCATACTTTAGACATAACTGTTTTTGGTGTATCACTTGAGGGAGATAATCAGAGTTCGGATGGCTGGGTGTATATTGTACCTCCAGCAAGGGGTTCTTTGGAAAGTGCAAAGACATTTATTGGTGAAGCCAGGGGTGGTGCACTTTCATTTCCTGGTTTTAATGGAGAGTCTCTCAGCCCTCTCATGGGTCAGAGTGAGACTTTATTTAATGTTTTTTTCTGCAGCGTGTGAGCTTCTGAAATCTGAAATATTTTTCACATATTCCCCTCTTCTTTGTTTGTTGCTTTTGTTCTAGTTTAAAGGTGTAACTGCTAGCTTCTAGGGCTGCAGCTATCGATTATTTTAGCAATCAAGTGTTCAACCAATTATTCCATCGATTAATAGAGTAATCAGAAAAGAAATACTTTTGCTTTATTAAAGAGCAATAGTAAATATGCAAAAATGAAAATAAGGCAGGTCTTAATCAAGCCCCTTTTGATTTAAAAAAGGTATATATATCTAAGTTTAAGAACTACAAGCTTCAACCTAACTGCAGCTCAGGCATAACTAAGCCTTCTTTGTGGCATTTGTAGGAGGCAAAACTGGGTGGACAGGAACTGTGACTATCATAGTAATAACGTGAATGAAGCTCAGGCTTTCCCAATATGACCGCAGCATTATAGTTTCTATGGTTAATATCTTGTGCAAAACCTAGCTAACTTAGGGACATCATGACTAGCCAGCACGTTGATTTACGCAACTTTCCATTACATATAGCCATCATTAACGTAGCCTATATTCTTCATATAGGTTGTGTCTGACCGCCGTCGCTCTGTGGACTGGATGCTTTCTGCTCAGATGCTGAAGCATAGACGTCGTGCTTTTGTGGTCGGCTAGTTCGGTTTTACCACAGGCACACTGTACAGAGTTTTCATTGACACTTTCTGTCACTTTCTCTGGCCTGTCTCTTCTCTCTTCCTCAATATTGTAATCTGCACTGTCAAATCACACCAAAGACGCTCTGAACCGTCTCTGATCTCACACACAGCGCAGGCGCGTTGTGCTACAGTATTAATAATTCATGCGACACAGTGCACTGTATGTTATTATATGGATTAAACGAAATCATTTGCATCTACGATTTAGTAATTGAGTTACTTGAGTTACTCGAGGAATCTTTTCAGCCCTAGTAGTTTCAGAGAAAACTTTCTTTGTCATTTTTCACCTAAAACATGTGCAAAAGATGACTGTGTCTTACATTCATTCTTTGTTGAAAGGGACATATATCAGGCAGTGCCCTAATCTCTTTGGTCATAGTGCGGATTCTCTGTGTCTGAGCAGTTTACTAATCGCCTTCTACTCAGATAAATGACAGAATAAGGGTTGTCTCCTGCGACTCTGGGGTGACTTGCGTGCATAAATAAAGTACTGTACCATACCGTGACATTATCTAGGGCAGCTCTACTCTTTAGCCAGTGTCCTCTTACAGTTACTGTGGCGCCTGCGACTCGCTGTCACACAGTGACCTGAATTGGAGGACTGCGTGTGACAGTGAGGTTGGCACTCAGGCGCGCACACACACACACACACACACACACACACACAGGGGAATAAACTCACACGCAATTAAGGCAGATCACACTTGCACGTACACACCTGAGAGCCCCCACACACAATACCATAACTGGTGTGTTGCTGACCTTTTGTATAGAAGACATCAGAAGTTAGTTGTTTGTTTATTGTATTTTTTCTTTTCAAGCTTGGTTTAAGTGCAGTATCTCTGATAATCTGTAAGCAGTGCAATTTAGTACACCGTCAAAGAATCACAGAAGTGGAACAAGTGTAAACATGGTAATTGACCACCATACCAAAGCTGCACTACCCAGCGTAGCCTTTGGATGGCAGTGTCAGGCTGTGCTACCCGCTGTCAGCCTCAGCTCTCTCATTAGTGAGGTCTAGCAGGCCCCCTCCGACATGTCTCATAAATGTCAACACCAATACAGCAGGGGACAGTGGGCCTGGATGTAACAAACACAGACGCCATGAAAGTCCATTCTGTCTGTCAAATCAATCACAGAGGCAAGCCACAAGCTGCATGTTCACACCTCACATGGAAACTACCTGCAAGTAGGCATTTGGTTAGTTTAAAGACACAAAGAATAAATCCCTTTGGGGTTGTTGGGAATTATTTTGATCTTGAGTATAACACGGAATTTGTAGCATGCAATGCACATACTGTGGCACTGTTCTTTGTTAATTCCTTTATATGTCCATGTATGTGTATTGCTGTCTGTCTCTTGAAGTTATTGTCACCTTGCTATGGTCAGTAAGTCCCCTCCACTATATCCTCCATCCTCCCCTCTCCTCCTCCTCTCTTCTTTCTCCTTTCCATTCTTTTCCCGCTTCGCTTTCCCATTATCAAGCCAGGTGCTGCCTGCACTCTTTTCCATTCTCTTCCAATCGGGCCACAGGAGCAGGTGGATTGGAGATAACTTGCGCTGTGCTTTGTTTTTGCCCTGACACTGTCATTAATCATTGCCCAAGCCACACTTCAACATATAATAATAAGGACTGGCTGCTGTGTGGGGGCTGCCGCCCAATTGCCTTTCATTGCGCGGATGCCAAATTGGAGGTGAACGGCCATAGCCAGACACTACTCCCCTGTCCCCAGACTGTCTCATCATTTAGGTATTTATCCATCTCAGCCTTGTCTGTGGAGCTTCTCCCTGCTCTCCCAAGAGGCCCAAGATTGTTAGGGGGAGGATCAGATTTGTTGCTCAGGCTTTTTGGCTTTGATTGTGTGTCTATAAGTTAGGGATTAGAAGCAAATTTCCCACAGGGCAGTGCTGGATTTGCTAGTGTTTAACTGTTTAACCTGTCTTAGTCTTGTGTGGCAAAGGGGTGTGGGCAGTGGTGGGAGGAAGCAGGGTTTTGGAGAGAGACTGGTCAACAGGCCCAGAGAGACCCAGGTGGGCTAAGCCAGAGCCAGGCCAGAATTGATAAGAGAGGGTTCCTTATCCATCACATCTCCACTGGAGTTGTTAGAGTACCAAAGTGTGTGTGTGTAGGAGAGACCGCAGATGCATAAGAGATTGTGTGTGTTTTTGAGGGGTGCCCCCTGGGTACTTCAGACTAATAAATCAGAATCATATTGGTTCTCCTTCGGTTACAACCCTCATGTCTAGCCTATACATAACATATGAGAACAGGTAGCTCCAGTGTATTTTGTAAATGGCCCAGGGAGTTATATATTATATGAGGTTCCCAGACATATTTACAGAAACTTAAATTTTGGATCAAGTTTGACCATATTATTTATATGTAAACTAAACATAAACATACAATACTCTTCATGTAAAAAAACTTTCACGCACATATGTCAATTATTTGGTATTGTATGTTGATTTATATAGTGTGCTAGATAACATTTAATGTTAAATGTTAAGCTCAAGATATATGTATATAGATAGATATATATATCTATCTATAAAACAAGTTACTAAAACAAGTGATTGCAGATACTCAAAATCATGAAATTCATGTTATTTTTGCCGCTAAGCTAACTGAAAGTGAAATTTGAAAAACCAAGAATGTCAGTGAGTGAGAACATTGTAGATACAACATGCTGCAGATACAATGTGCGGGTTCTTAACCAGTTAAAAGGTCCATGTTCTCAAGCGCAAGGTTGGTGCTTGGTTTGGGTCTGGGGTTAGGGTTTTGGCTATAGCCACCCTTTGTGGGCTGTACTCTTGAACAGACAGGGGTGAAGACCAGCAGGAGGATCCCTGCCCTGTCAAACATAATCCAGGCGGATTACGGTGATCTGAGGGGAACTTTGGAGCCTTGAGCGTGAAAGTGTGCTCTTTGGGCCCTGTCAACTTTACTTCTACAAACAAGGACTAAATCCTAAGGTGTATACATCTGGATGGCAGTAGAGAGAATGGTCTTGGCTTTGATCTCCACAGTCACCATCGCTGCTCACCTCCTTTGCACAGTGCACAGGTGTATTAGTAAGTGATGTTAGACAGGAGAATGTCAGCAAAGACTGCAAGACTGGCTGGATATTGTTTCTACACCCATTAGCCCTCACCATCACTTTTGACATACTGTATATCAGCTCACTGTTCTATACTTGCAAATGGTCTCATTTTGCACTTTGAATCTCCGTCTATACATATCTTGTGAACTTTTATATCATTCTGACATGTAGACAGTAAAGAGCTCCATGTCTCCTTTGGTGCTGTAGCAATATACTGCAAAACCGTATTGATCTTTAATTAAAGAAGCTCTTAACCTTGGCTGGGCAGAGGACCCCCAGGCCAGTGAGTTAATTAATGTACTAATAGTCATAATATTTGTGCTGTGCACGGGAGGTACATAAAAGATTATCTATTGTGTGAGCAGTTTATCAGCCCAATGATGCTAGAGCCCCGTGCTGTGCGTATATCAATATTATGGGCAAAAATCTGCAATACAGACAGAAGAAGAGGGAGAGTCGGTCTTTTAATATCTCCCTCGGTTCATCAGCAGTTTAGCAAGACCCCGTTTTACCCCCGGGAATTGTCCTCTGATCGTAACCAGGCGGCATCGATGGGCCTTTACAGGCACTAATGCTTCGCTACCTTGACAACACACAGCAGCTATAAGCCCCCTAAAGGATCCACTTCTTTTCTAGATGAGTCAGGGGTCCCACTCCACCGTTTACCCCACACTCCAAGGAGGGCGTCTCATCCCTGGATCAAAACCTCATACTACTGACCTTTCAGTTACTCCCACCAACCACCAGACCCCCTCATAAACAGGTCCCACTGAGGGAGGGAGGGAGAGAGAGGGGGAGAATGTGTGTGTGGGGGCCCAGACACACTGTGATATCACCCTTTATAGCTTTATTGATTTCCTCTCAGGATGCAACTATTAACATTGAGCTGCTATGGTGGCTGCTGCTGTGTTGTTCTCTGCAGGTAAGAACACTGGCTCACACCCCCGGCCTTGTGGATTGTATATGGGGGGTGGAGTGGGTGGGGAAGCACAGGGGAGGCACATGCTTTTATAATTAAGGTCAGCTGGGATGCATTACAGCATTTGGAGGTGTTAAAACGGGCCCTCCTCAGAGAGTATGTTGGCATTGCCCACACTCGTAAATTAGCCACGGTCCCCGCTGATGTTAGGAGCAGAAAATGGGGGTTAGAAGAAGGGAAAGGGGGGGGATTAGGTAGATGACTGGAGTAGACACGAGGCTGATTTTATTGTATTTTGTATTTTTATTCTGTCTTTTTCCCCCAAAATCATTGATTTTATGTTTGTATTCAAAGGAACAATAAAGGAACATGTTGCAATTAAAACAAGTGAAGACCAACAAGGTCTTGTTTGCTGTATGCAACCTATAAATCAATGAATTACACATATGGATGCCTTGTGGTTTACTCAGAAAATATTGAACCAATACTAGTACTACTACTACTACTACTACTACATCCAACTACCTACAGAAAAGATCTGGTGTGATGACATTAGACGCAGGGGTAATGTCAATTGGACAGATGCGACCAGACAAACGACATTTACATCTATTAGGGTTTTTCCTTAATCAGTGGTGCAATCATATTTAGTATAGGATGATCATTCCAATTCCAAAATATTGTACGTTGAATACGAATGAACTCCTAATCTATAATAACTCAGATTATGATATTAGCAGCACATGTTAAACAAAAGGATATCAGCTGTACATTAAACCCCACAAAACCTCTCTGAAAATTGAGTTAATAGGCAGAAAAAGTGAAATAACGAGCAGGTAAGTCAACAGATGCGCCCATGGAATGAGGAGAGGTGTGTTCAAGCTCTCTTTGGACCAACACTGGCTCCAATGAGGCTGGCAAAACAAAGCAGGGCCCTTCAGATTCACAATGGGGACACTGTCAGCAAGGATGGGAGGGGAGAGGGAACAAACAGAACACAAGAGTTTCACAAACAACCTGTCATAAGGAATTCAGCAGGACAGGTCTGACTGGGACACCCAGCTCACACCCTGCGCCGGGGGTGAGGCAGGGGTCACCTCTCTGATGCATAATGGGAGACGTATGACAAGTAGAAGTAGTGGGAGTAAGAGAGACGAGGAGGAAATATCAGGGCTTTGTTACATGGCATCTTCATATTGCTGACTTATGACATGGGAGGACTATTGTCTAAGGTTTTGTAAGGTGTGATTATGTCACAGAGATAGTACAAAACTTACTATCTGATTTGTTTTCTAACAGTGTTTACCTGAAAGACACAGGGTGTATAAATATAGATGTTTTTGGTTTCTAACAAGGTTTTAAAGCTGGAGTGCAGAACTTTTGTCGCCCCCTTCTGGCAGTGAGAGTTATTACACAAACACTCTTGACGCTTGCTTATGACGTATGCCTACAGTAAGACTCGTGTTCAGAAAGACTTATACAGAGAAATGTCCACAGTTCCAAGACAATAATCCATTATTTAGGTAGAGTAACTGTAATAGCTACATAGCCTACTCCGTCGCTACGATTGCTTCAGAGCAACCGTGGTCGGTGTAAAACGCATCATTACCGGTGCACTAGCATGGGAATGTCGCCACAGACACCAGATTTTAAAACTCCGGTATACTGCCAAATGCAGAGAGATTAACCTGGCGGTGATAGGCTTTATCAACATTGTGTGAACTTTTTTGGCAAGGGCTTGAATGTAACGGATGTTCATTTATATGTAAATGTCCTGTACTTTAGCTTTAAAGGTGGAATAGCTTTATTAATGGTTAGTAAATAAACCAGTAATGCATTATTAATGCATAATAAGACATTATTAAGGACAACCTTTGCCTGGATGTGAAAAAGCCATTCACTTGGTGTATATCCTGTGCAAACATAATTTGCTTCTTTTTATTTAATTTATCAGGAAGACTTCTCTGGGGCTGCAACTAATGATTATCTTATTAATCTTCCAATTATTTTCTCAATTAATAAATTCATTATTTGGTCTAAAAAAAAAAAGGCCAGAAAGTATGGGGAAATATCCATCGCAAGTCTCCAGAACCCAAGTTAACATCTTCAAATGTCTTGTTTTGTCCGACTACCAGTCCAAAACACAAAGATAGGTGAAAATTCACCATCCTAGAACAACAATAGGAAGTCAGTAAATATTCACATTTGAGAAGCTGGAATCAGAGAATTTATGGTATTTTATATTAAAAATGAATTGATTACCAAAATTGTTGCCAAGCCTAGACCCCTCCATTGGATCGTCAGCTTCTGGAAAAACTATGCAGTGCATCTAGAACAAAATGCATTTATTATTGGCTTATTACTGATCTATAAAGCATTAATAGATTATATATTGCAAAATGCCACGTCGGGCAAGTAAACCTAGCAACTCGGGTAAAAAACTGTTAAAAAAATAATTAAAAACATGAATTTTTCTGGAGCTGATGATGGAAGTAGCGATGTCTGTTGAGAGTTGCGCATACTGATCGGACACTGACGAGTAGGGAAGGGTAAATAATTCAAACCCATAGTATTCTCACACTCGCTGCGGCCTCCTGCTGCATGAACATGTAGAAAGCAATATTTTAATCTGCTCTGTCTGCAGTCTCTAATGTTTTTCACAACCACAGCGAGCTAGCTTGGCTAATAGCAAATTGTAACAAGCTAAAACAAACAGTGTTTATCTTAGTTTGCCACAAGTCTTAAAAATTAGACAAAGTCTTGTAAAGTTACTACTGGCTGAGACAAACCAGCCCCTCCGCTCTCTAGCAGTGGTAACCTACCTGCAGTGAATCACAGCAGCGGGAGGAGGACAGGAGGAAGGACTGATACTGACTAATGTTTAGAAAGAATGGCGAACACAGACATCACTCAGGATTTCCATGTCAGGAATATGATTTATTTGGCTGACATTTTAAATTTGTTTCCAGTGAGATATTATTGAGTTTATATAGTGACTTTGCTCTTGTAAACACTGTTGCTGAACATTTAGTTTTATTTAAAATATTCAGTTGCATTCCTGCTCTGAATTGATCATTTTTTAAATGAATATATTTTTTAAAAAGCAATTTTTAAAAAATGTTTTAAACAATGAAAAAGAACCGATATCGATTATGAACCAAACCGATAAGAATAGTAGTATCAACAAAATCCTAACGATACCCATCCCTACTCATGAGAAAATGGTGGCGGGTAAAGACAAACTTTACTGGGATAATCTATCACTCACTCACAGTTAAGGAGTCCATCTCTAAGGGGTAGGGATTGTCATGCCATTTTCAATATGCAATAATGTTTGTTGCTTTGCAGGTATGACACACTGTATCTATGTTCTGATTCATTTACTTTATTGTAAACTGACAATTAACCTTAGTGTTTGTTGATATTTGATAACCGCTAATAATTTGTATAGGGGCACATATAAATTTACTTTGGGCAAGTAAATTTCTGACCCACTTACCCGACCGGGCAAGTGGAAAAAAACGTAAACGTTGAACCCTGTATTGATGATTGATAAAGCATAACTCTTTTATGAAGGAAACCTAATTTTATGGCAGAGGGATAAATCGAATATATTTGAATATTAATTCATGTGCGATATAGCAGATGACCATATCGTCATTCAAGTAACTATTCAGTAGCAATTATACTGCAACCTGTGCTCAGCTACACACTTTATGGCTGACTAAAGTAAAGTAAGGGAAAGGCTCACTTTCACAAAAACGCCGCTGGTTGCCCACAAGGTTGCCTTCGTTAAAGGGGAAGGCTCGGGCGGTAAGACAGTTAGGCTGCGGGCGTGCTAACCAGAGGTGGAAGAAGGATTCAGGTCCATTAGTTAAGCAAAATACCAACCCCACTTCACTACAAGTAAAAGTTCTGCATGAACTCAGTGTGCAGTAAAATGGTCCCTGTCAGTGTTTTTACTATTATATATGATGTTTCTGGATTAATAAGACTGCTGCATTAATGTGTATGTTGCATTTTACTGCTGCGGCATAGCCTAAAAATATGGAGATATTATTTATGAGCCATATTGCCCCACCCTACCTCATTTGAAGTTAAGTAAAAGCAGAATTTGAAATACTGCTAGACAATTAAATTCTTTATAAAAGCTTGTTGCAACCTCCTTATATGGTAGCCTGTAGCAATGCTTGACTGTAGCAAAGTGTTTGACTCAATAGTTAAGGAAAAAAAAATAGTGTAGTGATGCTAAATCTCTGACACAGTGACAAAGCCGTTATTGTCATTTTGATTTTGTGGTATTGATTTCAGCTTTTAGTTGATAATTCTGGCCTACTTTGACAGCTTGTAGATACCAGTCATCACTCTGACCCTCCTGAGACAAAGCTGAGTGCCAAAATCCTGACAGAAACAGAGTAATAAGAGCCTGTGTCACTGACCATTGTTCATGTGTGCTAACCAGAAGTGACCTAGTGTCTGAGTTTGCTTCTTTTTTAATCAGCTGACCTCTCTTTGTGGATGACAAAAGGAAAACATCATTAAAAAAACACAATATATTTATATATATTTGAAAGAAATATCACAATCATACTAAACTAGTTTGAATATATATATTTAAATTTTCTTCTTCAGTGTTTGATTTGCATTGGTCAACATTTCCTTCTCTAAAGTATTTAAAGGGTGAATCCATGCTGAATCACAAGTTTATGTCCTCTGATGGTTACCATAATTACCACCTTCTTACTAGTACATACCATTCACCTTGTAAATCAGACTAGGACTTTGGTATTTTTGTGATAGCCGTGACGCCGCTGAATAGGATTTGGCTTAAACTTTTGAACCAACAGAGAACAATGTAGCAGCAGAATGGACCAGAAACGTTTGCTTCTTCATATTTTCCTGTTGTCAGATTCATGTTTCATAAAGATTAGCTTGGGGTTGTTCTTCCTTAGTTGAATCTAAAATTGAGACTTTGCTGAGAAATCAAGTGTTAATAGATATTCCCCTAGAGAGTAATGAGTATGAGAATGATTAGAGAGTATAATGAGGAACTAAGATTTGAGTTTCTCATTATTTTCCCAGATCGTTGCGTTTCTTGTTGCGTCCTTACCACCTTGTTGGGTTCACTGAGCTGTAGTTGCACTGCATTTCCGATCCAGCATATAAAACCAGAATGCGAACCTTTGCTTTAGCAAAATGGAATGTAATCTGTTGTACACCGCTGAACTGTCACACAAAAAATATTGTAATGGGCCTCAACCTGCCACCACTGTTCACAGGTGTTTTTTTACAACAGTATTTATTTGACCATTATGTTAAATTGTCCCCATAAAGCCGCACTTGGCAGCCCCATTCTCTGAATCTCTTTGTGAGCCACTTAAGTATACCACTGGGGGTTAGTGTGTTCCATGAACACAATATGGTCGCTTTAAACTGAATAAATAAAGCCAGTTTAGTTGGGCTGTCCCCCCTTGTTGGGGAAGCAGTGTTAAGTAAAACAGCTCTCAAATTTTGTGGGTTTTCATGCATGTTGTAAGTATTGCTATAAACTTGTGTGAAGTGTACGTCGAGGAGATGGTCATGTTTAATGTGGTATTTACCAGTCTCCTTGCATTTTAAAAGTGGATGATATTGGTCTTGACCGCTTCAGAATTTGCGTTTTTAAGCAGATTAGGTATTGTATCTTGAACTTATTTGTAGCCACACTTTGATATGGACTTTCCGGTATGCTGACAAGTAAAATAAGCAGCACAGCGAATAGGCAATCAGTATATCACCATATATGAGTACATAGCTCCATACATTTATATGACAAGTTGCAGATCTGGAGTTCAGACTTTCTCTCCTTTGTGGTGCTGTTGTGATCTAGAGGACTGTTGACCACAGGCAGGCAGCCATAAAATGAGGGGGCCTGACTCTGTTGAGACCACCTCTATTCATGGCCCTGGAGCCACTGGATGCTAAGTGGCAGCCGGAAAATCACAGCTGTGGGACCATGCACGCCACGTTAGGAGAGAGAGTCCGGCTCCGAACAGCACAGACACAATACCAATACCAAATACAATACCAAAGGCAAGTTTATCTTCTCACTGATGCCGAGTACGTTTGCTCCTGTCGAGGCACCGGCACAACTTTCACAGGTTAAAACCAGAGGGCTTGGAGATACTTGGAACAGTAGATTGTGATTCCCTTGTAGAAAACAGGTGTGATATCCTGTCGATTTTGCACCTAAATGTCACAATATTAATTCTAAAGTTTTTGGATATGCTACTCTTTGACAGGTTAGGTCAATTATTTGAATGTAGAAAGGAAAGGAAGGAATGGAATATTGTGTTACATTTACATACTTGAATCTGTTTAGTTTATAGCAAAACCATGCCAAATAAGTTTCTCAAGTCTTACTTTTCTGCTTACACAGAAGACATTTGGTCCTTCATTATCCCCTTTGGACAGAGCCTCACCATGCGCTTTCGCTGAATTTCAGAGACAGGGCATTTTTCTACAGCAATTTACACTCCTACAATTATAGCGTTCTGGTGCAGATATGGTGTCGGCCCCTCCTCCTTGACCTCTGCCCTTTATGAAGCAGGCGAAAGTGTGTTTCCTGATTAACGACCGGCTGAGGTACATGGCTCCAGCTCCAGCACCTTGTCCTCCCAAACTGAGGTGACAGTCTCCTAGGCTCTTTATGGAAATTAACTGCAAAACATAGCCAATTAGACCTGCGTTATTTAGATCGACTCAGCTTTTCACCCTGAATAAAAGAAGGCCCCAGATAAGACCTGTACACTTAGACGCCGCAGCAAATTAATGTGAAGTTGGTGGCCTGCCAGTAAGCCAGTCCATCTAAAATGGGGACATTAAAAGCACGAAGGCAAGTTTTTCTATAAGCTGTAAATTATTACTGAATAGAACACAGGATGATTAAAGATTGGGGTTTGTGAATAACTTTAGAGACAATTATAAATTGAACACATTACAAGTTGGACATGGTGATGTAAGATGTAATTTTTTTTTTGGCAAATTAGCAAACGATTCTTATGAAGTGCTATAAAATGATTTGTATGTTTCTGGCTTTAGGTTACAGCATAGTTTCTGGACAAAATGTTCCCAGGTTCTGCAGCTTTTATTCCAAATGTGTAACTGGGGAATTAAGCATCTGTATAACGTCTTTTCACTCCACCAGCTAAAGATAGGGCTCTTAGCCTGATACGCTGTCTTAATTTTCCCTTTCTCAGGTCACTGCAGAGAGCGACGGCATTAGAGTGAGGAGGAGGGTCCTTACTCTATGTGCAAGAATACACTGTGGAAGTTGCAAAGGGCAGAGTCTCTAGGAAATCTACTCTTTCTTTGAAAAAATGTCACGGGAGAGATAGGAGATTGGCACCACAAAGAGCCCAAAATAGCACGGGCTGCTACGCATTGTCAGACAAGATTTGGGCTGAGACATTGACTTTTGTTCTGCATAGTATTGGCCCCTGAAAGGGAGATGGGAGGTGTAAAAATTGTGATTTCTTCTCTTACCCTGGTTATGTGCAATACATTACCCTCCTGATAATGCATGCTGCTGGGACTGAGGTTTATAACGTCACAATTATTTGTCTGCAACAAAAGAGGTGTACTTAGGATTGGGATATAGTTGGGAAATGGGTAAATATGGACATTAGTGCTTCCATTTTAGAAGAGTAGAATCAGTGGTTACATAGGCAGTTATTTATCAAAGGCATAGGACCTGTCCAGAAGATTAGGACAACCCTTGTGCTTTCCCATAACTCCAGTCCACTCACATTCAACATTTCTTCCTTCTGCCTTCCCCATGATAACAAAGGCCTCATATATTTTATGCAGGTTTGCCCCTTGGGCACATAATAGGATTATGAATCATTTCTACAAATTTACAAAAACAAATCACATGGCACAGCTTAGAGATTGCTAATAATTTCTCCATAGCTGATAGATCAAAGCAAGGCGCAGGGACTGCAGAGCCAGGCAGTAGATTGACCCTGGTCAGGCATTTTTAATGAAAGGGTTAATCTCCTCTGAGGTAACTATTCAGGAGCAAGCAGTGTGACCAAATGAAGAATTCAGGTCTGGGATAAGAAGGAGAATAGTGGTCTTGAGGGTGCTGTTGGGTGACAGCGAGGAAGCCCTGTGGTAAAACTGTGTGATGCTGTATTTGAGACCATCTGACCAGACCTCCTCCCCAATCCATTGCTAAAAGAAAGAGAAAGGTGGGAAAAAGGTCAGGCTGTTTGAAGAACCTATGGCATGTAGGCCCAAGGCTATTTCATGGATGACCACAAACAAACCTGCTCAATTGGCTCTGAAACCCCATGAAAAAATTCCTTATAATATGCACAAAAACACACACAGGCATGATGGCGGCTGTGTGCATACTCATAGATAGAGACCAATGGGGACATGTATACACACACACACTTTCCAATTAGGACAGCTGTTCATCTTAAAAAGTACCTGAATGTCCTGGCTGTTTGGGATAAACTTTGTTGTCAAGCACCTCTTGTGCAACTGTAAGCACACATGCCCTCTTGTGAGTAATTAGACTTGAATACCTTCCAAAAGGAGAGAGGGAGAGAGAGGGTAGAAAAAAAGACATGCCTTTATAAATGTATAAGCCTTGGCTGGTTAAGGAGGTTTAAAAATCTCATCATGACAGTGGCAAAATGGGCCTCTTGGTAATTAGGAACAAATGAAATTGCTTATCACTTATGGAGTTACTGTGCCAGCCATTTGGCTGTGTTCAGAGGGATTAATCAGAAGGCTATTGACATTACATTGTTCCACAATTATCAGTCATACATTTCATGGTAATTGGGCATTTTTTCACTGAGGAATTAAGGTGCCTACGTAATTCCAGACAAAATGAACATACGCAAATACAAACATTAATCAAGTCCCTGAATTAATGCAACATTTCAGCTGCTGATCATCACGCAACAAAGTACTGAAATGAAATGTTAAAAATGAGGATATCAGTCTTCTCTTTGAGAGAAACTGAAATGCCATGTTAATAATTCATTTATATGAATGATAGTTATTCATATGGAGCTGAAGATGTATTTGTGGTTAAATTAATGAGTGATTAAAGGAATAGCAAGGAATACAGCATCGTCTAAATGTTTGGAAATTGGAAATATGATGTGTGAAACTGATTTATTACATATTTTACTGTAGATATTGCTATAAAAGTAACAGTTCATTTAAGATTTCTTCATAAGACTGGTTGCCTTGTTGCTTTAAGCCTTCTTATTAGGACAACAACAAACCACAACGTGACATCAACCTAATAAAACCAATAAAAACATTTTGTTGGTAGACATGTAACTCATCCCCTGTACTCTTTTTCCAGTACCTGTACCTACATGTGAAAATGACATGTCATTGTTCTAATGGCCTTGGGAGGGGGGTTTGTCTAATGCGTCCATAAACGTGTTAGGCAAAGTCCAGCAGGATGTAATTGCATCTAATATATTTACAGAGGATTGATTTCCCTCCTACGACTCACCCACCAGGCAGCAACAAGCTGCGGTCAGTTCACCCAGGTCACTGTGGAAGAGTTCTGTGTCCACTGTGCCCTCTTTACACCAAGCAACAAGGCCGAGCCAGAGAGACCATGGAAAGTATTGGATTGCAGCTTAATGAGGTAATTAGTCAAAGGCCATGACAATCCTTGGAGGCTAAAACCTGTGACCTCTTTATCCTGGATTCCTGACACATGTCTCTGGAGACTGTACAGGTAAGACTGCTGCAAAATCCAAACATCGTCGCCTCGGCCGAACACCCCAGCCAATTTTTTTTTTTTTTTTTTACAGAGAATGTGTGAAATTACACTTCAAGAAAGGAGACTTGGGATTCAAGCCGAGCAACCCCACATATCTCTTCTTTTTTTGTTTAATTACTCCCACTACGCAGTAATGAGCCCACCCCCTTTCCTTCCAAGAAGAAAAATATACCTTAGCAAACTTAAACTACTTCACCTGTTTACTTAGAGGAAGAAGTTCTGGAGAACTGACAAAGGCAGTGAAAAAGCACAAGAAAGGAAAAAGGATGAAGAACACAAAGCAGGTTGATATTTTTTCCCTCTCCCATCCCTAGCTTTTCTTTTTTATCAGGTTACGTGACTGGAGGCTTCATTAATCACCACCTCGACAGCCTCTGCCAGGGGGAACTAACTGCATTTGGCCCAATTAGACGCTGTAAAGACAATAGGAACAGCATAAGTTGTGCCTCTATGCCAGGAGCCAAGCGTTGCCTCCCTGTCATTACCTACAGAAAGGGAAAAATTAACCCCTACCAGCTTCCCTGCTTTCCTCCATTGATCCAAGGCTTTTGTGATGTCCCTGGAGCGTGGCAGACAATTACAGATATTATTACATCTGCATTGATTTTTTTAAAGAGAGCAGAGTGTCTCCAAGCAATTAAAAAAATTACAGTTCGGAAGTGGGCCAATTAAAATGCCCCTGGCCCTGGAGGATGGCAGTGGTGTTGGTGGGAATGGAGATACACACTTGACTGTCAGGATGTTGCTGTTTTTTTAGAGACATTAATGTGCTAATTCACACAGTTGCATTGCATTCGAAAACCTCTTAGTTTGGTCAAAGAAATGTATTGCAAAAAATAATGAATGAGTGAAAGTAGTCTGAAACATGGATAAAAATACTCGCCAGTTACACATAAGTCCACAAAAGTTGTTTCATTAGCCTGTGTTGTCCATTGAGATTATCATTATTAAAATTAGACTACTCCAACGGTATATTTTGGTACATGTTTAGGCTCAATTTGATGTCTGTTTTAATCCCCATAACAATTGTGGACAGTTTAAAGTTGTCAACTTTCACTTTCAACCAAACTTCTCTGTCTAATGTAAGTTGTCATTTCAGCATCTTATTAATGGCACTTTTCTGTTGTTGTTTAGTAACTAATGACAATTTTCAGCAGTAATTTAGGATAGTGGCTGTATTTCTGTCCTGACATAACCGACTCTTTCCTTTGGTTGTATGAGTGTTTCTTCACACAGCTACCTCATAAATATTCATCTGAAGTCTTTTCTGATTCATGCTGTTAAAGTATCATACCTTTGGCAATCAGCTCCTCTGTCATCTTTTATCTGTCCGACCAAACCCCGACACTCAAGCAAACCTTCTCACCCTTACATTCTCAACGTCTCTACATCTATCTCCCGCTCTCTTCATTTCTTTCACTTTCTCTCGCCCGCATTCTGTCACGCACACACGCACACACACTTCCTCCTTTCCATCTTTCACTTGGGCCTTGGCATTGCTTTCCCCCATGGAGCAAAGTTGGCCTTTACCATGGCCATCTGACCAGACTTCCTGAAACCACAAAGAAAGGGAGAGTGCTAATTGGAAATACGGGTAGATGGAAGACTGGCAGTGTAGAGATAAGGGATCAATGTGATGCAAATAAAGCCTGCATCCAGTGGCTGCAGTGCCTCCTAAGGGCCCATTGTTTTCTTGCTCTGCAATTAGAGCTTGGGAAGGAATTACTCTGTGAAATTGCTATGTTTGGTAGTTCACAAAAGCACACATACTTGCACACATAAACACCTACCTGGCCTTTTTTGGATCAGTTTGAGTTGAGCATGTGGGCTCTGGGATTATTCAAAACCGGCTTTTGACTAAGGAGGTAAACAATACCGCCAAATAAAAACCCCAGACACTTGGAAACTAAAAAAAGAAAGGCTACAGTTTAAATAAACAGCATTTTGGGCAGGAGGAAAAACGACAATGAAACTCTGGTTCTGAGCTGTAGTTGTTTTATCACCTGACACGCTGCATGTGTTTGAAGTGGAAAATCACAGTTTCTTTAATCCATGGAGCATTCAAATAAATGTATTTCTCTCGGATTAAAAACAGTAACAATAGCAGGCAGTTAAAAACAAACAGCTCCAAACAAATGGCGACGAGGCTGAGGCGCTCTGCATGGGTAAGCTCTCCATACATCGTGGTCTGTTTCATTAGCTGAAATGTATTATTATTGTTTATCTATTGAGCTTCCTGATAAAAATGAGCCATGCTTCCCCTTTGGATTACAGAGTTAGAAAGGTTCAGGGGTGGCTTGCCAGTCTAATCCACAGAATTCTTTTCCAACAACAACAACCTCCGGAAGATGGGAGAAAAAAGGAGAGTTTTCAACACCTGAACACCATGGCGTATTTGATTAAAGAGGGCTAATTTCAGAATATCATCAAAGGCGAAAGGAGCTTGGTCTGTGTGTGTGTTAGCATGTGTGTGTTTGTAAGGGACCTGTTCATTGTGAAGTTCTGGCAGCTGTTTAAAGAAATACATTCAGGAGAAGTCTCACGCAACCTTAATTTAGGGACATTAAAAGGCTGGGGCAACACGTCCTTATTGTTTTGTCCCTCTTCTTTGAGATGCACATGGGATTTGGGAAGTACAAACATGTTAATAAGGTGGCCTTGTCACTTAATGTCATATATGTTGACTATCCACTGTGTCTCAATTTGGGCTTTTCTTTTATTTAGAAAAAAATGTTGATGGCAAAATTCAACGGAATAATTAGTCAAATACACTATGTGCTAGGTTGTAGGTATTTTTACTAAAATCGTTACCTGTGTCATTTAACCATTCTGTGTGGTTGCAATGAAATATGCTTGAATCTCATAATGACCACTCACAAAGATTCCCATGACTTCAGTTTTTCTGAATGTACATCCGAAAAGAAAACTAATTTTCAAGTTTTCCTCATCTGTTCCTTTGCTATCTGAGATCCGCACAAATGTTTGATAATGTTGTCTAACTGTCAGAGTTGCAATTCATCAGCGGTGGTAAATGCACATCAGAAAGACAGAAAAATATCAGATGATAACCAGAAGAGTCAGGGCTGGTTCCAAGCACATCAGACAAGCCTCAGATTCCACCGGGGCCGATGGAGGGACGGAAAAGGCCTGCAGTGATTTTGGCAGAGTGAATATTCGGAGATATAAATGAGACAGTTGGCTTGTTTCATAATGAAATATCAGAAATTCACCTGGAATTGTCGCGTTGGGTCCTTTTTAGGTGGCTGACTATGAAAGCTATTGGTTACAATTCAGCAGTTATAAATTTATGATGAAGGAAGTGATTTTAAGAGCGCCTAACTAAAACTGTGCAGAATAGTCCTTTGGGTTTTATTCAGACTATAAGCTGTTATCAGACAGCTGTGATTCACATTTACACTTTGAGCCCACAATCATTCAAAACAGTCACCTCTGAGAAAGCCCCCCACTGAACTGAAACGCCCAAAAAAACATGAAAATTTAAATGAAATTATGGGAGCTGCCTCTCCCGACAGTCAGTGTGATGATACGCTTTCAGATCCTATTTGGAGGGGTTTGAATGTGCTCAAATGTAAATGACTGGATGCATGGAGGCCCAAATGGGAAGCTAGATTCTACATGGGTCAAAGACAGGAAGACTATAGAACTAAGATAAACGGAGGGAAGAAGGAGGGAGAGATTCTCATGTGAATCGTTTAACAGCGGACACAGTGCCACTTGCATTATGGTGACTGTTGCATCAAGGGGCAACGCAAAGGGGCCCCTTTTTTTGCAATGCACCCCAGGGCTTTTAGTCTTTTCTGAAAATAAGGAACCAACCAGATTTAAGAGTGAGCTGCTAACTCATGTTATGGAATCAGCTATATGAGTTGCCATGCAAAAATAACCTTATGTACCTTAATTGCATAGAAATTACTAACATCACAAACATTTCAAGACACTACAAAGAATATGTTTTAGAATTGCTTGAAAACCAATCTTAACATAGAGAAATGTGAAAATATACTAGTACATTAAGCTTTACTATTAAAGTGTGGTGCTGTACAAAGTAGCTGATTAATGCCTGATGCTCATGTTTATGTCATGCACCTCACCATTTTACTGCCTGTCAATGTCATTATATCTCCATGTGGAGTTCATTCATGGTGTCTGACATGCCTCACTCTATCACTCTGGTGAAATACATACTCAATGCTCCCTGGAAGCTCAAAGCAGCCTTTTAATAGCAACGATGCCTTCTTGTTAGCCAAAAACAAGGTCACGCAGTTGAAATCTCTAGATATTTACCTCAAACAAGGTGTGCTCCTTGCCCTCTCAGCTCACCTTTCATTTTCTCTAACTGCTCTCATGCTGATTTGTCAACCATACATCGGATCAATTAATCTATTGAGTCTGAACAGCATGGAAGATTTAAATTGTCCATCTACACACCCATGTGGCCAGCAATCCCATTTTGTCTATTTATGGTCCTTGTCAGTTAGTGCTATGAGTGCTATAGACAAAAATCTGTCAATTAAAAATAAATCTCCCCTGTCATCTTTTTGGAGTCTGTGGGAGAAATGTGTAGCATTTACCTTGAATCTCACAGTAGTTCTTTTATACACGGCAATATAATGAATGTTTTTTTTCTTCTCACAAAAGCAGAGATGTACTGTAATCTTACAAAGAAACTCATTTAACTAGGCATACGTTTCAAAATTCATCCCATTTTTTTTCACATCAGCAATAAACAAGTTGCATTGTACGTCATGACGGCTTTCAGTACTCAGTACTGTTTTCTTATGTATAAAAGGAAGACGGCAAGACTATGTCATTTCTTTAAATCTTGGAAGAGAAGAGGAAGATGAAAAAGAAATCAGTGATTCTCGACTTATTCCTTTCTTCCCCCTAGAAACAGGCAGGTACTGCAGCAAGAGATTCATGTAGAAGTTTCCCCTGCAGCCAGTAAGTGCCAAGCTGTGTCAAAAATTACATGCATCTCCTGTTTCCATGTCATGCCATGCATTTGATGTGATGGGCGAATGAAGGCAGTTCCTGCAGAGAATAGTAGGGGGTCATTATTAAGCCTCTTAAATTAGCGCCCCCTCTCACACAGCCCTTGCAATTTTCCAAGACCCACAACCACACGCACACCTACTGAATTCAACACATTAGATTTGTCAAAGAAAATCATTTCCAAAGTTTCTTGCAGCAAACTCATTTCACATGTGATTATGATCCATTTAAACTTAACGTCACACATGTATGCTTTTAGAACCTATTTGAGCAGAACCATGCTGATAGTTCACTATAGACTGTGCCAGTTGCATGTCCTATGTAATGCAATTTACAAGTCTCCATCACTCTCACTTATATGGTTCAACTCACAAGAGCTACCATTTTGATCGCTTATGGGGGAGGGGAGAGGGAGCGAGGTCCATCCGCTGGTATAATACCATATGTATGTACCGCAGTGGTATAGAGGGGGTGGCAACAGCAGCAGAAAGCTTAACCTCCGTTATGCCTGAACTCCATCCTCAGTGAAACACAAATGACACCATGACAAACCAGCCTCGTGCCCCCGTAGTGGAAATGGACTGCTTCTGGCGCTTCTCCTCCGATTTTGATAGGCAGGTCCCACCACTCTAGCATCTGCCTGGCCCATCTAACGGCTCTTAATATGCCCAGATTAAAGAGACCTCGGCCCCAAGGTCAGCGTTTGAGGGAATGACTGCCTCTTCTCGAGAGCGAACGCCGCACCCTTTGTCTCACTTTTATTCCACTCCCTTTCACTGATTTTCTCTCTTCTGTGTCTGTGTTTCTATCTATGCATCACAGTCTTTTCCTCTTTCTCTCCCGCCATCATGTATACGTATATTTACAAGAGTGCACATAACTGGTGTCTGGGGAAGAGTAAGGAGCAGTGGGGAAGGGAAGCCATTAGGGGAATAAAGAGAGGTGCTGCCTCACAGCCGAGCTTCACAGGCCAATGGAGCAAATCAAATTGGGTCTTGTTCTGCGGCAGGACACATGTGCACACACACACACGCACACACACACACACACACACACACCCAGTGACAGTGGTGGAGGCACACAGCTGACAGGAGGGCCTTTGGGACATAGCAGGGCTGGGCATGTCTAGGGCTGGCCCACCAAGGGATGTATTCATGACCCCAAACTCTCCTGAGCAAACACATTTTAAGAAGAGTTTATGATTAGTTAGTATTGCTATTATATACAGAAGAACAGTGTTTCTCCATATAATTTTTACGGCTACAGTCAATTTCAAATGTAAGTGATTGTGAATTGGAAAAAAAACATAATGTAAAAACAGTAAATCCTTAAAACCCTGATATAGCTTATTTCTCGGTACCATAGACCTCGATTGTTGTAAAAAAAAGTATTAAAACACACCAGTGGGCCACAGTGCTGCTCTGGCATTGACATGCTCCTTCATTACGAAGAACTTGGGCACTGTAGTTTATTTTCAGTCAATTCCACATACAGTGCACTGTCCTGCTGCCTTAAATACTCACTAGAACACCAAATCCGCAGAAAATAGTTACTAACAAATACACTAGATACTCCTGTTTGAGTAATGTTTGCTAAACACTCCAGTGACCAGCTGTTTAAGGAAATGATTTAGCCTATCTTAAAACGAAACTAAATACCTGTTTTTAAATATGTACTGTACATATTCAGTATTCAGGGCGTTATCCTTTGCGTGTTAGTGCTGGAATAAAGTTTGGAAAGAAAGGTAAACACATAGGCTTTTAAGAAATATACAGTAGAATATCATAAAAAACACCGCCATATATTGTTGATGACATCCCCTGTGACAGCTTTTATGGCGAGCAGCAATATCCATCCACCCTCTCTGCACTAATACCTCATTTATAACTGCTCAAATCCTCTATTCCCATAATGTTCTGAATGAGATTTAAGTTATTAGCAGGCTCATAGCAAGGCTGAAGAATTGACAGAGGACTCCAGGTAAAGGGCACTAAAGCTAATGAAAAATGAGATGGAGAGTCATTCTTAAGGCTTTAGTTTTATTAGAAATACATGGTAATAGCACCAAAACCTTAGTCAACATAATGTTCGCTGCCATCTATACGATACCAGTGCCTATAGGGCACCATTCATCCACAGTGTGAAAAGGGAGATAGTTAAAAAATAGATGCGATGCTTACACTTCATTCAGTTTCTCTAAAGGATTACCACCACAAATCACTTTTGGTCAGTGCATTACATGCCTGCAGAGAGGGGACAGATGTCTGATGGATGGTTGTCTGCAAATGGACTTGTCGGTAACAGAAAAATGCACACGCTTTAATTAAAGAGGGCTGGACAGGTGGATCCACAGTGGAGTTGTGTGTCTCTTTACATCTGTACAGGCCGGGTCATGAATCAGAGGGTTCTTGGGGCATAGGACAGTAAGCACAAGCTATATATGCTCAATCTGAAAATATTAATGTTACTGTAGTTGAGTAATCACAAAGACAAGGATGTAAGCCAGAACTGAAGACTTCAATGCTATAACAATAGTTGAATTTCAGCCATAACAAAATGACCAATCACATACTATAAACCACTGGGTCTTTGGACTTCTATACCTCTGACACCTGTGATTGCTTTATATTGTAGTTTTATCTGGTTTTTTTACCTTGCTTGATAAGAATTTGGGTTTATAGAATTGCAGAGAGTTGGTTGGTTAATGTAAAGTAAGTACTGTGTAATGTAAAGTGGAAAATACAATTTGAATCCACTTTAAAAAAAATTGTGATATCATATTTACAAATTAAATGAATGTATCCTTTCAGGTACCACGTGGAGTTTTTGTCCATGAAGCAATGTTTTTATCAGCGAGTCCCAAGTTTGTTTGTTTCTTGAGCACGTGCACAACGGCACTTATGTGCTAGAATTTCGAACCCCGCTCCTGGTAAGAAAAGAGAAGTTTGGCTGTGTAGCCAAATTGCCCCCTAATAATTTGGATTGGTTAAAATCTGAGGTTGTCTTTCACAAGACATTGTATGTGGTAATGAAAATAGCAATCGTATGTGTGCTGGAGGTCTTTTGTTTGTTTGCAATAACATTCCACTATTTTTTTGTAGACTTGAACCTATGCTTTAGTATAATTAAAGACGCGTGTTAATGCTATAACTGAAGTATACTTTTGCAAACTTCATACAGTGTGTTTTATTTTTGCATTATTTGGAGTATGGGGTGTCCCAATGACATAATTACTGACTTTTTAAGTTGAAAACAGGGGAGTGGAAATGGTGTAGAAAAACAAAATATCCCCTGTTCTTCTATCATTCAGTATAGCCCTTTGCATTTCACTCCACACAAATCCTATGCAGCTACTTTTTGTTTAAAGCAGGCCATTAATGAAGAGCTCTTCAGCGAAATACATCTTTATTCTGCGATTAACGATGGTGCTTGAAGTAAGCACTGGTGTGAAAGGAGGCTGAGGCCCTTCAGCTTCACAGCCTTTACAGCCTCTCTGCCATCAATCAGGCCTTGTGTCCAGTAAGTGCTGCTAACATTTATGAAATATTCATCAGCCATTCACTTTGGCTTTCCACTCACCCTAATCATTGCGTTTAGGCAGCATTATGTCACCTCTCCTCTTAAAAAAAAAAAGGCTACAATCATCTTGCTGAGGGGAGGTGAATTGCGTTCCTGCTTTTATGCCAGGCGTACCACGGGTGGACACTTTCGTTCTGGTATAAAAGTGTCAGTCAAAGGTCTTCCCCTCTTTTCTATGATGTTGCCTCATGTTTTCACGGGCAGTTGGCAATCCATGCTTTAATTAGCCAACTATGTTGACAAATGTTTATATGTTTAAATAACTTAAAATACACTATTTTTGTGAAAATATAAATTGTTGTTTGGTACAAAGCGATAAATACATTTAAATTAATGCATGTTGCAGTTCACATAATGTTTCCAGTAAGCTGTGGCACTTATTTGTGTGGTTGAAATACATCGTATGTGTCTTTGAGCATCCAACTTATTGCTGCTACCACTTGGCCCTAATACATAAAAAGTTGCACTCAAAGGAAACTAACTGAAATATCTAATTTGACTCTTTAGCATCTTTAATCAGTTTCTAATATGACCCACTAACACAAACTAATTTCAGATTTTGCTGTTAACCTCCGTCTCTCTTTCTTTCCATCTTTGTGGCTCACTTACCTATGACTATGATTAATGTTATTATAATACAATGAGTACGATATTCCCATCACTCATTTTCAACTAATCCCAGACCCAGCCGATGAAAGGTTGTGATATTCATCACCATCCACTGACTGCAGTCAAACACGCGTCTTGGTTCACAATAGCAAAGGGAAATTCCACCTTATTCTTCACCCATTTGCAATTCTTATTGCTGTGAGAAAGTTAATCTATCCCCAGCAATAACTCATTGGATGTTACAGCTTAGGCGTAGATGTCCTCAGTTGCCCATCTTGCATTTTAAACAGGGGGCAAAGAGCCTTGGTACAATTTTCCAAACACAACTGAGCTAACACTGATTTATTGCTCCAGTTTATATAACTCGTATTAGGAATTCATGGACCTGGCAAAAGGGATTAGAGCGTTTATTTCAGGCAGGAAGATGATCCTGTCATTAATGGTCGATACTTTCATCATCGTTTAAACCAGAGGAATTTGCCCGGTGACGAATCGTGGCGGACACAGCTATCAGAGTTGTGCAGCTGTACTCGTTATCTGCCGACGACCCGCTCTGCTTGGTGAACGTGGACCCGCGCCCATCAAACTTGGATTAGGCTGTCAATCAAGCGTAGGCCCCGTATATTGTGTTACAATTTCTCCCAAATGTCACCAAGATCAGAGTAATTTCTTGGCTAATTGCATTTCGTCTCCCTTTAATGCTGCACGTTTAATGGTTTTGTTACATTGCGTGACAAGATGGTGTTTCTCTCATACTGGCACGGTGATGAGCATAAAGAGGGCCACTCTTTTGTTTAGAGAAGGAAATGAAAGAATAAATGACTGTTAAAGTTCAGAGGGCGTATTTCTGAAATGGCAGCAAATAAAGAGAAGAAACTGAGAAATGATCCCAATCTTACCATAGCGTGACATCAATTACACAAAATTCTCATTAGAAAGGGGTTGCTCTGTAAGTCTGCTAGCTTTGCCTGGGTTTATTTTATTCTGGAAGTGGCAGCATGTTATGCTGAAGATCTGTGTCAGACAGCTCAGCGCAATACTGAGGATTTTCTCTTCTCTGACACCTACTTTTTTCTATGCCGCAGACTTAGTTTAAACATGACAAATACAATTTAAAGCATTTGACTATGTCCATGTGCTTCTCCACAGCTAACAATAGTAGCCTCAATACACCCATTAATTTCCTCCTCTCCGAAATCTTTGCTAGGGGAAATACTATTAACCATGTTAAATAAAATCCTGAAATACTAATTCCACTGCACATCATTGGCAGGATTACATTTACAATATGTGTCAAGCAAGTTATACTGGAGGGAGTCGCACAAATAATTACTAAACCTGTTTCTTAAATTCCTCAAAGGCCAAACATGCACGGCGGGGGGCGGGTTGATTCATTACTGTACCATTATGATGGTGGCTCTGTGTTGCAATATATTCAATGTGAAGGTGCCATGTACAAAATAAAGGTAAGCCACTGATAAGCGTTTTGCACAGGAAACATATTATATAGAATTTCAGATATTTAGCTCACAGAGACTATACTATACTACTGTTATCCTTTCTCCTGTGTATTTTTAAATAGTCTGACTTACAGATGTCATGTTGGATATGATGAACAGCTTACCTGTGCCATCTTAACACTACTTCATTTTGTGGTCCACGGTATAATTGCATCAAACCGAATCCCTGCAAGGACAAGGTAGCTGAAGAGACAATGAAGTGCACTTAACACTACGCTCGAGCACCATTTATTATTGGATGGATGAATTAAAGAATTGCCATTAAAACATTAAAAAAATGTCCGAACACAAACTATAAATATAGAAGAGAAAAGAAATAACGGAGCAACAATAATAAACACTTAACTGCTTTCCATTAGTGCACTTAACCTCCTCTTCATGGTGAGCAATCCCACTTTACATTTCCTGTGGCTAAATGTGTGTCTCTAATTCACAAATGAGGGGACATTTTGAGTGGCCCTCTGTCTCCCCGATGAGCAAATGCAGCAATTAACTTTTCCTCCTCTTTCTAGTGGGAGAAGGTGTTTGAAAGACATTAGCCTACAGTCAACAGCATCTTCTAGCTACTGCTAAATTTTAAGCAGATGTTGTTTTTTTCCTGATTTTTCTGTGGTACTTAATGTTACAGTTGAAGATAATAGCCCATTTATGCTTTATTATTCAAGGATAATTTAATGGAAAAAAAAAGTCATTAGACATTATTACTGTCATCAATTGAAATACATATCCAACTTTCAACAAGTTTCTATCCAAAACAATTTTATGCCTAAACATGCACCATTACTTATTTCCTTTGTAACCGACAGCTATTGTAATACAACTACAATATAGTAAGAACTAGTATCAATGACTGTGTAAATGGTGAAATTATTCTCAGGTGTACACAAGAAGTATTGGGGAGGACCTTGATAGAGATTAGTGGTCAAAATAGCAATAATAAGCAACATCCTGTCTTCTTGGTGTTACTTCTGACATATGACACTCTGGTAAATAATAAGCATATGTCAGGATTAAAACTTATTGAGTCCTGTAATGATCTCATTGTATCCGCATGTGCATCATGTGTATGTGAGTCTCTGTGTGTGTATGTGTATGTGTGTGTCTTTACAACAAGAGCTAGTTGCATCCATGAGCAAAATGGCTGCATAATTGGCTACGTCCATGACACTGTGCTCTCTGTAGGTGTTTTTTCTGCATGTTGCTCAGACTGTAATTACTGGGTTTTCAGCAGGGAGGTAAGGCAGGAGATGAGGAGAAGGCGCCTGTACTGGCTGATTCTGTCAACTGGCGGGTTGCTCTGTCTGCGGCACAGCCAGGCAGCCCAGAATCCCTGGAGTTAGTTTGGGAGAGACCCAGGGACTGGTCATATCAACAAATCTTAATCAAAAGCCTGAAATTGTCAGCTGTCATACACTTTTTGTGATCTTTGATTCCTTGCCCCTCCTCTGACCCAGACCGCCAAATAATACCTACCTACACACACGGACACAGACTCGGCGCACACACAAAAAAACCCACATAAACACTGCATATATTCACAGATGGCTTACACGTGCACTCGCTTTCTCTCTCTCATACACACAAAGACACACAGTGCACATGCGCTTTCACACTGATGGCACATATGCAAGCTTGTGCGTGCTCACACACACACACACACACACACACACACACACTCACAAAGACAGAAAAGCAACAACTTGCAGCATCCTCTTTTGAAAAATGCAGACAGGCAGTCAGGTTCAACATATTGATACATTATTTATAATAGCACTTATGGCTCAACTTATAACTTATACACTTAAGTGTAATCCTGGTAAAAATACAAAATATTTTCTGTTTAAGGAAATGAAAATGAGCTTTTGTAATTGTACTACCATTAAGGTGGCACAGTAACACCAGTCCTCGGTGCACTGCAGTGTGTTCTGACTTTTCAATAAAACACAATTATACTGGATGAAGTCCAAAACTTTCAACACCAAAACCTTTTAGTATAATGAATGAAACCAGCACTGATGTGCTTCAGCTCAAGAACAGCACATTTTGGTTTACTGAGTCAGGTCAGTGGCAAACAATGCCATTTTATTTTGCCCCAAGTCCCCTTTCAGAATCTTAAACTTGTGCTTCAGTTCAGGAGAGGATGGAAAGGCTGTGGTGGCTTTGATCGACCAACTGTTACTAAGAAGCTTTGAGGGGGTTTAAAGGACCTAAAATGTATAAAATGGACGGATCAAGAGCAAGCAGAAATTTGACGGTTCAGAGGCAGGTTAAAAAAGTAGGAGAATTCCCATACAATATATATCCAGTTAGTGCATATGAGGGGACAGCAGATAACAAAAGTGGGATCTAAGAGCCTATTAGCACTGCAGTTAAACCTTCACATGAGCAGGGGGTAAATACAGCTCCATACGCTGTTTTTCCTCTGTCTTTGAAGGGGAAGATGGAGGCCTAAAAGTAAAAAAAAATAAAACTATCCAGCAGATTTTTGCTTTTAACTAGGAGAGGTAAAAAGAAAAGATTTGTCTGTGACGCTTAACTGTGCCCTAGGTCCTTAACTAAACCACCGAACAGTGTGCAATGCTGGAGGGAGGGAAGTGTGAACGTGTGAAATAGAATCTAGTGTGATAAGTGCAACACACAAAGCAACCCCAAATAAACGGAGTTTACAGCCTAATACTGTCCAAGTACCCTATAGCTTACCAGCCTGACTAACATTTTAATGAATTCATTTTTTCACATTACTTAAAATCTGTTGCCATGCTACGATTGAAAAAAAAAGATTTCTTGATTAGAATATGTGTGTGATTAAGTAATTATTAAATTGAAACAACAAACATAAAAGACAGAATGTTTTTGTCAAAAATACACTATATACACAATACATCACTTAACTGGCAATTCATTGACAAAAAATTACATAAAACATTTCTCTTTTGTCAGTAAGGACAGATGGACAGAGGTCTTGCCCACAGTAATGAAACAGGCTTGGACTGCTAATGATAACTGTTATTTATTCCACTGCTACCCAGGTTTATTTGGGCCAATGTAGCACCATGAACCTCTCTCACTTTGCTAATTAAGCGTGTTGATACTGCAGGATGCTTACCTGCAATTATGCCATTTTAATGAGCAGCAGCGGATGGAATAAGGGCAATGCGAGGTCAGCCAGAGGCAGCAAAGCATTGGTGTTTTAATAGATACTTAAATGCTGTTAATTTAGCTCTCGGTAATGGAGAAGCCTGCTTGTAAAAAATATCTATAGTTGAAGGGATGGTAAGTCACGGGCAAGCGGCTGAAGGGCTTTTTTAGGATGAAAATTCTTAAACTATTCAGAGACTTCTGTTACTGTGGAGGATCTCTACATCTTCTGCTTGTTATCAGAGGCAGCCTTGGCATGTTTTCAGCTCTCAAGACTGTTGATGGGTTTAGGCAAAGGTTTGGCAGGCCCTCACCTGTTCTCGCCTGCAAAATGTGTCAGTGTCAGGCTGAGTGCTGGATTTTTATAGAGCAGATCCAAGGTCTAAGGAAAGAAGGAAAGAAAACGTAGTTAAGAATGTATAGTCTATAGTACAATGTGACAATGTGTGTGTGTGTGTGTGTGTGTGTGTGTGTGTGTATATATATACATATAAATGAGAAAGAAAAGCATCAACGTGTGTCTGTTTTTATGTGTGAATGTTTAAAGATGGTGGAACAACAGTCTAGTTAATCTGAATCTTGCGTACATTACATTTTTCATGGTTTCTGCGAAGGTGGTGTGATAACAGTCATTAGGGTAGCCGTGGGAGGAAACTGAGTCTTATTAGAGAAGCATGGAGATTCATTGGAAAAACAAGCGCTTTCATTAACAGGTGTGAAGCTATGCAAATACATAAACACACCCTGGTAGCCCACCGTCCTCACACCTGGATGTGAAAAACGGCTGCTTATTAACACACCAACCCTGCAATTAGTTTAGAGGAATCTGATTCAATTAAAGTGGACCAGAATGAACGTGCAAATGTCCAGATGCATGTGCACATGGATAGATGTGATGTGGAAAATAAAGATGCCAAACTGATCAGGTTCAAAGAAACGTTGGGTGATATAGGCAGTAGAGCTGATTCGTCTGTTTGGAACTTCGTCTCTCAGTGTTTCTCCTTATTTAAGAGTGACAGAAACCTGAACTAAAATGGTAGCAAACACTTCATTTATATAGGTCATTTATTTATCATTTTACAGCACAAGGTTATACACCGAAAAATGTAGCGAAGTGTGAAGGAGCTACCGGCCGCTGTGTCTACATGTGCAGCGTTTGCCATAGCGCTATTTTAGTGAAGCTGAGTTAATATGTTTTCAAAGTAATATTTAAATGCAAAAATATGATACAGAAAAAATGTCTCAAAACTTGTAATGATCCTAACAATTAACATAATAAGCAGTTAATAGTTAATGCTTTACATTTTCTATTCGAGCTCTTTGTTATGATACTGCCATTTTCGAGTCTTTGTTTATACTACTGTTTGTTCTTTGACTCATCTTGTTTTTAATGAAACCAGCACAAGTACATGGCAGCTACAGTGAGGTTTGGAATCAGATGGATCAGAAGACAGTTTCCTGTCCTGACACATTTAATGCATAACATGCTTCCAGTGAGAGTTCTTGAATGGGTAGATTTTTGAAATGTGCCAAGAGTGGCTCCCCGCTGAGCAGTAAGCTAGGTCTTTGATGTATCGCGCTGTAATGTGGTTGTTATCCATAATCGGCTTGAATTCAGGAGGGCCACGGCTGAAAGAGAGGTACAACGGTAACATGTTCTTGTGGTACATTAAAATGTTACCGTCTTCCCATTAAAAATCCTCCACCCTTGTCCACTGCGACCAGAACTAAACACCCTGAAAACACTTATTGCCGAAGCACTGGAAAATATGCATTCACAAAAACACGAAGATTAAGTAAAAGCCAAAAAACTGATGTTTTTATAGTTTTCCGACAAGATAAAGTATAATATTAGTAACAGAAAATTATATATCATTTAAATCCTGTGAACCCGTAAGATGATGCTTAAATGGAGTTTCTTGATGCTTATGCAAATGTACTTTTTCTGCACGTTTGTGATACCAAAAGTTTAAACAAGAAATAATCCTGACGCTATCACATTAAGCTGTGATGTGAAAGGTGGGAGGCAGACAAGAGTTTGTGATACAATCAATGTAGGGCTTGCAAGGAATATGGAGATGATATTTTGCATTGCATGAATAACAATCAACAGTTGAGGGAACAAAGAATTGTTTTGAAATATGAACCCTATTACGCACTAAAATGAGACCCCTAGTAATGGAGTTTTAATGTTGCACCACGAAGCAGTGAATTTTCTGGAAAACAAAGAAGTTACTTGGACCATAGAAATCTTAACACGTAACAATCCAGGGACATCACGATTTGTTTTGCTGTCATTCATCTACCAAATAATACGGGTGCTTTCCAAAATCAAAAGCCATACCACTGCTGCACATTTGTGCTCATCCATACGGTTCAACAGATCCTAATCTACATTACCTGTAATGCATATGCTGTAATAAAGACATTTTGATGATGCAGTTAGAACTCCTAAAACAGTCTGATAGGCTTCCTAGTAAAAAATAAATAAAGTTAAGCACCCAGGTTGTGATTGTTGCTCTAGAGATCTACAATATTATTACCATCTAGCCTGTGCTTATGGTTTTAATTTAGCAGTGATAATTTGCTTGTGCAGGCCTCCACTGATTAGAGTTCTTTGTTGCACCAACAGTTTTTAATATAGTGTGAATTACCCACTGTGCTTGTTTATACCACCCGAACAGGACTGAAAATTTAGCAGCGAGCCTATTTGAAATTAAAGATGGTCTAGAAACCAGAGAGACAGACTGAGAGAGAGAGAGGTCTGGTGGAGAGAGACAACCAGACAGAGGGAAATGGATGAGATTGTGGGTGTGGTTGAGGGGGGGTTGAGTGTTTGTAAAGGAGAGTAATCAAACTGCAAAAAAGACCAAAATATAATATTGAATGCAGCTGACTCTCTGACATTAGCTAGACTATAATAGTAAGGTTTGAGAGGCCATCCTCATTGATGCTCGCAAGAGTGAATGGAAGTGTACTAGTTATGCGTCATTACAGGGGGGAAAGCTGTTCACTTCCTGCTGGGAAGCGATGCCCTCTGCTTTCACACTAAGCGGAGTAGTTCACAAAATAACAGCATACCAAGTGTCTGTCCCCCTCTCTTTGACAGAGGGCTCATATGAAGTGCCCGTGGAAAAGGATACGCCTCCATTTAAACTTAAAAGCAGGCATCTAATTCACAGCTTACAAGAGAGCAGTCATAATAGCGCGCAGTTAAAAGATGGCAGAGGAGGAAAGGCGTCAACAGTACATAAAAATGCACAATTACAATGGTAAAACATGCAATTTGATGTTTTTCAACTAAAAATGGCACATATGCAACATTTTAAATTCAATTATGAGACAAGACACAGAGTGTAAAAAAAAAGAAGAAGAATTTGGTTCTCTTTTCACTCTGTGTGAGCAGGCACAAGGTTGCCCTACGCATCATCAATCTGTATTGTGAAGACCTCCTGAGGTTTTTTTCATCAAGGTCTTATCCACTTCAGAGGTTCAACAGATTAGCGATCCACTGGGGTGCAATGGCTTTTCAGCGCCGTGCTTTACGTCCAATTTGAAGTGTCTAAGAGCATTCTTGTCATTAGTGTTTACTCGAGACTGTTTTTTAGAGAGCCCAGACTGAGTGTGACATTAAAGACAAATAAAACCACATCAGCCGTGTTGATCTTTTCGAAGGCTCTGGAGAAACAGACCCAACATTTTATCTTGGCAGACAGCAGTTTGAGAGGTTATAGATAGGCCAGCTTGCCGACGCTATTATTTACCAATGGAGCAGAATGTCAGCCCTCCTATATACCTCTTTGCTTTTCGCTCTGTATTGTTTGCTCCCTGTCTTTGTGAAAGGGGGCACTTTATGGAGGTGAGCGGTGGGAGAAAATATTTCTATCTTACCATCAATGGATCAATGGAGATGTGTTTACCTGTCTAGGGGCACAATGCTCACTCAATAATAATGGATATTAAACAGCTTGTTGACTGAGTGCTTTGTCCTGGTCACTTGTCAATCCCTTTAACACTGCTGGCCAGTGGCGGGACACACACTACTGCTGTGGGGATACCACAGACACCTCCAGCAACCAGCGTCTGTCAAACTGTAGGCTGAGCTGTTCATGGACGCCCCTCCCTCCCCTTGCTGGACAAAAAAGGACATGTCGGGTCAATGAGATTCTCAGTAATTACACTGAAAGGGGTCATTTTCAGTGCACACTCTGAAGCCCTTTAGGTTTAAATGGTAGGTTGGAAGGTGCTGGCCTCTGCACACGCTCCCTGATCAGTCTGAGTAAGCAGACTTGCTCAAGTTTCTGAAAGGAAAGATTTATCGGCACAGAATGTATCTTTAAAACAATATATAATCCTCACTACAGAAGACGGCCCATCTCTTTAGATTAGAACTTTTGATTAATGGTGCTAACATGGTGATCAAACCATTAAGATTTCAGTAGTCACCAATTATTCCTCACATAAACTCAACTTTACAAATGTTAAGCTGTAGGGAAAGTATTAATATGTTGCCAGAATCATGATCAATGACAGATACCTGCTGAATATTAGCGCAGTCAGCTAAATCCTCGACCCCCCTCCAGTTAGACAGAGCTCAGAATGAACCATCTCTTTGTTTTTAATCTTGACTCCTTGCCTACTCCATAATCCAAACTGTGTAATAACTGTCTCTCATGTGGAGCGGATTTTTAGCTCATACATCAATAAAACAGAAACCCACGGTCATTTTGTGGCTGTTGGGCTACTTTGGGGAATGCAGCGTCTGGCCTTCTAGCCGCTGCAAAGTGGTACGATGGGAGCAGCAGAATGAAAAGGCTGGGTTTGTTTTACATAAAGGCTGCAGCCATCAGGACTCAGCAGGACAGGCGGAGAGTGGCTCTCTGGGCCCGATAAATCATGACCTGCATTCATTCATTCAGCACATTCAGACCCAGACACACAATTCTCTCCCAGCCAGCTCTGCTGACTCCTCATTTCTGCTCCTGTTTAATATGTGACCTTATGCTAGGATTTTAGTTTTCCCGTTCAGGGGGGAGAAAAAGTGAGATGGCTGACAATAGAGCCGTGAGATGCTAGTCTGGGATTAGCAATACTGGGTGAAAACATAAGATGAGAGAAGATCTTTACTTTATTTCAAAAAAGACAAACTACACATTTAAATTTACAGTGTATCAGAAATGTTCGCCAACTATTAGTGTATATTTTTCCTTTCTTTCAGGTGAATGCACGGCGCCCTTTAGGTTAAATGGAATTCATAGTAGTGAGTGACAGGGTTTGAATAGGCTGGAGAAAATGGGGAGGTAAAAGGGGCATTAGGAGTAGCTAAAGAGGTGGGGGTTGGCTAAAGACTGACACCATCTTCTGCGTGTGACACGAGCACACAAATACCCACACAGATATTCAATAAAGGGTCAAGGTACAATCATTTCAATACGTTTGTGGTGTGTGTGCTTGCGCGTGCGTGTATATGCATGTAATGTGCAAAAAAACCCTTTTCACTCATTGTTTCAATGGCTGAAAAGCTCTGCAAGACTGAAGACTCAAAGCTGTTTTAGCTACTGGTTACTCACACACACAAGACATCAACACAATTTGGTGTGACTACCGAAAAAAAAATTTAAATGGAGAATAAAAAAGAAAAATGGAAAAACACTTCACTTAGAAACAGCGGTCGAAGTCGTTCAAGTAACAGCTTTAGAGCTCACTACTTTTCTTTCTCTGTATTGATGGAACATGGGCAAAGCGGTCAGGGCAGAGGTTGGTGATGGTAATTGTTTGTTAGTTTAATGCTCAGTGAGCTGTGTTTACTTCCCACACAGCATTGGTTAATTATGTCCTCCGAATGAAGGCAGAGCTGATTACCACATGACAACCGGACTTACAGTTCCTCACTAGTCATTAGCATCGTGTGATGGCAGAGAACATGTGAATATACTCGCCTTTGTCTGACTTTGGCCAGGGATAATTGTGTCTTGTGCCACAGAAATCACCTCAGCAGCACTCTTAGCAAATTAATGATGCCTATGAGACAAACAGAGGGAGAAATTTAAAAAATGCTACTGTCAATAACTCCTGACAGATGTTTAGTTTTAAAAATACTTTGAAGGAACAAACATTTCCTTGGATGGAGCTAGTAACCATGGCTGAGTCTTAAATAAATATGTTACAGTGTAAGTGCAAGTGTTTAGGACTGGTAGACTTCTGGATTCCTCACACACTAAACAGAGAGCAGTCTGTGATAAGCAAAGGCTTCCATTGTTATTAATTTGTTATTTCTCCTCTGTTTGGTTTCTGGCTGGATTATCGTGTTGAACCCACAGTCCAAATTCCACTGTAAACATTAGCAATTAATCTTCTCACCGGCTCTCCCCCCTCAAATTACTGTTTTACATAAAGCTGATCAAATTAAGTTGTTTGCAGTGGCCAAATTCTGTTGTCACTTTGTCTGGAAATGCTACAACAGTCATTTACTGATAGACAGTTGTGCTTTTCTTTGTTACAGTAACTAACCATCATCAGAATGAGTGGTTTTTCTTTCTCCTCTTGCATATCTCATGCCCTGAACCAGAATGGGTGTGCACAACAGAAAACAGCCAGTCCGATTTATATTCGAGTAATCCTTTAATTGCTTCATGGCAAAATGTCTATACCATATTAAGTAATTCAATACAGCCAGTTAATGGAAAGGCAGGGAGAGATATCATGTTTTGCATAAAACCTTTAAAGCCACTGCTTCACAACATGGTCTGCCTCTCTCATTTTGATCACATTGACATATTCACATCCGAGGTAATCCCCAATCTATTTTGGGGCTAGGACTGAAGATGATCACACTCTCTGAGAAGGCTAGTGCATGTTACTATTCAAAACCACTGTTACAATCACATGATGTTTATATAAATGCCACTTTTGTTGGACTGGGTGGATCAACATATAGAATACAATAATTCCTCATTAAAAACCAGAGGTATGTAAACAACCAGTAACCAGTTTACATCACATATTTATTTTTTCTCTCATCTTTTATCTATGTAAAATCTGACAAATATTTAAATGATTGGGTTGAATTTTTCGCGCTACACCCTGATTCATAATCTAGCGTCTTTGACATGGGTTAGGTCAGAACGCATAACTAATGTGTAAATAAATGCAATCACAATGTCACATATGGTTCATCAAGTAAAACATTGCATTTAGATTTTCGTGGCACAATTGGGATTATTGTGACAACACTAGAACTGGAAATTGTATATCTTAAGTATTCCTATATGTTTTGAAAAAAACTATCGGTTAGTCATTTGCAGGCCCCTTGTGATGGCCTGAGGGACATTTAGAATACGTGAAGACATCAGGAACCTTATTGACTAATGCCTGGAGGAGTATCTTTACCTAGCAGCCATTTTCCGCAAATGACTGACAAAAACAAAGACTATATGGGTGGAGCGTCTTAAAAAGCATCTGACCTGCATCTGCATAGCAAACCCTGTCATTTCATTATGAAAGTTTTGACAATATTCAAAGAGGACATGATGGAAAGCAATAAACCGTGAATGCTGTTTGAAGATGTGTAATGCTCTCCTGGGAGAAGGCTGTCTTTAGTGGTGGACCTTTCCTAGCTAACATCATTCAGAGGGACTGGTGGGCCCGAATGTTTTGGAATCAGCTTTTCAAATGTATGCGTGTGGTGCATAATGAGCTCCAATTAAATTGTTCATTCTTCACTTAACATATAAAGCTCAGTTTCCCTTGTTGTATCGGGGGAGGATGTGTTTTGGAAAAGGTTTTCTTTCTATCTATACAGTATTGAGTGTATATATAAATGTGTTCAGGTATTTATATGCTAAAGTATATAGAACTCAAATTCCACCATGAAGATACGCCCATATTTGCTGAATTTAGAAGTGATCCTTCAAACACAAGTCAATGGCATGTTTGATCAAGGCTTTAAATAAAACTAAAGCAGAAAAGGCAGACAATGGACACTGTGAGACCAATGGCTTGTTGACACCATTTGACTGTTGGCACATAAACCGTCCATTGTCAAGGCCAACAGGTGGCCATTGGCTGCACTGATCACCATGTGAAACAAGCTTAGAGCGAAGGTCCAGCCAAGCTTTCTCATCAATGGAACTCCTCCGGCCCCTGCAGGACTCGGGGTCTCAGAGGTCGCAGCTACGGGCACCCTGGTCCAAAGCTAAGGTCAGTAGGGCCGATTCAGGTTTATACTCCAACAATAGGGTGCGGACGCAGAGAGCGAGACTTACTAGTCAGATGGATTACTAAAGAGAGCTCCCTCCGTTTGTTGTTCGTTGTCTAATCCTCTGGGAACAGAAAATGGTCAGTGTTGCCCTCTAAATAAACTAAGAATGCCATGCAACTGAGTTAGAAGTGATTTATATGGGAATCAAACCTGTCAACCTGTCTGTAGGAGCTAAGATACCTGAGCTGGGTTAATACTTAACACAAGGGGTTAATGGCAGTTGATTTATAGTTCAGAGTTGGATTTCAACCATTGATAGCACCATGACAACACTAGACAGATGTACTTGATCAGTCTATATCTTGTGCATCTGTGCTTTAGTTATGTTCCCCAGACTGTGTTTACACTTGCCTACACATTTCCTTTATGATATAGAGCGACGGAGGGTTACGCACTTTTAGAACTGGAGTTACTTCCAAATACATTTCACTGTGTTTTGCTGGATCACTGTGCCATTGTGGCACTGTTTCATTCGTGGCGAGCAGAAGGTTTGCAGTGGAGATGGCTTACCTAGATGTGTGTTACTGAAAAGGAGCTGGTCATTTCTTCATATCGCTTAATGCTGTTTTCACTATCGATCATTTCCATCAGCATCATAAACCTGTCGGGGAAAACACAAGCAGCAGTTTTTGCGTTCTTCAGATTGCATCTGCAGAGCCTCGATGTTACATTTTTGAGGTGGTGCACGTCGTTTACTCCGGTCACTACATGTGTAGGCTCGCAAGCTAACCCCTTAACGCCCTCTGATTGTGTAGGCCATGTTTTCGAATGCAAAGACAACGTATTTTAGTAATTATTTTACAACAATTTCTCTTTATACTAAAAATACTAAATGCTTACCCAAGAGCTTTATTTGAATGTACTGATTTTTCTGGCTTGCACAATTTTTGTAGATTAAAGGTAAAGATCTTAGTCCACAGTGAATAAGGAAGGACAGGGAAGGCCAAGAAGACAATGGATACAGGCCAGGGGACAAGGATCTCATATTGAGCTTGTGATTGCACTCAGGGTAGACAATAAGTAAGATTCATTAGATCATTTTTTACTTGCGTCTGCCAAGATCTGGAATGAAATGTTAAATGTTTCATGGGCTAAGAAAAGGGCAGAATTTGTCTTTGTGTTTGCCATCAGAGAGAGAAAGAGAGAGAGACGAGGGAAAAGTGAAGAGAGGGAATATGATAGAAAGATACAAAACAATGAAAATAAGAAACGATGGGATGAAACAGAATGTGAAGGGAATACCGGGAAGGCAAGAGAGAGTTTGGGAAGGAAGGAGGACAAAAAACACAAGGGAAGGAGTGAAGAGGGAGAGTAAGTGGGTAAGGGAGTCAGGGGGAGCAAGGAAAGGAGGGAGCATGGCTGGGTGTTTGGGGCTGTCTGATGGATGAGGGTGTAGTGGGGTTGGTGGGGGCGGTGTCTCCTGAATGATGATGGCCTAATATCATCATCCCCCTGTCAGGCCTAATAGGCTTTCCTTGGTAGAAATCACTCACACAGAGCCGCCATAATACCCAGGGCCCTGACAGCATCATCCATCCACTCAAGCCAAGCGAACGTCTCCAAACTAATAAGGAAATATATGGTTCAAGGAGATCTGAAAAATTAAACAGGTAGCTTATGAACAATTTGTTTCACAGGGATGTTTATTATATTTATCGAATGTTGTAGCGGTTGAGGTGTCTCTTTCGCTTCGGTTTCATGTTTGAGACATTGGCTCAGAGCATGATTTGCTGACAAGGCAGGTCTGTAAAGTACGAAATAAACACCCTCTCCTACACCTCTTCTACCTCAGGGCTGGCCTTGTCCTCCAGTGTTGCCTGGCCTTACTTTTGTCATTCCTAAGCAAGACAGAACAGCTCCTTCATCTTGGTAAAGCCATATTTTCCGCCGTTGTTGAATTTAACAATATGTGCAAGCAGGAAGGGAATAAAAATACTTTTTTGAATCCTTAATCCCCTGATCTAACAGTCCATTGTTCACATCTTCTAAAATATTCTAATTTTAGCAGCAGAGAGTCACCCATTCCTGTTTTCCTCGCAGCAAGCCTATCTACAGTACACCTGTCATTGCTTTCCCTCTTGCAATGGCTGATCACAGCACACTTTAAACATGGTTACTCTCCTCTTATCTTTTCCCATACCCTACCGATCCTGCTATCTCCAATCGCTGCTTTAATCATGTGACACCGTCCCAGCAACCCCCCCCCCCACCTCTTCCTTCTACATCCACAAGAGAAAACTGCTGCCATCAATAACGACAAGAACTTTTTCAAAGTCTGCTCTTAAAAGCCCCTGTCCCATCAAAATGGTCAGATTTCATTATCGATTGTGCGCTATGAAAAAGAGACTCTCTCGCACATTAGGCAATCATTGTTTTGGCTTCACTTTGAGAAGATATACATACATCTCTAATATGGCAATACTACATTTACATCACAAGTCCTCCACTGTGTTTCTTATGCATATAAAGTAATAATCTACACTCTTTCTGACAGTCAATATTTGATGTTGGAGGGGGATGGCGTGGCCCTTATACACATTCACAAACACACATTCTTCTGAGTTATACTTTGCATATAAGGATACTCAGCAGTGCTACCACTAACTCAAAGAGTAGGAATTAATCAGAGATTTTGTGAGCAAGGGTATCTTTATTGCTATTTGATACTGTAATTCTTGTTTTGGGAATCTGTATGTTGTTTTGTAGTCAAACATGGCAGCTGATGCTTCTACAGAGATATGGCCATAGATTAATTAATAGCCAGTTGCCTGCTTTTTGGTTAACATCTTATTTTAAATGAACCTCTGTGTATTCAGCTGCATCTCAATCGTGGTCAGCTTTAATGCTGACATACACTCATCTGCAGCCATGTTATCATTGTACATGTGGCATACAGTCCACCCTCCATACGCCCCTCTCCAGTTGTAGGTTGAACCTGCAGCATGAAGGGTGTGTGTTAATAAGAGAGGGCTTGGTGAGGTGCGTTGCGAGGCCATTGTGGTCTCCACGCTCGCTGGTTTTCTTTGTGCCATGAAAGCCTGGCGATACAGTAACAGCCAGAGGCAGAAAGGAGCTGTCTGTCGTCGAGACGGCTGGTAACACTTGTTTCACCCACCCTTCCAGGGGGCCGTGGAGAATAGAGGAGAGGCAGCTGGTAGGCTTAACAGGAAATGCAATGGTAGCAGTGTCAACAGCTGCCCCCATGGCCACGCAAGCCAAACGGTCGGCAACAACAGCCCATATGAAAAGCTATGTGTTTGGATAGCTGGGGGGATTTGGTTCATACTGTATCTCTGTGTAATGCTGCAATGCCAAATGAGTGCCTTTGTGTGGTTTCTCATTAGAGCTTTATACTCGGAGCTTAGTCATTTCACAGGTGATGACAACGTGGACGCCAGTGAATGTTGAGTAAACAAGACAAAAACAACAGCTGAAGGGGAGCAGACCTCTGCTGAAGTGAGAAGGGCCGCTGCTTTGTAACCTTTTAAACGCAAGATTATCAGTTCAGTCCATTGTTTTCTCACGCAAGCCTGAAACAATATCATATTTAAAATTTTCATTTAATAATTTTGAGATAATAGAATAGTACAAGTATAAAATGACAGAATTTTTTTTATTGTATAGGACATGAGTTGTCCCCATACGTATTTGCATAAGACATGCTGCACAGTTTGTGTAAAGTGGAGATAAGGGCATGAAAATTCCCATTCCCCGTGGCTGTTATAGTGACCTCAAACTCAGGTCAAGATGACCCCCTGAGGAGTCAATAAATCACGATGTCACCTCTGCTGCCCAATCCCCTCTTGCTATCACTAACTTTGAGTGTCCTTTGCATTCTTTCACTTCCTCTGCTCCTTGCTTGACCCCCCCGTCCAAACAAACCGCCTGTCAGCACCACAGCGACAGGTACGACAGCTCCAGCTCAACGTGAGGAGTGATCTCCCCCAAAAAGTAACACTCTCCCCGTCCTCGACTTTCTGTCTCCAGCACTCTGTCTCTTCTCCCTCTGCCTCCTCTGTCTCTCAGGAACAACTCAAGCCTCACTTTGGATGTTTTTCCCTCCCTTCATTCCTTTCTCTAAATCATAGTTGAGCTGTGAAAATATGTAATTATCACATGTACACTAAGCTATTTGAAGATGGAATTTGTTTTTAGTCTATATCCAAATTCCATGTGAGAGTTTTCAAATAAGAAACATGGGGGGTAGCAGTATAAATTCCAGTCTACAACATCAGAGTCTTTATTTAAGTCTTAGTTACATCTAATTTGCCAGGAGCTTTAATTCACCCTTACAGGATCATTGTTGGACATACATCTTTGAATCTTGTGGTATTATCTACCATTTGCTAACTTTAATACCTTGCTGAGATTGCTCTGCATTAGAGCTTATTCTATGTCTGACTTGAAGATTTGGCACTCCTTTTATGTACAATTCATTACATTAATATGAAAGACTCATTGAGGTCATCTTGGAATGAATGCAGCAATCAGTTTACATTCTTAGTCATCATTAGATGAATAAATATCAATGAGATTACCTCATAAGCCTTGGGAAGTTCCCCCCGCGACCCCACCGCTACCAAGTCTTTTCAGACATGGAGGAAGTATTAAAGGGCTATTTCAGTTAGCGTGTAAAATCTTAGCTGTGAAATAGCCTCGATTTCTGAGCCTGGGCGAATTATCCAAGATCTTTTTCATGTTGCAAGAGAGACCAAGGCGCCTTCTCGTTTGGAGCGAAACATGGTTCCGATAATAGTAAAGGGGAAGGACAACAGACAGTGAAATCTGCTTTCAATGACCTTAAATACCTTATCAGCACCTTTGAAGCCAGGGCGAGGTGATTGGCAGGTCAATTTGTGATAGTATCGGTCGATGTACTTGCTATTCTTAATGCTTTTTGCCACAGATAAGTCTGCTTAATATGAAAACTGTCATAATTCACCCTTTTTTTCAGTAATATACATTTTCTTGCGGAATCATCAATCCGGTCACCTGTCAGAAAAGACGTGTCAGGATTCCCATTCCACAATCCGCCCTTGTGTGATTTCACTTTATGGAGCTTATCCCACACTATGAAGCAGTTAGGATTATTCCTCTGGTATGTTGAATCAAAGTTAGTTTTTCCCTCCCTGAGATAGGAAGAGCGAGCGAGGCGCCCGGCCCACGCAGTGTGGATGTATTCACTGTGTCCGCTTTTTGTCCAGTCCCCTGTCAAACCCATCACAGTCCTGTCCCCTCTCAGTCGGTAGTTTCCTGTGTAAATTAACAGACTCAGCGGTGAAGTAGATTCCAATTTTGAAGCAAAGTAGAGTGTGCAAATTAGCCATGTTTTTTAATTAAGCCCAGTGCATAGTGCGAAGGCAGAGGGCCCTATTTTTCCGGATGGCCCAGGTGCAAATTTATTCTCTGGGGAAGCGCTGCGATGTCCATCCTCCAGCCGAGTCCCATACTTGCCCTAATCAGTCCCCAGCTTGAAAAATGTCCATGTTTTGGCACTCTCTTGCTGAGAGACACCGCTGAGAGTGGTCAGAAATTATTCATTATTTGAGGGCCTCATTTGTAACATTTCCATTAAAAGTTGCCACCATGCAGACAGGCTCAACATTAGATTTTTGACAATTATAGTTGCCGGACAAATGTATCATTCGGTCTTTTAAAGTCAATTGCCTTCTCTGTAGAGGCCCTTTACGTGTGGCATCTTTTTAGGAGTCCTCTGTCATGCCAATTCCTTTCATTTACTTCATGTACGCTGTTCTCGGATGCTGTCAGGGTCTCCCAGTGGGGTGATATTCTGAAAATGTAAACATTTTTGAGGTGTTATGAAGATATTAACAGTAGAGCTGAAATCCCTAATTTATTAGTCAATAGGTGGAACATTTATTGCAGATTATTTTGATGATCGAGGAGTTGTCTCAGTCGTTATCTAAGCAAAAATAGAGAAGAAATGCATAACATTCTCTGGTTCCAACTTCTCAAATGAACATTTGTTGCTTTTCTCTGTCATACATCATTGTAAATTGAATATCTTTTAGGTTTTAGAATTTTGGTCGAACAAAACAAACACATTTGAAGACGTCATCTTGGGCTCTGGGAAGTTGTTATGGGTATTATTTCACTATTTTTAGATATTGCATAGACTAAACGATTAATCTGAAAATTGTCAGATTAATAGTGAATTTATGGATGTGAGGACATGAAGTATTTATGGATTTAGTGAGAGAGGACATGAAGTTAATTGGTGTGAGTGAAGAGGATGCAGAGGACAGGGTTAGATGGAGGCACATGATTCGCTGTGGCGACCCCTGAAAGGGAGCAGCCGAAAGGAAAAGAAAAGAAGAAGAATAGATAATTAAAATAATCTTTAGTTGCTGCCCTCATTAACATCACATTATTTATTTGAAAATTGTATTTGTTGTGGCCTTCCATTCAAAACAAAACCCCTCACTGTGAATAATTAAGTTATTTATGATTTAGGTTCAGAAAAGGCATATTGAGCAATGAAATTCTACATCCAATTCTGGACTTGGTGGGACCTGAAATATCAAAAAAAGCAGTTTCTCTTTTGGGTGACAATTGCGCCTTCTCTTTAGGTTGCACACATTGCTCTGTGGGGGCTTGAATCAGACAGAGAATAGCCACAGATAATGAGCTGTCTTTAATCATGGGAGACAGTACTTTGAGATGCTTTGCATCACATTTGCAGAGAAGAGAAAGGGGGGGTCTAATTACTGTACTGCAGAAAAATCACACAGCTTCCTGTCCATTGGAACTGATGCCGAGTCCTAACCAACCTTGACAGGAAGTGACAACAAAGACTTTTTCTGTTCGGAACACCACAAAACAAAGGAAAGTAAAAGACAACAAAACTGAAGACATTTATGATTGGAGGATTTAGATTAATGAATCCTTTTCTATTTCAGAGTGGAGGCACAGTGATTCTCATTTGAGCTTATCTTTGGAAATACAGATTGTACAACTATGTATGCTGATCAGATACAATACACTGCTTACAGTTGATAGCACATACCATATACTTTATTGATGTTTTAAAAATGCAATTCTTGACAGCTTTGTGCAAACATTTCCAATGCATACCAGTGATACGCCCCTTCCTGCTGACAGCATATAGATGAAACCGTGTACATCAAAATAGATGTGCATCAGAATGTGAGCTGAAGTTGACTTTGACTCAAACCAGGTTCTGACTGAAATTGACTGGAGAGGATTCTTGTCAAAAATGCTCAGACACAGTCAAGAAGCAGTGAATACATTTCTGGATTGGTGACAAAACAAAGCACATGTCCTGTACTTCCTCAGCGTCTCAAACACTAATTGCAAATGACACCTTAAGATGTTTTAAAAAAATGAAACATGAGTCATATCATTCCTGTGAGGTTTTTAAACTCCGTCAGTTCATGAAATCCAAATTTACATCAGGCCACACTGATAGACTCTTCTGTATAATAAAACAATCTCGATGGTAGAACCCACCTTTCTTCCTCATCACCATGTACATTCCATTAAACTGAAATAGCTGCCTGAGATAATTCCTCCAGTCCCTCCACTATTTCATCCTTGTCCATATCCATAAGCAGCAAAAAAGGATTTGTCCCATAACCCTGTGTGATCATTTGCATCTAAAACGATATTCGACATTTGTTATTCCATCAATCAATACCATCTCTCCCATTCTCTGTGCGCATAATGTCAGAGCCTGCATGCAAAACGCTTAACAATAACATGTATGTTATACAAGAAGCCATATATCATCCCTGGACGCGTTTACATCCTGTTAACAATTTCTCAGGGCAGATTAGAGGGCGCTGCGACAGCAGCCCAGATCCCATGAGAGGTGGGCTTTGGGAGCTGATAAGGCCAGCCATAGGAAGGCAGGATTAATACATATGACCAGGACACATGGAGGCCCTTTGATTATTCCAGCAGAAAAACGGTCCTATCCCATCGGCCCCTGCGTGATTAAATGCAGCCCAAGTGTGGACAGGGAGGCAAAGGGATGGTGAGATAACCGATTTTATTTATGCAAGCTGGTTAGCCTGGCAGATCACGTCTGAGGATTGTTGATGCTACAGGGGTGAGGGATCACACCAGGGGAGCTCACCCCTGATCACACACAGGGCTGCTTTAGCTGTCACTTTTCCACCTTGCCTTCTTCCCTTTGTAGAATATAGATCAAGCATTCCCAAAATATTTAATGCGACAGATTTCAAATTGATTTGCTGCTCAGGAAACAAATTGGAGAAGATCTTTTCCCATAAAGTAGTGTTTAGGTGGAGAATCAACATTAGAACATTAGGTATAGTCAAACCTAAATATTTTGTCTTATTATATTGTCTTATGGAAGAAAATAGAATAATTTCTCCTATTGTCAAGGAACTTCCTCAAGTACCCGCTGAGGTTGATGGCCCTCAAACCTGAACAAACTCCTAATGGAAATACAAGGAAGCCACATAAGGTTAAGGTTTAGGAGCAGCTGAACATTAACTTATTTAAGCTCCCACTGTACACACACAGTGCCTAACCCTAACCCTAACGTTAACCTAGTTCTAACCCTAACCCTAAAACCAAGACTTAATCCTCAAAGAGCCCTTCAAACTTGTGGGGTCCAGCATTTTGGCCCCACAAAGCGGTCGGGACCCCACAAGTATAGTGGGATCCTGGTTTTTGGACACAGTAACACCCCCCCCCCCCATATTATTTGTCCAATATTAAGAAGTCCAACTATGCAGCCTACATCCTTCAGAACTTCAGCAAGTTTTTGCAGTAATTGTAGTTCACATTAGATTCTGTACACAAGCGAGGATTACCTAATTAACTTCTTCAAAAACATGTACTCATTATAGATGGAATTCCTTTTGGTAGTTAGAGTGTGCTTAATTAATTCATCGTGTTAATGACCCATTAATGGTGGTGCACAAGAAATTCTAATGAGCCACCTTAATTAAATATTATCTCACTGTTTAATCAATGCGTTTAATTATTCACATGATATTTTCTGTGGAATCAATTTGGTCCTGGGTCGCAGGAGCAAAATGCTGATTGTGTGCTCCCTCACTGATTCATTACTGAATTGGTCATTCAGTTCAAAATCCCCATTTAATCATGGGGGAAATAAGCCATTTGGCTCAGATCCATACATTTTTGTGTAAGAGAGTAATTCTGATCATTTTGATATCAATTTTAATTGACCCCGGGTCACATTTTACATCTGTTTGAGAGACATGTTTTAATTAGCGATATGAGAAGTTGCAGTTACACTGTCATGGTCACAGTGTGTTCCTAGCCATTAGCGAAGATAAATGGTAGGAATCCATGTATTTTCATGTATTAATGGACAATATACCGGTAGTTTTCTCATTGTACAACATGCAATGTTATGTTAATGACATGATATTTTGTATTTCTCTCAGATTTTAACACAGTATGGCTCCACGATGGAAAATCTTTATGCTCCTTCACAGACAAGCCGAGGACAAATGGACATGTGGTCTCCCAGACACATCTGCATGCATATTCACAACTATGTGTCATTTTTAGGGGGAAACACATCTGTGAAAGAGAATGTAAGTTCTCTAAAATAGGATTCATTGCCATGTCATCACCAAGTTGCTCTCCATCTCGAGTCAGTGAACCTCTGCTCTTCCTCCCCCCCCCCCTTCTCCAGAGCAAACTGGACGACCTCAGTCATCATCCTCGTTTTGGCTCAAATTTGGTGGGATCAAAGGTGGCCAGCTGGGAGTGGGCGGGGAGCAGATGGTTGCATGCTCAGGGGGACTAGGCAAAGGCCCTTCAGGTTTTAACACCTCCTCTCCCCTGGGTTCCCGGGTGGGGGGGATCCGGCTCGGGGAATCTACCTGAGCTCAGTGGCATGACCAGCAGGCTTCCACTGCACCACCCCCTGCTTTGCTCACATATGGCGCCAGGCACGGGGGCCTTGAGCTGGGGTTCTGACCTGATGAAAATAAACTGTTGAAGGGCAGGGCAAGGTAAGCCTCACTCATTGGGATGAGTGCACGAAAAAGAATCCATTCATTAACAAACCAAGAATGAACTATGAATTCGGGGTTTTATGGTTTAGACTTTGACATGTACTACCCAAAAAGTTATATTGTTGACCAAAACATATTGTAGGGCTATATTTTCATAGAACAGAAATTATAAAAAAAAATTTCTGAAACATTTTGAAAGGGATTAGATGACTCTTTTTTAAAATGTCAGTACTTTTACCTCTTTACCTCTGGTAACCCGCTGTTGTGGGCTCTCTGTGGGCCAGGCAATGGCTGGTTACAAAGACTGCAGGTGCTGGGGCAGATTAATCCCTTGCCAAATCAGCTCCGCCTCAGCAATCTCAAAGTTCCAGGAAAGGACCCTGCTGGGAACGTGAAGTGGTACTTGTGGTCTGGGATTATGACTTTCAGACTTGTTGGCCTTGAGAACACAAATGTAGCCTCTTGAATTAAATTTGCAGAGGGAATAAGTTCTGTGGATGGTGGGGGTGGGGGCGGGGGGTTCGGATTCATCCACCGACCAATGTTTTTTTGGGGATAACAATTTTTCCATAAATCCATCTTAAGTAGTCACATTCTCCCTGTGGCTAATAGGATCATGATGGGAATAATCTTTACAAATCTGACAGAAAAAAAGAATGTCCTGGCCTTCAACTTCTTCCTCTCGGTAAATGAACAATTTCAAGAGTCTTTCCTGTGGGACAGGGGTGGGGGGCTGGGGGACGGGGGTGGACTTACATTGGCAACGAGACAAAAAAGTAAGAGAAAAACAACATAATTTTCTCAGGAGAAGGTTTGGCAACAATTACTGAAGCTACATGGGTTACACTGTATGTCCTTATTTTATCTGCAAATGTGGGCGACTGTAATACAATTTTAAAAAATTATAAAAATAAATGAAGAAATATACTGTAGATTATATTTATGTAGAAGATGTATTCTTCAACAGTAAACTTTAGCCTTTTTTCTGACTGCTTGTGAATACAGAATAGGTTTTATTGAATTTTATAGATTCATAGAAAATTAGTCATAAGGAAAATACAAGTGACCTATAGCTCTCCAGTGAAGGCTCCTTTTAAAATAGAACTGGCATCCTGTTCATAGTGGATTTAAATTGAAATGGTGCCCGATCAGACATTTGCTCCCCATTCTCACCTTGTCACTCACACCCGCTTCTACATAGCCCCACAATATGGGCACGCAAACCTCTTATTGTCATATCAAACTCTGACAGCGCTGGGATATGGATCTGCTCTGTATTTACCCACCTGCTCCTTCGTACAAACATGTACCATTTTTAGCTTTCACAATTTCAAACAACAAAAATGACACGAGAGAGAAATCGGTAATATATTGTTGATATTGTTGGATTTTTCCCATACATGTATGACCTCTTAAAGCAAATTCAAAGTGGTGATACAATTCACATTTCATAACATAAATGTATTTTTCTTTAAACATAATATGAAACAATTGAAACTCAATCTTACTAGAGCCCAAATAATCAGAAAAGGATCTGTCTGAAGCATTTTTAAGCAAAAATGCCAAACATTCTGTGGTTGCAGCTTTTCTCAGTAACTAATAGATTAATCGAATAATCGTTGCACCTCTATATGTCTGGGTTTTGGACTTTTGGTTGGACAAAACAAACAACTTAAAGACATCACCTTGGGCTCTGAAGAATTGTATTATTTTCTATAACATGACTGTTTTCTGTTATATTACAGCCTAAACGATTAATAGTTACTATATTAAATACCATACATACTAGATAATAGAGCTATTAGTGACTAAATGATGAATTATTAAAAGTAAAGAAATCCCTCAACATTCATCCTGCTGGTATTCACAATGTTTATAGTGAAGGAATTGGCTGTGTTGTAACTGAGATCCACAACTTAACAATGGGCCACATTGCATTCTGGGACAATGGTGCCATCCTATCTTACAGGCTCTCAATGAAATCTAGGAGTTGATTTAGGTGGCATGCGTGTTTTCTCTCTGTGCCTTTTGTTTGTGTGTGTGTGTGTGTGTGTGTGTGTGTGTATGTGTCTGTGCCTGTGCATGTATATATCTGTGAGCAACCCATTGTGGCCAGACACCTGCCCACAGGCTCCTTGTCTGACTGATGAATCAGTGTCTTCAAGGTGTCTTTGAAGAAGTCTATTGTATGCCTTTGTTCTACAGTCTTAAGCATCCTGTCCTGCGTCTCCCTTTGCACACTAAAGAGAAAATAAATGCACTGCTGACACCGCCACAATGAATGGCCCGGGCCACCATCCCATCAACCATAGCTCAGAACAGAAGGAGAAAAGGATAATGGATGTTGGATCAGAGAAAAGAGAAATAAAAAATACAAGAGTATATACAGAATCTGACAATCTATTTTCCATCTACCCATCATTTCTATGAAAGAATAAATTAAAAAACTCCCCAAAAACTTTTTCTCATTTTTATTCAGTTTTCTCTTTATTCACTTCATTTGATTTCTCTCTTATTTGTGATGTCACACCTGCTATCATTCATGTGCTGCATGGTCTGTCAGGGCAGATTAGAAGCAGGGGCTTGTGCCTCGACAGCCATCGTACAGTATCAATATTGTGACGGCTGAGGAGCCGCCCGTCCTCACATCTCCTCAGAGTGCAAAGACAATTGAAAAGAGGAAGCGTCACAAACCTGACACCCAAGTCACTTCAAGGAATCCCTTTCAAGAAGAAATAAAACCTCACCTGACAAAGCAAAGCTAGCCCAGGACAAGAGTAAATAGCATCAAACAGCGAGGGTATTTCCACTTTTAACAAAAGGAAAGGCACCCGCTGGAATCAATTAAGATTCAGCAAGTGAATCTGATTATGTTCTTAAAAGTTTTATTTTGCTAAAGGAATTTTGATTAAGTTGCATGTGGTCAATGTGAGTTTTTTTGAATAAATAAAAACAGACAAAAGGAATTCTGCTTGGCTCCAAACAGATGCAGAATGTATGCACTCCCATTGAAAAGTTTATGTGATTTCAAAGGCAACCACCGTCTCATTATTGAAATAAAAAGCATTTTCTATGAGGGCTAATGCATGTTGGTATATTTTTTAAATCTTTTAACATTAGGCAGAGTTGCCTTGGATTTTTTTTAATGTCTGCCACTGAATTTTTTCATAGTTTGACCAAATGTAATAATTTCCTCTTCCACTCATTAACCCCAATTACTCTTCCAGGAGGCTATCAAAATTACTCTTTCTTTCCAGTGTTCTCATAACTCCAGCTGCTCTCCTCATCAACCAGTTTAATCTGGGCAAGTTAGACTGGGATGTAAGCCAAATGAAAAAATGTAACATGAGGTTAATCACCCTGAATACATTCTCCAAGTAGTGCAATTTGTCAATTTTTTGCCTCTTCTGTTAGTTTGCGCACAGTCCTGCCCTGCTGAATGTGTCATTAAAAGTTGGCCATTGCGTACTTTGTAGCAGATTAGTAGAGTTTGTGGCCCAGTAACCTCTGGGAGTTCCATTCACTGTGCCAATAACTTAGAGCGAAGGAGAACTGTCACTGATTTTTATGCTTTTATTTATTTTTTTAGCTTGCTGCATGTGACCAGCCAGGTTTTAACCAAATTCCCTACAAATAACATAGTTGACATTTAGTTTAGACCAACAATCTGCAGAGCCTGGTGAGGTATGCAAGCAAAGGAGCACTGTTTGTGCATCCCACTTAAGATCTCTGCAGAAAGCAACAAAGGTTTCAAAATAAAAATAAAACAAGATGAATCAAATATGGATAGAATTTGACTGAGAAAATAGGAAAAAATACCAAGCAAAAAAAAAAAATCCCAGGGTGATTAGAAGATCAGCATGCCACGGTACAATTACCATCACTTTGAATTTGAAATGGCCATTTAAAGGGCAGTAGAGCATCCTGGAAAATTAAACTGGAGCCTAATTAGCACACTCCAACCTGACAAGGGAGCAGCTTTCAGCCTGGCTGAGCAAAGCAGTCAAGCAAGAGGAAGTGACAGACTGAAGGAATGAAGGACCGAGGAGGCCCTGCCGCTCCTGCTCTGAACCCATCACACACCCAACTGTGAGACACACTTATACACAGACACGCATGTGCAAACACACACGCACACTGCTCTATCATGCACACAAGTTCTCTCTTTTCCAGACACACCCATCTTTACAGACACACAAAAATGGTCAACTATACCAAAAATGATCAACTTTACTCATCTACTGTATATCTGAAGGTTGAATGTTTCCATCTGTGCTGAATTCATGATATCATTTTCTGATATCTGTAGATTTTACAAGAGCAAGCTGTTTCTTTAGTGTACTTTATTTTCCAAACAGAATGGTGGCGCTCAAGCATATCTTATATCCCTCTCAACCTGCCAGCAGCGTTTGGGTCAGGCCTGTGACCCCTGACCCCTCACTGTTAAATTAACTCTGCCCCCAGTTGGGTGTTGTGCCAAATGTCAGGAGCGGCCTCTAATCCTGTCTCGCTGTCTGGTTGGCCACTCAGCACCAGACTACCTTTCCTGTCCAGACCAATCTACCTACATAGCAACCTCAGCTCAACTCTGCTGCAGGCTCTCCTGCACGGGGAAAGGACCACCTACTTACTCCACCTGAATATGTGGTCGTCCAACTGAGATCTTTCTTTTAAATCGCACCAACAAAATGATGCAGCAGAAGAATTTTAGTTTTGAGCTGAAACTTTTCACCGTCAAAGTGGGTGAAAAGTGGAATTGCTAAATCCTGCCGGAGGGATGGAAAACTGCTGAGGGGAGGTGAAACTAGACACTGTCAAGACAGCTATGTCTGTATGTGTGTGTGTGTTTCACCTCTGTCTTTCCTGAGCCCTGGGGTCTTTACTGCGGTCTGGTCAAAGAGAAGGAGAGCCCCATGGCTATATCTGTCACAGCACAACAGGTCGACTTAAACTTCCCCTGAAAACTTTACACAGTGCAACTGAGTTTGATAGTTAGGTGTTACCTAGATAAAGTTAGAAACAAAACGTGAAATAATTTAGAATTACAAAGACTATGATTCACGAGGAATACCATTGGTTTAATGTCATGCATGTTACTGCTGTGATGTACCTTTTTCCATATTGATTGTGGCTTGAGCAGGAGATAATTTCCGCTGGACAGATCAATCCAAACCTGTTCCAGAGACCTATGTGACCTCTCCATACCACAGTCATGGAGCAGCAACGTTGTCTGTAGGCACAGCTAATTTGATTTGAGTCAAATGTGGTGCTCAATCACTGCCTATTAGCTTAGATTTAATTAACCCAAATTGTGTTATTGTGTTTGATGACAAAGGGGTTTCTGTGCGGGAACCTCATTGTCAGATCATTGTTCTGTTGTCTCATTCAGCTCAGTCAAAGGTTGACAAAGAAAGACCAGCTGCCAATATGGACTATAGAGGGAAACAAAGGTCTTGCATTATTGTTAATGGAGGGTGGATACCGGATACCTTGACATAGAAACTGTGAATTGACCATATAGGCACAAAATGAAGAGCTTGGTTGTATATCAGAGTAACCTTTCAATGAAAATTAATCTGACAAATAAGGCATGGCATCCTGAATTGAAGGTAAATGAAAATTGGTGTCACATCAATATGTGAAATGTAGAATAAGAAATGAATTGCCTCACATCACTTCCTTTTCACATTCAACTTTTTCGGTATCTTGACTTCACTCTTGCTAATGATGCTGTACTAACAAGTAGGACAATATATATAGCATTTAGACCAGCATTTGAACTGGTCTTGCTGGCTTGTCACAGAAGTGCCCTGTATTTGAAACAAGTTTCTGTTGCAAGACAAATTAATAGGGGGAAAAAGCCGACACGTAAAGAATGAAAAGTGCAGATCAATCACCTTCAAACAAAATGACATAAATACCATTAAATTCCATAAGATCTTATTTTACCTCACTCCGCTCTTAATGCCTTTCTCTCATCTGGAGTGACATGATATTTTTTCCCTGTGACACGCTGTAATTGTCAAAGGCTGGCTGCACTTTGCCAAAGCGTATTGAGCTGCTATCTGGTTGAAGAATACAAATTCATCCTGAATCGGAGGGGCTCAACAAAACTGCTGCCAATTATCTGAAGCCCTGCAAATGATAACTCTGTGGCCACTCAAGCATAAAACAAGGAGATGAAGATGAATCTTACTCTTCCCCATCATTTCATCCCATTTAATTGACAAGCTCTCAGTCGCTGTTAAATTTAGAAGATTACAAATATGAGCTGAATCTCGAGCACCCAATCCACCCGCTCTAATCACATGCAGAAGCAGTCGCAAATTAATCTACATATTTTAATAAGGTGCCAGTAGCAGGGAAGGTGTGTGCAGACATTTAACGGATTATCATCCGCCGTCCCCCGAGTTCAGAAATTGAATAAATATCTTTCATATAAATACATGAGAACGTCGGCAGATAGTGAGGAGCTTTTCTCTTTCCAACTTGCTCATATTCTCGTCTCTTTTTCCCTCTTTTTCTCTCTCTCAGACGAACATGTGGACAAGGCTTTCAGAGGCTTTCACTTCACATGTGGTCCATAGTCTCATACTTGGGCCGATTAACAGTCCAAGCACTTATTGAACAAAGAAGATGTAATTTCCCGGCCCTGCTAATACCAACAGCTCCTGGGTTTCTTACTTGCAATGTAATCTTTATGAGCACAGGAGTGGAATATGATGGCTTTTTCACAAATTAAACCTGCTTTGGAGATGAAGAAGCCTTTGAGTATAAAAATGGCCATGTGTAAAACACTGCTATAACTTGCAGTTTTAAAAGTTAATAGGAAAGCTTATTGAGGGTTGACTCATGCCAGTGTCGAGCAGCCTGATTAAGCTGAATCCAAAGATCTCTTTCTCCTTTTTTGTCAAGAATGCAGTATTCGACTGTTCCAAAAATGTTCACAGATTAGCAGCAAATATATTTTGCGATTCCTCAGTATAGTGTGATAATTTCCACAAACAACTTGGCACTGTAGTTTGTTAGCAAATATTACTCAAACAGGAGTAAATAGTGCATTTGTTGGGAACTATTTTCGCCTGTGGATTAATACACATTTAGTGCACTTGTGGGTATTTGTGGTAGCAGGACAGTGTGTGTAAGCCTACAGTGGCTATGTTCATGGTCAGGAAGGAACGTGTCATCAACAGTGTGGCTCAGTGATGTGTTTTTAATAGTTTTTTGACAACAATGAAGGTCTATGACAGAGGAATAAACTGGTTTGTTTTGGTATTTTCTTGTTGACATTAAGAAAAATGTAGAATATCAACAGAGGTATCCTTTAACATTTGCAGTTGACAATACAGCTATGTTGACCTTTGTAGGTCCGATCTAGCCAAATTATCATTCCATGTTTTCATTGTGCTCATCTTTAATCCCCTCTCTAAACAAACACAAAAACATGTCCTCAAAAGCCATAATAACACCATCCCTGAACCTGCAGCTTAACCTACTATTCACCTTCTTCAACATACCTATTTTCCTTGAGAAACTGTGAAAATTACAAGCTTCCTCATTCACCGCAAATAAACTGGTGATCGGAGTCCTTAAGTGGCAGTACAAAGAGTTATAAATTGTTTTTTTTTCACCTTTGAACAATGCCAGGAGGAATATAGCCCCATTTCACTCTTGAGGGTCACTTTTAGTGTCTGAAGGTAGTGCTTACACAGACTTTACAACGTGTATCATTATAGCTCGCCATATAAGGAAGTGGCTGGGGTGAGAAAGAGAAAGGGAATGAAAGAGGAGGTCACCAGGGCTGTCAATTTCAGAGAGAGAGGAGGACCAAAGATCAGCACTCAATTATCACCACTTAACTGAAGTGAATCTTCATTCTTATTCATGCCACCTGTTTGTGAAATCAGCTTTTTGAACCTTTAGCACATCATACAGTAGCCTAATACATTTTCTGTGTTTTCTGTCAGCTAATTCCTGCTTTAAAGTTCCCTTTTGTGGAGAAATTGTAAACCCAACTATCACAGAAAAACCACAGATATCCCTCCCAACCAAACACACATTTATCCTCAATCAGTGATAGACATATCTCAGTACCAAGACAAAACGGTGATAAACCACCACCACAACAGTGATTTGTCATTTAGAAGTGATTCGTCTGGTGCTGTCCCATCTCCTGGCTGAGTAAGACATCACATGTCAGCGGTGATTGACAGTTCCCAGTTCTGTCAGTTAGCTGCGGGGGAGCTGCAGGGAAAGATAAGGACATCTATCTGTGTAGTCCCTAATGGCAGGCTGGGGTCATGTGAAGATCCCCTCCAACCATGATGATATCTGTATCTGGTAGGCCTGGGTTTACTCTTTCTATAACATCTGTCCTCGGTTGACCTTTCAACCCTACCTGACCCTTACCACTTATCTGGATCAATCTGAATGATCAGTCATTGTTAAATACAGTATGTGGATAGAGTAAACATCCCAAAGTAAAGCAGAAGTGAAATTGTAGAACATGAGGTTTTGATTTAGAATAAGCCTTTTAGCGTGATTAACGTATATTTACCTGCACGTTACTGTGTCCAGTCCACAGCTTGACATCCCTTTGTATTCACTGTCGGTTATTTTAATAAGCAAGGTAAGAAAAACTAAAACCATGCTACCATGAATTTTTATCAAGTTTTTTGAGTATAGTTACATTGGTTATTGCTTTATCGTTAACACCCCACTGATTTTACACATGACGTTCGGTATATTTGTCATAGGGAGTTCTACACAACCCACGAAAGGAGCTCTATAATGTCTTCTGTGGCTCTGGAGGGAGTTTTTTTTAAACATTAACCTTGATAATGTCACTAGGGACTAAAAGTCAGACTACCTCGGCATCTGCTGCTTCAGTTTCTGACCATTATTTTATTTATTTTTGGTCTTTTCTAAATTTCTCTTTTGTGTCCCTTCACATATTGAAGTGCAATATTAAATAGCTGGAGTTCCCCTTTAAATGGTGGGATTATCCTACTTTAGACTAGATGAAGTCTGTGAGACCAATCCGCAGCTTCTTTCTAAAGTAAGGACGTACACTATAAAACTGCTCTAAAGATGGATGTCTGGTCTAACAAAACTACGTATTGTGACAATTTCACAGTTGAAGAAATTAAATTATATCCATCCTCTCAGCCACTTCTTTTTACATGTACACAAAACCACAGTGGATCGATAGAAACATGGAAATGCATTTCAATTGTAATGCAATTGTCATTGTTTTTTTAGCACTAACCTCACGATTACAATGTATGTAACCTTCGCGCCTATAGGCATTCATGAACCCAGAGTGCCTAGCCTATGCTCAGTATTACCTTCAAACTGTACATTGAGACATAAAAAAGGTTTCTAAGTGGAAACCTAGTCAAATTCTCATTTTTAGTCTTTTAAAATAGCAATATGTAGCTGAGTAAGATGAAGCCGCTGATGCACTGGACTGTACCAGACTGCACAATACCATAAGTGTGTTAGCAGATTTACGTGCCCTATACTTTTGTCTCTTCAAATCGCCTTATTTGGGTTTATGCAAAAGCAAACGGAGAATCAGGCATTGCAGGGGGTACTAGAGGGGGAGGGGCAAACCCTTGACCACTTAACCTTAAAGTACCTTGTAAATCCCTCAACATATGTAGTCTGGACCTAAGATCTGTGTCAGAGTTAGTTTAAATGTGTTTAACTGAATAACTGTTTTGTAACGTTATTAGCTCAGCATTATCATGTTGACTGTTACAGTAAAGAGGTTTGTGTGCCCTGGTGTGAGCGGGTGGTACAGTATATGCTGTTCAGATCTACATGGAGCCATCTGAGGTCAAATGACTTAGCCAAAGCATTAGAAGATGGATGGGCTTAGAGAAAAAAAGGACAAACGCTTAAACAGGAACACATTTTAATTACAGTATAGGTTTCACTATGCATCTGTCACAACCATATGAAGAAAACCCTCTCTGATGGGCTAATGGGAGTAGTGTGTGCGTGTGTGTCTGTGGACATGTGTTGGCATGTTTGACTGTTGTTTGTTTCTAAATAGGAAGGCCCTCTGAGGTCAATCAGGGTAGTGAACTGATTTACCTTGTTCCTGGTCTTATGTATCACAGGTAATAAGAGTCACTAGACCACAGCCTCACCATGGGATTATAGGATATTATGTCATTTAAATATGATGAATTTATGAAATAGAATTTAAGATTATAACTCGTAGACCTTATTTTCATATTGATCCACGGTAAAAAAGTATGAAAATTGACTGATAAGGATTGCTGCAGAAAACTATAAACCGCAGCTCCAAATCGATATATGACCTTGTCTGTGAAAGAAGAGAAAGAAAAATGCAAATAGCAACGGGAAATGACAGAGTGGAACAACAGGACATTTAAAGGAGAAACGAGACAGAAAGAGTTGGGGGGGGGTCTAAGGGGTAAGGGTAAGAGAGAAAGCCTTGCTTATTATCTCAGTCATCGAGCGGAATAATAGGACAACAATAAGTCTGAGTGTGCCCAGACCTACCAGCCAGCCTGCCTGCCAGTCGGGCCTGATGTGGTTAAAAAGAGTTTGGCTAATCGACTAAGCACTCGCCGTCCCCACCCCAGTGACCCAGAACAGCCATCTTCCTCTCCCTGTGAGACCCCTACAGAGCAAACACTGCGGGGACATTAAACACTCATACACATTTTTAACCATTAACCTAAATGGCAAGGACTGTTCTTTTCTCCTTCCATAAGGTTTGAGCCATTGAATAAACTCAAATGATAATCCATCAATTTATTTCTACTTAGGTTGGTGAATAATGGAGCAATATCAGTCCTGGAAGGAGCATTGGGGAGTACAGATAAGTTCATGAAAAATTGACATCATTTGTGTCAGTCTGGACTGTCTTTTTATATCTTTGCAAAAAAAAAAAATCCTAAATAAGGTCTGCCAGCTACTTCTGCAACCTGCTTTTCCATTATTTTCTTGCTGGCCAGTTTCAACCTTCTACTAAACACTCACACATGGCTATGTGGCAGTAACATGGGCAGTATGCCAGACCCATTGTTACTGTAAATACTCAAGGGCTAGTGTTTCCCCAGTGGAATATCATTTGAATTGTAGCTATATCTTAACCACCTGTAACATGTGAACTAAGTTTGATCCCCCGAACATTTCCTGTCCCAGAAGAGAACATAAGGCTCTGTGGTGAAAGGAGGGTAAAATCCCCGTGTGTGGATTTCCTTTAATTACAATAACATTAGCAGTTAATTATGTACAAGTATTTTAACAGCACAGGTTGCCTGACCTTCTGTGTCACAAACTGTTTAAGGATAAGCAACAAGCTAGAATAGTAAATGAAGACAGATAGAACTGAATCAATTACAGTAGTATAAAAAAAGTAAAAATAAAATAAATGTAAACACATGTAAAATACATACCAAATAAAAAAGCAACCACAGTGTTATGACACCAAATTCCACTCTGAAGACAATCACTTTTGGTTCTCCTGTACAATTTGAGGTAATTATACTTGAATATTTCCATTTCATGATACTTTATACTTATAATCCACTTCAGTTCAGTGGTAATTTGTGACTTCACTACATGTATTTTTCAGCTATAAAATCTAGCTAATTTACATATTAAGATTTTAGACACACAGATTAAACTACCAAACAATATATAAAGTACTTAGTTCAAATTAACTCACTTCCACCAGCTACAACATTAAAATGCTGCTCAGACATTAAAGCAACAGTAATAATAATAAAATAATATGACGTATATAATAATAAAACACACAGGGGCCATTTTTCTGCATAGTGAGTATTTTTACATTGTGGCATTGCTTCTCTACTTAAAGTCAAATCAAAAATACATGTCTTTCCTCTTACCTGTAGTGTTATTTATCCATCTAGATTGTTTTGGTGTGAGTTGCCGAGTTTGGGAGATATTGGCTTTAGAGATGTCTGCGTTTTTTTAATTTAATGGGACTATATGGCACGCACCTTGTGGTGCTCAAAGTGCCAAAAAAAAGTTTTTTTGAAGAACTCAACAGCAATGTCTCTTTCTAGAAATCATGACCCGGTTACTCAAGATAATCCACAAATTTGTTGTGAGCAGTTTCATGTAGGAGCTATTTTCATTCTACCGATAGCTCCTACATGGAACTGCTCACATCAAGGTCTTAAGCAAGAGACCGGGTACTTCTTCTGCCACTGCACGTCAGGTTAAACAGTTAGTTCTTTCCAAGTGGCGCTGACTTAAAAGGTCTACCAGCAGCTAAGAAAACAATGGCCCACTTTTGTCAGATGCTCCTCTAATTCCCTGTTGGCTTGACGGAGGGAGCAAGTTGGCGTGCTGACTTCCTGTGTGTGTGTGTGTGTGTGTGTGTGTGTGTGTGTGTGAGAGTGTGTGTGCATACAAGTTTGTAATAGCGAGGTGATTGTTAATTTACATCCGTTCATTGCCATCCCCTGGTTTTAATTCCACCATTAGAGCATTTAAGGCGCTGCTGGCAGAGGCCCCATTACTCTGTTACTGGGGGTGGTTGGAATGAAACAGTGTTATTATATAAATACCATTGCACTTTTGACTCCAGGAAGCTACTTCCTGAGGTGTAACCCTTAGTCATTCAGGGACCTGATTTACAGTAACTAGCCAGGGGTGGACGTGCTTCTCTAACACTTTATTTCACCCCTCTGTGCTCCTTCCCACCCTTCACAGACACCCAGGTTTCTCATCTAATTTTAGGATTGGAAATCTCACTCTTTGACATGTCCCGGGGTTGATTTTCACCTCGACCACCGGCACAGCTGTCCATCCATGTGACGTCCAGAGGCGAGATGTTCTGCTTTATTAAAAAGTGTGAATATAGAAAAAAGGAGAGAGGGAAAGAGAGTGAGACACGCACACACAAAAAAGAGGTACAATGGCCGAGGCTGTTAACATACATCTGTCCAATTTGTACATGCAGAGATGCAGCCCTGCGCTAGCTGGGGCTGGGGTGTTTGTTTGAATTATAACTGGCCATCGTGCATGTTGTGTAGTGTACAAATCCATAGAAGAAAGGGTACTGTTGGGGATCCATTCATCTGACAAACTTCTCAGGCAATTTGAGGTAAAAGACAATAACAATTTACATGACAGAGAGAGAGAGAGGGGGGAGAAAAAAAGATGCAAACTCCCTGCCAATCAAACTTGCTTTTGTGTACACCACAGCAGATAAAAAAGAACCTGACTTTGGAATCAAAAGATTAAAACAAAAGCTCCCTTGTCGAGTGTCTGTAATAGCACCAACTCTCTGGATACTGATTATATAGAAAACAACTGCAATTACATTTCGAAGCTCACGAGAGAGAGGCGAAGAGGCAAAACCAGGCCCAGGAGAGATGATTAATAATTAAATTTTTATTCAGATGCAGCCAATGTACTGACAGCCACACCGTGTCACTGGTTCCCTCATCAGCCAAATGCAAAGCATGAGAAAAAAAAAAGAAAAATAACTGGCTGTGTTCTCAAAAAACACATAGGTGTCCCACTCCTTCGCTTCTTGTCTCACATTTGATGAGAGAGGAACAGTGGTGTTTTAATTTAAATGTGAAAATCCCAGTTCTCTGAAACAGAATGATGCTATTTCCCCCCTAGTGCGTCTTTGGAGAAATACTCAGCTCCCCTGTGCCTCCGTAACTCCTAATTTATTTCAAGAGTGTGTGTGATTAGAAAAACCCTCCTAAATTACTGTATTGCACAAAACGGTATAATTAAATTAATATTGGATGTAATAATTACTTTGTGGATTCTCATTTTTCATACACACAGCTGCTTTGTTGCCTGAACCATTAGCATTTGTCTGCCGCAATTAACAAAGGCTCTAATGAGATTTCTGCGTATGTATGTGTGTGTATGTGAGCGTGACTTTATGGTGCCATGTTTGAGTGTGTGCGCGTGTGAGTGCTTATGCATGCAGATTTGACTGTATAGGGTGGGTTAGCAGGCGCACACCTCACACTTACCAATATATAACAGCTCTGCATTTCATGACACGTTAAAGGGGTTTTGTCATCGTAGGGTTTTTTTATGAGTATCTTTGGACAGAGTAATTTAGCTTCAATGAGAACATGAACTTTAAGTTAAAGGTGGAAAAGTTCCCGCTTCTTAATGACTAAAGGTTGAAGAATCTCTGTGGTGCCAAGAAAGGTACATTACTCTCAATCTCAACTGTAATGTATTCCACTACTTGTGAAAAATAGCTGCATTTGTCTAATGCATGTCATGGAACTGACTTAATTCTGAATGATGATCCTGCCCACCGATTTCATTCACATTCTCACGCTTACCAAGGACATGAGTCATTTTCTCAACTTCGATAGTTCGAATTTTATATTCATGGTTACTTGTACAAAGAGTTTAACACGGATATTTACGCTCGGTTAGGGGAATCTAATTCAAATACGCTCTCCGAGTTTCACGTCGGCAACAAATAAATTCCATTACATTAATAACATGGCTAAATATGTCAGTTAGTCAATAACTGTCACATGCTGTTGGGAAGGTTTGGGGCCTGCTCAACCTCCTCCAGTGGTCTTTGAGATAACCCTGTCCATTTGTAATGACTGCAGTGTGTGTCACAGTTGTCTCTGTGTATTCTGACTGGCAGGTGAACCTTCTCTTTTCTTCAAACAGGACAACAGTCTCCTTCTCTCGCTCTCTCACTGTCTGTCTCTCTCGCTTCTTCTGTCTACAACAGAAACACTTCTGTGCCAGTACTGTCACTGCGGATGAAAATGTCCCCTAGTTATCTGCCTGTGTAATTGCTGTCTTGTTTGGTTAGGAGATTAGAGGGCTGAAACTCTTTGTGTGGTCTTGCAGATTGAACAAACAGGCACCAGTAGGAACCCCTGTCCAAAAACCACAAGACAGACTCTTGTCTGTGTGACGATAGCGAGCCAGATGGACTGGCGCAGGTGATAATTGTGGTGGTTGGCGTGTTGATGGGCCATGTTAGGATTTGACGATGTATCCTCATTTGAAAGCCATTCCGCGCCGTGCTATTATGTTTCCAGATATGATAGCTGAAGTTTTCCTGCAGAGTGAAGAAGAGTGTTTGGACAACTCTGCTCATGAATACATACACATTACATCCCATGACTTTGATTTTTTAGCACAGAAGAAATAATTGTATAGTTAAATTTGACAAAACTCTTTTGAGCTCTAGCAGTGCCACATTCTGTCACTATTGACTGGCTCGCTCTCTTTAGTGTACTGCATGCAACTGCTACACCTCTCCAAGTGCTGAAGCCTGGTTTGGTCCTCTGTGTGTTGTCGCTAGTCAGAAGTGACAGCCTTTATTTCAGCAGCCCACACTTTTCCTCCCTGTCTCTGAGGGTGGTATCCCATCAACAGCACAGCCTCAGCCTCAGCCCCCTACAATACTACACTCAGGTCGTCACTATTAAAGCAAATTTCCATCCCAAACCCTACAATCTCCTTTGGCCTGCATGCTTTTATTTCCCTCTTCTTGCTCCTTTTCGCTTTTTCTTTCTGCTGTCCTCCCTCCTGTGAAAAGCGGAGAGAACGTCAGGCTCGTCTTGTCACGGTGGTTCCAATCAGTGGGGCAAAGCTCAGGGATCATGTTTGATACTGTCAGATGGCCTGGAAAATTAAAAACCCAATTAAAGTGGCAGTCCAGAGGTCAGCTCTTCTGCATATCAAAAGCTCTCCTCTGGCTATTCTACACAAATTATATCCGTTAACAGCTCACTTTGCTTAGGCTGCACTAGCACAGCACTTAGGGAGTAATAAGTGCTTTCCCCTCTCTCTGTTCCATTTCAAATGTAAACCTCTGCGCCTGCTCAGCCAGAGGAAATAGAGACGAAACAAATCATTACCAAATAATTTTTTCGTTGTTTCTTTCTATGAGCAAGACACAAAGGTCTTTCATGGGTGTATTATTAATGTAGCGAGATAAAGAGAAATACAACCAGGAGTTTATTTTTAGATATGTTGCCACCTAACTCTTTTCTCCTCTTTCTCCTTTGTCCACACATGACATGCTGCGTTTCTGCTCGAATTTATCTTTCGCTTTTGAGAAATAGCCACCAACCAAGCCCCCCATTTCTCTCTCACTTTCTCCATCTCTCTCGTTCTTTTGTGTTCACTGTTTTACCCACGATTCATTAATTCCTGTACAGTGGTAGGGAAAGGACAGAGAGAAATTGCCAACCAAGCTTAATGGCATGCGTCTCGGGCCAGGCCATTAATATTCAGCTTAATGTTTCTGATAACAGGGCTGGGGGCCGTGAGGAGCCGCTGCCCCAGACAGCCTTATTAAGCAGCTGAAGTGGAATGATGCTCGCTCACGTCGGGGATCAAATGCAAGAGTAAACATATATGCACGCACACACACATACACACACCCACTCAAAGTCAAGACAATTGTCTTCAGGACTTCAGACAGCATCAGGATCTAACCACTAAATCGCTCCCTCTCTTTATCTGTGTGTCAGTAGGAGCCTCAAAGGTTTGGTAAGTTGCAGTAGCTGTTTGTACATGTATCACACCGCCATGTGACGATGTTCTAGTTCATCGTCATAGGTTGGTCAGTGTATTAAATGTTTATGTTCCCCCAAATGAACATAGCCTTGATAGCCTTAACATTTGTCTTTTTTTATCTCAGATTTTCTCTTTTTCCCCTCCCCTTTCTTTTTCTTCAGCAAGCCACAAGTCCTCTGCGTTGGGTCTTTTAGCTCCATCTCATTTACATTTAATGACATGATAATACACATTAGCAGACTATTTCAAATAATTACAGCCTTTCAATTGCTTTTTATCCTCACCTCTCTCCCCCAAATGTTCTTCTACGTCCTACATGGCTCTGTTCTTTTTCCCCTCTCTAAATTTTCATATTTCTAATGGCAATAATAGAAAATGCTTTTCCTTAGAAACAGTGTATAATAATATGTCACAAGGACAGGGGAAAAGAAAAGATTGAGCAATTTTCGAAACAGTGCAGGGTGGAGGGGTGAATAGGACATTAAGTTCTTTTCTCTGGTAGTGGTGGTGTTTTTTTGTTTTTTTCCTGTCGTGCTGACGGGGTCTTATGTTAAAGCTAACAGCACCCGGGCAGATGGGAGGGTGACAGCTCGCCTGTCAGGTCAGCCATGGCGGATGCTAAATAAGAGCTGCTGTAATTCTCCCTTAAATTGAAAAGAATCCATTCAAGAAACAGGCTGAGAGTCCATTGTATTATGTTCTCTCATACTTTTCCTTGTTATACGAGGAAGGTCCGGCATGCTGCAGGTGATTTTTTGATAGAGGGAGAGAGAGAGGGAGGTATCTGATAATATGTTGAGTGCCAGGTGCAAAATAAACATTATTCAACAGATTTTATGAATAAACTAAAGAACAATAAATAAAGGAATTCGTATTGGGAAAATTTACTAATAACATTGGACTCTGAGATCTGGGCATGGCAGTATGACTTCACAACAAAGTCTGTCAGGCGAAGAAACAAGTGGTCAGATGATCAGACCAGTTGTAAACACGCCAGCAGTTTAGCCAGATTTTCTAAAACACTTTATTTGGGTCTAAAACTGAAAGTGAGCACACGACCACAGTTAAGTACAGAAAAGTTGATTTAGTGTGGAAACTGTGACAGATGTTCACAACGCAGGATTTGTCGTTAGCTTCTGTAATGGGATGTATTTGCGGGTGAAAGGAAATATGTGGGCTGGGTATGGATACGAAAAGGATTGTATTCAGATACCGAGCTGTATCTACTATACTGTTACATCCACACACACCTTTTTTTTCAATGTGCCTTTGAAACTATTCCTTTGAGGAATGATCACCAAAACTACAAAATAAGCCCAAACTGTAATAATCTAGAGTTTCATATCTCAAATTTGATCTTAATTTCCATCTCCTCTTCCCAAAACGTCCAGTGTTTTCCAATTTAAAGAATCATCAGTCTTAGCTCTAGAACTTTCCATTAATGTTAAATGATGTTTTTCATCCTGGTGTTGATGAAACCACTGTTGAATCTATTTAGTCATGTGTATGAGGACCTTATCAATTTTGGAAGCACAGTGAGAGAACGGTGTTGGCACCCAGTGATTCCACTGGTCTTGTAAAATGGCTTCAAAATCCTTTGCAGATCTGGTGCCCCGCAGTGTGATTTTTGAATTTAGGCAAAGGTGTGAAAGATGACTCATCATCAAGCCATTTTAATTTTTATGTTGCTCAGGTGTTTATGTGCTAATGCATGTTATATACTGGCTAAAGGCTTTATATACTGTACATGTGGTTTCAGGCCATGCCATTTGTTTCTTTTTAGCACATAGTGTCAAAATGTCTTAGGCTGCTGCTTCTGTAACAGTCAAGTCATTTAGCAGTTTTACTGACTGATGCGTCAGCAATTTAGAACTGTTTTCAGTCTCAGTCTTGTGTTGGTTTAAAAATGTGCATGTCAAAGCAATAAGTGTCAGACGTCCTCTAGAGTTGACCCATCAATAACTGACATTCAACTTAATATGGGCCACCTGTGATGCTGCTTTTTGCTGTTGAAACTCACAGTATTACCTTTAAGTTATGGATCATCTACCCCACTCAGCAGTGTTTTTAATTGTCTGAAATGATTTATTTTTCTTTTAACACCACTGTTTGTGTGCACCAGCTCAAATGTTCATACTCCAGCTTCATGACCCACATAAGCATCAGAGTATTTTATATTTGAATGCAATTTATGAACGATCGCTGAACACAGTGAACACTGGAAACTTATAGAGGACTTTCACGTCTTCTAACATCCTGCCAACATGCTGCCTGCATGGCAAGCCATTCGTAGACTTTTTATCTGTAGCCTTTTTTTTTGTATAATGATTCCGTGATTTTGTCCACTCCCTTATTTCAGAATGAGCTTAAAGCTCCTGTTGCAGATGTGAAACTATTCAATCAATGAAGAATTTCTAAAATAGGAAAGCCAAACAAAGGGAAAAGGAGAACCTGAAACATTGTAATTCTCTATTATGTACTGAAGTAGCTTAATATGTACATTGTCTTATTAACATATGACAAACACACAGAATGTTATCTTTGTATTAGCACGTGCTTATGTATGAATACATTTGCATGTATGTGCATGTGCGTCATCGTCTTAATGTGTCTTGGCCGGGGAAACGGTACTTGTAAATGAAATCAAGGTTTCTATAGTGTCTCTATTTTTTGCCATAATTTTGTGTGAAAGAATTAGCCATGTGGAAGAGTAAGCAGAGCTCCCTCGTGGTGCCTGTATGAATCTATTCCTCGCAGTTGCACTGCACTGGTCAAACAAATTAAATTACTACACCAGTATGTAAGTAATTTTATGTAAATTATGGTGTTAATGTTCTGCGTCGTGCTGTTGACGATGGGCTGGTGTATTCCCTCTCTGGTGGCTCTCGTCTGTGGGCCCGGCAGTCACCTACTGGAAATGAACACGTACAGTTGCCAAGAACAGTCGACAATCTGCCCTAATTTTTTCTCTCTACTGTCTGTACATTCAAAAGGATTTAACATTTCTTAGTTGGCTTGAGGCTGGATCAGTTGTGTAACTTTGTAAGAATAGTGGAGAGGGTGGGTAAGATGAACAGGCCTTGCTGTCAGTACAGATATATCTACATTTGGGAATGTTTGGGCCAAGAGGAGCACTTGTGTAGAGGCTTACAGCAGGACAACATCCATTATATTGTGGATGTTATTGGACAATGTATATAACATATGATGCATGTTAATTTAAAGCAATGTATCAGAATTTCACATGTTTCTAAGACACTGTTTAGTACAACTTTCAAGCCAGTAATGTCACAATCTGGAATAACAGACTCAGATCCACCTAAGCACATTTCAACATCCACCTTTCTCCCTCACCCAAAGTCTCCGCTGGCATCCCTCCCTCACATTTCCTCCTATTGCTGCTACAATTAATAAAGCCACAAGAGGAGTGCAGGATTTACACTGGATTTTTGTTTCAGCCATCTATGGAATTAAGAAGTCTATCCTTGCATTTCATTAAATCCTGCCTAATGAGATGACTGTCGCTCCCCAAAGAGCAGATGATAAAGTAGCCTATGCCATGGTGCATAAATTAGTATGGTGAGGTTAAATGCTGGAACTGCCTCATGTTTCACAAGCGGACCCAATCCAGCAGTTAAATCAACTTACATAAATACTGTCAGCTGCAGGCTGAATTCACCTGCCTACTTAGAGCTTGCATCCAAACTAATGGATCATTTGTTGGATCATATTGAAATCAACAGGCAAAAGAATGGAGTTAAGTAAAAATGGACAACTTTGTGTGCTGCTTTTCTAACCTGCACTCAGATTCATATGTAGTATTGTTATTTTAGGTTGCTGTGTACTGTAAGGAGTAGTAAAGAAATTCCTCCATTTCAAATTGTAATTAAAATTTGTAAGTTTTAATCCATTAACTAGTTTCTGTAGCTGTAAAATACACAATATTTACCTTTGAAATGTAGAGCAGTAGAAGTATTACATAGCATAAAATGGAAATACGCAAGTAAAGTACAAGTACCTGAAAATTGTACTTAAGTAGAATACTTAAACAAATGTACTCTCTTTGTATTTGTCAAACTGTTTCAACTATATGTTAAAATATTCTGTCAAAAATCTATTTATGGCATTTTCCATTGTTGTATACCTTCTGCTATTTCTGTGGCTGTGGGTTTGAGGATACACAATGAGTGGTGATAATCACTTTGATATATATTTCAGCATAAACTATATTACTCTAACGATGTGCCCCACGTGGCTCATGCACTTTGAAGGAGGCATTTCCGATGTATTAGTATAATTACCAGTGATGAGAAAACAAACCAAATTTCCTTTCATGAATTCATCCAAGCTGCGGTTTCACGACACACATGCATTCACGCACAGAGCAAGAGAGTTAGAGAGAGAGAGACAGAGAAATAATCAAGAACTCAAGAGTGGGGTTCATGCCTGATTTGATCATCACTTCTAACTGGAAGATAATTTTCATAAAGCCTTTCAAATAGCTGACAGCTCCTGTCCTCCATTTCTTTCTATCCCTACAACTCTTTCACCAACATTTTTCCATGTTTTAAAAGATGCCCTCGGCAGAAGGGGAGTGATTGGAGGGGATGCTGGGAGTTTGCTCATATTCCATGTATTTTAAGATTTTGGGTCCACATGGGTGTAATGGACTTATTCTCAAGCAGTTCTTGTCTCTCTAATTAGTGATCCCCCCTCGAGCCGTAACAAGGGCACTGACGAGAGAGGCTTTTTCCCAATGATAATGTGAATGGATACCTGCAGGGGGAGATTTCTGCACTGTTCCTCATCCTGTCAGCCACTCTGGGTAACACTGGGGCTTAATGAACCTGAAAACAAGACACTGTGTGTGGTGAGAGGAGTGTGTGTGTGTGTGAGAGTGTGTGTGCATAAATCCAGATTGGTACTGTGCAGTACCTTAGAGCTGGCTGTGGTATATTTGAAAAAATACAGTGCATCTCTGGTGAGAAATAGGCACTCTGTTATGACGATGAAGTCAATTATTTGTCCGTGGGTTCAGGATTTCATGCAGTATGTCAGCTGTAAAGGTGAAACAGGCGCCTGCACCTCGCCACATTCACAGGCACAGTTTACCTTGTGTGAAAGTGCAAGAATCTGAGTCCAAACGCATGCGTCTTTCCCACTGGAACACAAGAGCTGCTGAACACGTAATGTGATATGTATGTCCTGGCTGCGAGATGGTTTGACTGATAAGTTGACACCACAGTGATGCATATCTAGGATGCATGCAATGTCACAAATGTCACATATGATCGATCGAACATCGGACTCTCTGAGTGAGAGGTCATTGCTCTCCATATACTGCCGGGGGGGTGGGGGGGACAGATCGCCTGGTCAGCACATGGTCACATTTTGGATGCATCATTTTTCCCTCCCTCCCCTCCTCAGTGGGTAATGAGCTGAGTTGTTGTTGGTGGAGCACACGTCACTCCATGTGACATTAGACTCACTCAGTGCTGCCAGAGCCAACCCTGTGCTTTATCTTGGACACTATGTCCTTCCAATGAGGGGCTGCAACTACCTTCTCAGGCTTGCTGACATTGAATGATGTGTTTGTTTATTATGGCTGATAGGTGTCATGTTAGACATGCACTAAGTCCTTGCAAAGTGAGCCATGCCATTTTTTTTCTCCGGTAATACTGCTGTGAACCAAAGCAGGGAAGCACTTGCTTTAGGACGAAGCGAAGCAGGAAAGTCTATGACAGACTAAACAAAGTGAAAAAACTGTATGGAATCAACGATAAGCAGGAGACATATGAACAGGCTGTGTGTGAGGGATGCAGAAAGACAAAGAGACAGAAAAACAGAGACAGAAAGATGGAAAGACTGAGAGACATAGATGGAGGAAGGGAGCCACAGATGTGGCGGGGCCTCGGGCGATACAAGTCATTATGGTGTAAACTGCTCCAGTGGTGATGTTGTGGGGAGAGCAGAGAGGTCACCAGCTCAGGGTGTGTCAAGTAATACATGCACGCATGCACAGAAGTAGACGCACACACACAGAGGAAATTGAGAGAACATCTGGATATGTGCCACCTGCCTAGAGGAAGTCATCTAGTTTACACGCAGTACAGGAGGGGGTTTGTCCCTTCCTGGATGTGCAACCTTCATGCTAGCCTGCACCACTGGGAGAGGATGGAGGACGAAGTGGAGAGTGAAGAGCGTGCAAACCAAATGACACACTATACAGGGATTAAGTGTTAAAGTAAACATGGATATCGTGCGTTAGGACAGGAAATGGGGAGAAATACACACCGCTGTCTCCCCTGCAGACCCCTATCATGTCACCACAGTTGCTTGTTTTACTCAGCTGCAAGGCCCTGGTCCGAGGTGCCGGATGGATGCTTACTGACGAGGGCTGTAACCAATTCGCAGGCATTAAGCTGATAAAATAAAGAGAATTTAGAATTTAAAATAAAAGATCAAAAGCAAGTAAAAGAGAAATTTAAAATTAGAATATGATTTAGTTTTTAGGCTTTTTGATTCTTTATGCCTTCTTGAGCTTAAAAGCAAAAAGCCAGGAAGTAAAGAAGAAAGACAGGAGCCACAAAACTCAGCGCTAAGTATTGACCATCTGGCTCCAGCCCAAGCTAGCGTGCCACAAAACAATTGCATTCATTAGGTTAATTTATCATGGTGGTAAGCTCAATTTACTTTTGCTTGTGCGAGCGTGGCTCATTAAGATTCAGTCTGCCGTTTCCTCAGGCCGTCTTGTGATCATTCACACAGGGTTAACGCATTTTGGAACAGATAGGAAGCACTCCGGGGTTATCTGCCAGACCTAAACTGTTTAAATAAAGGCAGCAAAAGAAGAGGTAGAGAGAGGGATTACGGTGGCAAATAAGAGAATGAGAATGGGGGGGGGGGTATCAGCAGAGGAGTGATCTGAAGAAGAATGCCGTTGAAGAGAAGTGGGGAGAAAGAAAGGCTCAGCTCTCAGTTGACAGAATGGATGTTGCAGGGCCGTGGTGGAAGAGGAATGGAGAAAGAGCGAGGGAAGGGAGGCACGTGACTAAATGTATTCTGATAACTGAACAGCAGATGTCTCGCATGGAGCTCCTTTGTTGCCTGAACAGCAGGACCCTGCACTTCAGTGGGCTCACTTCACACCGCATTCATTTGCCTGCCAGCTGCCAATTTAGGGTAGAGAGAGTGAAAAAGAAGGAGAGAGAGAGAGAGAGAGAGAGAGAAGGGAGGGAGGCTCACACCAGTCCATCCCTCCCCTCCCTCGGCATGTCTTGCAGAGAGGCTGCCATTCCGTTCTCTCTTCCCCTGGTGGCCTGTACAATTAGTGATCTGCATAACCACCCACACCTCCACGCACTGCTCTCACAGAGCAGAGGGGGAGCTGCCTTTGTCTTTTGGCTGCTGTACAATGAGTCGCTTTAGACTTGGCTGGAAGCCAGGAACTGTGGCACAAAACTGCATGTTCTTGATGGATGACGAATGCTCCCTGAGTCTTGTTTCCTCATGCAGCTGATTTGGCAGGTCAGTGATAAACTGTAGCAGCGGCCATCAACAGCCCTTTTGTTAAAACACCTCCTAAACTGTGGACAGGGAGAAGTTTCTGAATTGTGAACTCTTATTATCCTCCCAGGTACCTTTGCTCAATAGAAGCACACTCTCATTAAGCCCACAAAGCCCACAGTTCATTAACGCCTGGGTGAAAACAAATTCACACCCCTCTGCTAATTGATGCGGGCCAAGGCGTGATGGTATCGAGGCTTCGGTGAGGCTGGCTGTGTGAGGCGAGACTAAGGTGACTGCAACCACAACTTTACAGCTCACCTGAAGCTTGTGATCTCGCTGAGGACCAAATCACATCTCACTTCATGCTACACATCCTCCTCCTTATGAGCAAGAGGAAAAGAAGTGTTAAGTTCCTATTTAGTTAATATAATTAGTTATGAGCACACTTCTTATGTAATATTAGAGGTAAACTTGAGGCAAAAGGCTTTATTTTTCTCTAAACTCCTCCGCCACTGTATTCTCCCTCATTGCACAGCAGCACCATGAACTTCTGCTCTGTTTGACTTTCACCATGTTATTATCTTAATTGTGAAGTCCATTCAGCGATGTGGGTGCTATGGAGGTTTGTAGGGATTGCTAACCCCATTATTAAGGCTTGTGTGGTGCATCCAATGGGAGATAATACACGTACTGATCAACGACCACCAGCTCATCTAAATCGTGCTCACTTGTTACAGTACAAAAGGCAGCAAGAGCAGATCCCTCTCATCACCCTCCCCAATGTCAATTCACAGGACGAGCAATGGAACGAGCATTATCCCCACTTCCTGAGTTGGAGAGGGGGGAGATGATAAAAACTTTTTGATTAAGGGAATGGAATGTTCTATTTCATTCTGATTCGGGAAGCAGGAGAAAGAGCGGAGGATTAATCTTAAGGCCGTCGTTTTACTGCCTATCCCCACTCCTGTCTCAGAGCTGAAGAAGCGCGAGTGAATAATAGGGTGTCCATCAGCCGTGGGCTCAAGCCCAGATTGGGATTTTCTCTGGGGATAATACAAAGCAGGGCGACAATTGATGATTCATAATGTACAGTTTTAGCCTGGCGATAGCGGCAGCTATTGTGGCGGTGTTAGTATTACAGTATCTCCCAATGAGGTGTTCCCGCCTGACAGCAATCTTTCGAAGTGTTCTTCTGCTGAGGATGGGAGAATCATGACTTTATAAATATAGATACAGAGAGTCATATACTCTGTAATTCTGATATGTGACAAATTGCACTTTTAAGTCGCCTGAGGTAACATCCTCAGTCATACATGCACAATATTTAAGAATTCTTTGAAAAGAAGGGAGGATCCAGCTATGGCAGGAACCAGCGAGGAATAATGGCCCCTTGTTGCATTCACTTACTTGACTCCCTCATTTTGTGCACAGCAGCTTTACACTGAACCGAGAACAATCCTGCTAACAAAGTTGTCTGGCTCTCCAGTCATGTGAGCAACACCTGTCGTGTCAGAGAGTGGAGGCAGAGGCAGCGCTGGGGATCCATGGAAGGGACGCTATCCATCAGTGGTTCCATTTGATATTTAATTTAGACTTTTATGAGCCTTAGAGGATGGGCCATGTCATTTTTATCTCTCAGGCTCTCTCTATAGGGATTGAGGATAAATTCCTTCCATCCATGCAGCAGCCTAACATGGGCTCCCTCAGATTTATAACTGTATGTGATACTGGTGATGCTGGTGGTAGATGATGACTGGCCCACACACAGGACATAGCACATGGGTCTCTGCCCGGGTCATACCTGCTCTAACTTAGTAAAAACCTGCTCTATACCTGCTCAATCGTGGATTAAAGTAAAACACGCACTGATTCATTGCAGATTTTAGTAGTTGCAATAAAAGTTGACCATGGACATTATTACATTGGCATTATATGAATAAGAAAGAACTGTTATGATGATGTCATATCTGGCATCTTTAGAAGAACAATATTCTTATTTAAAAGCAGCAGAAAAAAATCAATTAATTGAGCATTAATCAACAGAGTGTGATATTATGCATACATGTTTTTTATTTCCATGAGTTATGGATGGAGTAAAATAGGCGATATTCTGAGAGGGTAATTTTAAGGAGCAGCGACGAGTTTTATAAACCAATCCTCTCCTAACGGTCTATTTTAACGTAATTTATAGCTTCATTCATTACCCCTTTTGTATCAGTAATTATTTCTAAAATACCAAAGAGCCATCTTTTCTTTCCTGGTTCTTCTCTGGCTCTGATTTATCGCCCCGGCTCTGGCCTGATGCTGTCTTCCCAAGGTGTGACATTTCCAAATATTTATAGCTCTGGCACATTAAAGACCCTCCTTTGAAGGTGACCGACCACTCTTCCACACCAGTGTAATTAATGGGATCTCAGCTAGTTCGCCTTGTGTTATTTATCCAGTACATTTTTTTTGAAACCCTATGGAAAACAGCAAGGTGTTTGGCTTTGCTACGTCAGCTCATAAACAGGTATTTTATACCCGCTGGTCCCAGGATGCATTGCACTGGGGGCAATAGGAAGACCATTCCACGTCAAAGCCCCAAAAGTTTAATATTTTATTGATTAGATCTAAACCTTCTGTCCAAAGTGGCAATTAAAATTCAATTAAACTGACTGAAAGCATCATATTAAATTTCATCTCTTTATGAGCTTCAAGATAATGCTGGAGGACAAGACTTGAATATAATCACATCCTTTTTAGATTATATTATCCTGTTCATTCACTATAAATGTGACACTTTTAGGTATACTTTCAATATTTCTTAACTATAACCTTCTAATGAACACATTTTATAGCCATTAAATCAACTATTGTTGAGCATTGTAATAAAGAGAGATAACTGCTTTTTGTTCTGCACTCCACATTAGACAAGAATAAGTTGCACCCAATTTTTCACACAGGTAAATGAAATGTCAACCAACCAGGAAAATATAAACAAATTGATTTAGCATATTTATTAAAACCTCAATAATGCTTACTGACATTACCCACAATGGTGATATATTAATATTTTAGTCTTGTGATGTTGGATAACTAATAAGGCGGCCTAAAACTTGCCCACAATGGCAACGTTAACATGCTGATTTTTAGCTGGATAATGTTTACCATGTTCAACATCTTAGTGTAGCGTGTTAGCGTGCTAACATTTGCTGACATTTTTTTTTTCTACGGGCTCATCAAAGGTCAAAGGTCAGTGCTATGCCACAGCAAGGTCATTGATCCCGCAGCTTCCACTGCAGTAAGCAGGCTATTTAGATGTACACAGAGAGCAGTGTGGGAGACTGAGAGAGGTTGTTATTACTGAGTGCCTCTCTGTTTCCCCAAGATTGTTTGCTCTGTGTGATTTTTCTCTCCAGCTCCCTGAGCATCCTGGCTCCTGCCTCTGTGATAAAGATATTCATTTACCTGATACGAAAATCTTGTTCATGCCGATCCCAAATGACTCCAGATAAAAGAGGAAGAAAGCAGGGAGGTGAGAGACAGCGAAGGAGGATAGAGGAGGTGATAGGATGGTAGTGCATTGGGAAGAATGACATGAAATATTAATACGATCCGAGCCCATGTGAGTTTGCATGATAACAAAATAATGCTTTGTATCAAATGTGGGTCCAGGATTTTTTTATTGATTTGTGGAGAAACCATTGCCAAGACGTACAAGTCACGTGAAGGGCAGAATATGAATTTCCCATAGGTTTGAATGTGCTTGTCTTGTAGTGATTTGGGAAATGAATGAATGAATCGAGGCTGTGCATGACCGACTGTGTGTGTGCTCAAGCTTATATCGTAGGTGTGAATGTGTGTTGCTCTTTTCTCTGTTTTGTTGCGTGTGTTCTTGACTGTTGTCAAGGAGTGTCCCACAGTACACCTCCTCCCCTTTCTGTTAATGATGAGATTCATATAGTTTTAACTGCTTCTGAATGAGGAGGTTTTGCAGGCAGCGCTTGCATCCATTCACTAACTCTTCCACAGATATGAAGCAGAGCGGAATAGATATTATGGGGACAAAATGTGTCCTCTCAAATGCATCCTCATGGTTAAAAGGGTAAAATGAGATGCAGGAGTGCGATAGTCACTCCCCCTCGTCACGTAGCCAACCCATCTTCTCTTCCTTTATTTTGTTTGAGTATATGGCTCGCTCATCTCAGGTTTTATTGTCTCTATCTCAGGGAGCGCTGCTTTTCCCTATAACACGGTCACCATGCGCGGCACATCAGGCAAGTTCTTGATTCTGTACTCAGTAATTTAAAGCCTTTATGGAATTGCAATTTCAGGGCTCAGTGCTTGTTTTTTTAAAATGTACTCAAGGAATTAGCTACTCCAGCCACAAATCAGTTGAATTTATGCACAGTTGTAATACACTTTATGGGCTCATGGTACATTGCTTCAAAAACAGCAGATGTGAAATTATGATAAATATAATGAGGGTTTTTTCCCCTCCTCGCTTGCCTTTTTCTGTCCCTCACCCTCCTTCCCTCACTCTCTCTCTCGACTGTGAGAGAGAAGGATGTGAAGCGTGTTTACTTACCCCATACAATACATTTAATGTCTTAGTAAGGGCCGCCAACAAAACCTGATTAATGTCCTCATCTCTTTTATTAAAGATAAGAGTGGCACTGCAGTCAGGAGATAGAGAGAGTGCCATAAATCTCAGACAAAATGAGCAGTCAAATAATCACTCATCAGAAATGAAATCTACATACATTAACACTCGCAGACATTCTGCTGAGAATATAAACACAGGGCTACGGGCGATGAAGCCAGCTCCATTTATCCACATATTCGCGGTTAGGGGGTGGTAAAGGTGTCTGCAGAGGGTACGCTCTCAGCTGGTGATGATGTTTAAGGGAGTCCTGTCCTGCTAAGCTACCGTCCACCAGACTAACCATGTGTCCAAGGAAGCAGACGCACAATCATTAGGGCAATGGATGAGTTGGATGGCGGAGGCAATTAAGCATCACCCTGAATAGGACATAATGTTGATCCATCCCTATGATTAATCAAGGCATGCATTAGACAGTGATGGGCGACCCTGTGCCTTTGTGACAAAATGATTCTTCATCCCGTGTTTGGGGATTGGGATCCTGAGGTCCCTAATGCGCCTTAGAGGCGCCCCAATGAAACACTGTCATTTATTCTATTTCTGTCCCTGACAGCTATCAACCTGTCTTCTGCCAGCCAAGGAACATTATCTGAACTCCCTAGGCGGTTAGCGACAGGGACTAAGCTCATGAGTGGTGCTAGCAGACAGGCAGATATGTAAAGCAATGATAATGCTACCTTTCTTTTGTACTATCACAATCAGGTACATATATACATGTACATGGTACTCAGTACCAGTTTATTAGGTACACATAGCTAAAACTAATGCTGTCTGGTACAACAGACCTTTAATAAATCCTACCTTTAATTGAAACTGTTTTAGACAGGTGTTGATTCAACTGTATTGTTGTTTTGGAGAATGTTGAATTGTATTGCATTAGACAGAGAGCTGTTTCGGTTATTTAGCCTACACTCATTGATATAAACGGGGTGGACAAAATAATACAAACACCTGTCAGTATAACACAAATACGATTCAACAGCACCACAAACTGCAGCCTCCAAAATCACAGTCTACCGTTTCAACAAAATCTGAACATTTTAACCACCGTGAAAGTTGGATTCATTAAAGGACTGTTGTATCAGACTGCATTACTTTTAGCTAGGTGTACCTAATAAACTGGCAACTGAATGTATGTTCTCATATATGTACCATAGACACACCACAAAAAAAACATATATAGATGCATACAAGCATTTATGTACACATACCATATACATGTGCAAGCAGTCATGTATGCACACATGCATGAAGCCATACATAAACACACTACAAATAGAGCCACATGTGTTTTTTCCATCTCAGTCACATCAGATGCCTCCCTGTGACAGATGTCATATGTTGACAATAAAAACTTGTGGAAAATTAAAAACAAATGCACAATGCACTATGACTGCTCTTTGTTTTGGTGTCAATCATATCTTAATAATCAAAGTGATTTTTATCTTTCTTTCACTCATTCGCCACTTCTGTGGCATCTGGCAGGGACAGGCTGACGAGGTGCCTTTCCAGCGGAAATTATAAGAAATGGATTTTCCATGCTTGATAAGAGTGTCAATCCACTTCATATAGAGTTGTGCAAAGTACTGCAGCTCCACTCAAAATATTGACAGGGATGTGTAGCAGCATCAGTGGTCTCACTGTGATAATGAGTTGCTTGCAAGCTGATACTGTACATGTGCCTCATAGACACGATGCAAAAGCACATTTACGGTTGTTAATCTTTCATTAGTTACTCATGGTCTACAACATATTATGTCTTATTTGTTTTTTGTTAAACTTTATAGTTTATGAGGCTTTTTTAAACAGAAGGGTAGAGAATTTAAATATAAAATATTTCATCACTTACTGTGATTTAGGATTATATTACCCCCATTGTTTCTAATCACAATGTAATTTTAAACATTATTTAAATGTATAAGATGTCCGAATGTTCTGCACCACAGTTTTCTGCCTCTCTGTGGTCTCCCACTGTCCATATGATTACCTATTCACCTGTATTGCTGGATCATGAGAATGCCATTACCTCCATCATTGAGCCCAGGCATCTGAGAGCCTGTTAACCTGGAACAGGCCTGGCTGTGCAGCCCTGTGCTGATGGTACAATATGCTCCTTGTTATTCCAGGATCATTGACGCTAAAGCCCTGGCAATCAAGTCGGTTTTGTTGAAGCTCATTGGCTCAGTGGGATCTCATCTCATCTGCATGGAATGAGGCAAGGAGTGTTCGGGTTAGTTGGGTCGTTAGGTAGAAATTCTTTGATAATGGTGCATGTTACATTAGAGCCTTACAAACCAAGGATAAGTGTTTCAGAGTCTGTGTAATGTAATTTACGGAATGATTATGGTAGATATGAAATTCTCTTGAGGTGTGAAGTATGGAGACGAATAGTTCCTTATTAATCTAGACTCAGCACATGCTATACAGCCAAGACACACTAGATACAATGTGAATAGATTCATACATATTCAATGCACTTTTATTGCAGATGAGATATGGCTAAATGTATCTTTACAAACTGCAGTTAGTAGAGGGGTTGGATTGTTGGTGCTATCATCTTACTTGTTAAAAAATGTATCCAAACAACAGCTAATTTCATGTAGCATTAATAAGACATTCATAAATGCCCATTAGTTGTGAGCAATCTCTCAGCATTAACAGGAGCCTGATGAAATGTACACACCCCTGGTGAAATGGAAACCGCCGAACAGCTGAGGCCAGAGGTGACCTGCAGCCACCAGATTTCTCTCGTATGAAACAATATGTGATGGGACACGTTTTCATTGGTCCCCTGTGAGACCAACATCACACATGAAACTTTTTCATGCAGCCTGGTGCAACCAAGGTTGCACTGTATAGAATGATATCGCAGTCTTAAATAGGATTAGGCGATATGGATGGAATCCTATATCATGGTCTATCACGGTAATTATATATCATGATAATCATAATAGCTACTTCATCTAGTAGCTAGCATCACGGACATCCAACACCTGTCACCTGTTTTGTTTGTGGAGATAATGATTTTTTAAATGAAATGTATTAAATTAATAACATTTTATTCAGCTTCATATTTTTCTATTCTTTTTTTTTTTTTACCATATCTTCCTTTAAACTGTTGCTTTTGATGTAATTACATTTGAGAGTTCAGTTAAATTGCACCAACTTTATGAAACATTTAGCTCACCTCCACAGTCAGGCTGCAGGTACAGTTTATGTTTACATTTAGCAGACGCTTTTATCCAAAGTGACTTACATATGAGAACATTCACAAACCGAAGGCGCAGCTTCGGGAGCATTTTGGGGTTCAGTATCTTGTTCAAGGATACTTCGACGCACGGCTGGGGGATTGAACCGCTGACCTTCCGATTGGCAGGTGATCGCTCTGCCACCAAGCCACAGCCGTCCCAACAGCTTGCAACAACAGCTCAATCTATATAGTAACTTTTACGTGGTTCATGCTGGCATATCACAACTTTAAGGAATGTAAAGTAAAGATACAATTTTACCATTATGATTGTATTCAGTGTTGTGTTGTGGTGAACCCTTCGCATATTCCCTCAGCAGATCCTCAGCAGCATCTCCAGTTTATCCCTCTCCCTGTGGGACGTCAGCCTCTCAGAGGAAGAGGGGGCATCTTTGAGGAGGTGGCATCACACAGCTGCCATAGCCCAGCAAAGCTCCTTGAGGAAAGACACGTTGTCAGTGCACATTAATCATCGGGCCCACCATCGGAAACAGATTCCGCTCATAAGCAATTTCACTCATTAGAGTTACGGTGCTGATTTGCTGATTGGAGTTATGCTGAGGCTACTACACTGTGAGGGAAAGAGAGGAGAGCAGGAGTGAGATGAGGGAAGGAGGGAGGAGAGGGGGAGAGAGGGTCTGACACATTTACAGTGATGTGAAAGCTGAGATGTTGATTAATGTGCATTGTTCCTGTCACATAAACTGAATAAATAAATATCAAACAAAAGCAGAGGGAGAGACTATTTTACAAACCAGGAAATGAAAGTTCCATTTAGTTAGGGAGTAAGACAGACTGGGATGACAGTCTGTAGACATGTCTGTAAACAAGAAATCACCACAGTGTAAGTCAAGGTCTTGTGCCCACATGCAAAAAGCACCTGGTGTGGCTGTTTCAAGCATTCCTTAAATTGACTCAGTTCAGTTCTTGTAGCATAGACAAAACATTAAGAGAGCCCCACTGCCCTGCCAGCTCCTCTGAAGTCCACCACTGTGAAAAGTGGCCTTCCTGGTTAGCATGACATCTTGCAATCAGCTCTTGAAAGCCCTCGGGCTGTGATTGGTTTCAAAACAATCTCGCAGCTCACAATTCAAGCAGGGCACAAAATAAATACTCTTTCCACGCTGCAAGTGATGCATGGTGATAACAGAAGATTCCACAACAGCCTATCTCTGTTTTGGTCATATTTAGGATTGGCTGTTTATATTGATCTTCATATTCCATTCACAAACACCCTTGTTTACATAAATAAACAATATTGAGTTGGCTGCCATGGAAACATAGTTTACACAGGCCACAGAATCACCATTTAATGGAGTAAGATGTTTACATGCCTGAGAATGCTGGCTAATAATGGCATATCTCAGCTGTCATACTCTGGTTTCTCATAACTGGGATATGTGTTTATGTGGGCTATTGGGAGTGGAAGATGGTGTTTACAAGCTACAACTGTTAAACGTAACACTCGTGTATGCCAAGTAATTTCAGAATATTAACGGTGAACGGTGCTCCCGTGATAATCCTCTGACAGTAATAGATATCGATTTAAAAAAACAAAGTTTGTTGATCATTATTTTCTATTATATTTCAATTTATTTTTACACTTTCTGACATGAAATCTTAGCAGTTCTGTTTTAGCAGTAGCAGAACTTTGTGAACAGACGTACTCCGCAACAGACTGAATTCATTGTTTAACAGTGCCAACTTTGCGGCGTGTTTTGGTTTGATCCTATCCATTACATCCTCTCGGTCGGGTCCCCCCCCCCACACACACTCATTAGATCACTACTCCGTTTTAAGGAGCAGCAAACATCCGAGGCCGTCTGAACTTTTCCTGTGGAGTGGAGCCAAAAACCACATGACTTAATAAATGGTGACAAACATAAGCCAGCACTCACATCAGCAACATTACATGGTAGCAGAGACATGGAGCAAGTTCAACCAAATAAATGGTCACTGCAGGTTCTGTGTTTATCTGTATGGGTGTATGTGTGTGTGCACTCCCCTCATCTGTCATGAGAGCATCATTTCTGTACTTTGATCATTTTCAAATGATCCTTGGCATGTGATTCTTCTCTGACTATGTACAGATACACAGCGTGCGCTAATTAGGCGTTATTTTGTCAGGTGAACGATGGATACCGATACACTCCTCTGTCATTATCTTCAAGAGGAAATGCACTCATGCAGGAATTCCTCTGTCTGCTTCCCTCAGCTTCTTTTTTCTCCCTGGTTTTGCAGATTCCTCCGTCCGCCCGGCCAGCCCGGGAGAAGTCGTTTTACAGTTCAATCAGGAATTCTAATAAACTGACCTGTGCTTTAATGACTAATTCATTGTCTCCTTTACTACCTTCATGGGTATAAAGCGGATTAATGACTTGAGCAAGGTTAAAAACAGTACCACTGTGCTTTTCCTTCATCTATTATCAATCATCCATTAGATTCTTCGGGGAGCAACGGAAATTGAAGGAAAATTAGTAATCCTTTTGATGGATGATAGCATAGGTTGGAGTGTATGCGTAAGATATAAGTGTGGCTATAGCATTAAATGGAAATCGCCTGATAAGTAGCATCACATGAGGAGCTTGCATTTTAAGACATGCCACATATATGAAACATACTATAATGCTGTGTGACAGGAGAATTATTGTGCTGTGACAACAAAGCCACCACAGTTTTAGACAAACCGAGTGAGGAAAAGAAGTCATATTTTTGATTATCCTCTCAACAGTGGCCTCATAGATACCTGTTATCAAAATGGCCCAGAGACATAATCTCATATATTGCACAGCACAGTTCTTTACAGCGTGTTTACAACAAAGAGCTTTTAGGAAAAACTCCAAGGAGAAAGGAAAAACTCCACAGCAGTTAAGAGAATAGAGGTTAAGAATTTCACGAGAGTTGTTAAACTTCTTTGACAGTTTATTTACTTTTCCTCACACTGTACTTCTTTCTTGTTGTTCAGAAATCCCATGGAAGAGGAGAGAAATAAAAAAAAACAACCAAAGGGGAGGCAAAGGGGAGAACGGCGAGGAAAAGGAAAGAGCAGGTATAAGGCTGCGTCTCTTTGTTTACCATTCTATATTCCCATCATACGTACGGACCCCTCTGCTGCATCACTGGGCTCTTCCCATTCTTGGCCCAGTCATTTCTGACAATGTTAATGATTTAGTGGAGAGCCCTCCACAACGGATGATTTGTGACATGTAGGAAGGCTCGAAACGGGGGAGGACTAGGCAGGTTTCTGTGGGGAGTGTTTGGGATCCAGGGATGCCTTGAAGATAGTGATTCATTATATTTAAGACAAGTGTGACATCCTACTTCAAGGAATCAGCACACATATGTATGGAGGGGGAGATTTTTCGGGTGGCCAAAGTGGGGAGGGGTAGGTAAGTACAAAGGAATGCCTCAGTGTTTTTTGAGATGACATAGGAATAGGAGGCAGGCATATGGAGACGGCAGACTGGAAAATAATGGGTAATGGAGGAATTTAGCCTCAGGCTATATGCCTGCTTTGCCTACTTCTGTATAACTAGTATATTTATAATTCAAATACATACCTTTAATAATTAACAACCAGTGAATATTAAAGGAGAATGCATGATATCTTCTCTACAGATGGAGTCAGGTGAAAAATAGTATTACATTTCAAATTTGACAACAACACAGAACAAAGGACCGAAAACTAAAAGTTGGCTGCCATTTTGGGCCAATTTCTTATCCTGGGCTCCTGCAATAAACAAAAAGCCGCTTTGTATGGGTGTGAGATTTATTCTCAACACATGATAGTGTCTTTGCACTAAAAAAAAAACCATCTTAATGTCATTGGGTTTTAAAAGCTGGTTAAATACGTTTGTAAATTAAAAGACATTCGATCGCTGTCTGCTTTTACAGTAAGCTCATTGTTGTCTTGTTTCTGTTAGTGAGTCATACCGTATGTCAGACGAGGGCAACTCCCTGGAAACGTAAGTGTGCAGTTACACAAAAATATCACAGGTTTTCCGTTCAGTATTCGATTGTTGTCTGAAGTCATTGTGAATTTTTGCTCTGCTCCAGTCATCAGCACAACAGAACCAGGGTTGGTCTAGTGTTGACACCCTTTTGTCTGCAGTGTGACATTCATGTATGACATTTATGTGACTGAGTGATAATGATCAACTCTTATTAGACACATCTAATCTACATAAAATGATGTAATTCCAGACACATTTAGGCTGCAGCAATTTGTAAATAAGAACTGTGTTACCAAATGCATTAAAATTCAGTGTATTTATGCAGAGATCCAAGTGTTCCTTTTAAAATAAAATATCCCAAAGGACAGTGTGTTTTGTAGTCTGTACACAAGTGGCACAGAAAAGTACTCATAGACGGTGTCAACCAAAGTTATGCAAACACCAGAGTTCACACACATTTTGCATATTCTGGATCTGAAATGTGTTCGGCTTTTGTGCAGGCCTCATTTCTGTGTCTACGCTTTGATGTAGCTCATACATATTGACGAACCGCTGAAGAAACCAACCACGTTAACTAAAGCATGAGCTCAATTTGTGCATCCCCTTTAAAAAAAAAAAAATGGTGCATTAGTTTGTCCCATTTATATTTCCAGGGTTAATTAGCAAGTGAGAGATTGGACAATTAGTTCATCCATGCTAATTGAATATAATATTACAACTTGGTGATGATAGGATGAACATAGACTCCTCGTTCCATAGTCCTCCAAGGGATTTGATAATATATACAATGCTTCTGTGTAATGAGGGTTTTAAAAAGACCAAATCAGCTAGGGAAATTGTTAATTCAATTCCACTCAGATGAGACTGAGTTTTTCAGGGCACAAATGAATTGAATTGGATTGCAGGGATGCAGGGATCCTGCAGAGTGGCAGTGTCCTTTTTGATTTTGACTCATGTCAACACAAATGATGTAGATCCCTGGTTCATTTCTGTCAATGGCACAATAGGATGTGAACTCAAAGACCTGATCGTATCTAGGTCATTTTTTTCTCCGGCTCGTAATTGAAAAGCCCGTTCTGTTTCATATCTGCAACTATAAGAAATGCATGCTGCTTCGGAGGGAGAGATACAGTGAATATAGAAGAAAATGAACATATACGCATCCAAAGAAATGCTTTCCTCAGACGCAAAACGTGATGTCTTTTAACATGATTCCGCATCAGCACAACACCCTAAGTGTCCATATTATACCACAGGTATAGAATTACACTTTATTTCACTATCCGCTATTCCTCCCCTCATCTAACTTTTCCGTCATATAGGACCACTTCTCTCCTCAGTTGTCACATGTCTGGAGTGTGACGCTCAGGTATGGACCTCTAACCGCCCCTCTCTGGTGGCCCCACTCGAGCTCCATCATGCTGTGACGGTCTGTCATGAGGCACAGGCCACCAGGGTGTGCAGAGGAAAAGTCCTGCAGCAATGATTGCTTAGATAGTTCACCTGAAAAGTTACACAGGAAGTGCTCAAACTTCCACTTTATATATGAAAAGTCAAAGGAAAGTAACATTTTAAATTTTACAGTGGTCATGCCACTACTTTGGATAGGTAAGTAGGTTAGCAGAACAAACTTGAAAAGATCAAACGCATTTGTGCTCTACTGTGATCAGGTCAACTTACTTTGCCTTTTAGCTCAGATGTCAATTATGTATTCACTTTGCTCTTGTTCTATGTGAGATTCACTACCCTTTCTTTCTTGAAAGTCATATTTACTTAGCACACCCTTATTTTTTACAGCCTCACAACCAGAACCATTCTGCAAAAAATGTCTCGTCTCACCCCGAAATATTCATCCTCGGGTGCAGCAAATATAAAATAAGATTCATGTGTTAAATGCCGAAGTATTACACTTCTTTACCGTGCTTAATAATTAATAGCCCATCCCATCACCCTATGAATATTTACATGCAAAGTGTCCCTGGGAGCCTTCCATATGCCAGAGGGAGGGAAGTCTGTGTGTTTATAGCATTAAACACTCAAACATCGTCACCATCCCTATTTCGCCTCCAACCATGAAAAACAGTCACTAAAGCATTGTGAGCATTTTATTTGTTGTTGCACAATGTAACCTATTCAACTTCCATTTAGACGTGGCAAGTCAAATTACAGGTACTCTCTCAGTGCTCAACTGAAATCCCAGGACGGCGCTTGTCTAGTTCGAACGTGAAGGGAGCAGAAATGAGGTTTCGTAGGGGTTGTTTCCAGAGCGATGACATTGTTCATTGAGATCACCTTACACTTACTGTGTCAAAAGTGTCAAAGGTCTTGTTGTCAGCCCTGCTCGAATCAAGGCGTCATTACGCAGCTGAAAAAATTACACAGTGTATTAGATTCTGTTGTAAAAGCAGAATCGTGCAGTGCAGCGGGAGAAAAGCTGTGCATGCTGATTTTAAAAGTTAATTTCAGGCCGTGCAACTTTCAGCAAGAGGGGAAAAAAATAAAAACTGCAAATTCCAAATGATTGCTGCGGTTATCTGTGCTAATAAGGCTGAGGACTTTGGACATTTTGCAATGCCAGACATTAATGCGCTATTCGGTTCTAATCTTAGCGACAAGCTTCCCTTTATTCCACCTTTTCTGTCTGGTCCAAAAGTATAGAGTAAATGCTGTATCAGACAATCGGAGAACTATGCATTGCCGCTCCGCTTGTGACAGCATCAGAGCACGGTCAGATTCATGAATTTTCCACCTTTGACCTTTGAGAGAGACTCAGCGGGACGCACAGGAAGGTCCGGAAATATAGCAAAATCCCTCTTGTTAAAGTTGCACTGCGGCCCTTATAAAGGATACCATGAGCTTATAATGGACAAGTACGATATGTAATACAAATGAATATGCTGTTGCTGGTGAACCTGGGCATGTTTGGCTCTGTTGCTTCCATTGGTGATATTTATCTAGGAAGGGAAGGCTGAGTGTTGTTGTTGCCTCTCTGCAGGTCCCCGAGCTCTCAGATCCCCTCTCTGTCTCCTGTGTGGATAAGTAGTGGCTGCAAAGGCAATGCTGGTCTTTGATATTTCACTCCTCATTTGAATCAGTGGCCGCTTTATTTGACAATGCCAGGTAATTACCTGAGTACCTTGCTTGATCATGTGAACTCCTGCAGAACCAGAGTTGAGGGAGGGAGGGAGGGAGGGAGGAAAGGAGGGAGTGGAGCAGGGAGGGTGGAGGGCTGGGCTGTGGGTATCGCAGAGGAGATGGAAATGGGAACACATAAACAGGAAGAAAACAAAAAGCAGGGGGACAAAAACAAAACAAAACACACAAACACAAACAAAACCGTCTGCATTTGTTTAGCTGCATTGTTTTCTGCAAGTATTTCAAACGAGTGGAGTCATGAGTAACAGACGCGCTGTGTTAAGCAAGTCGTGTGTGTTTTTCAATGTTCAGCAGTGGTTTTTCTACTGCGGCTGTCCCATGCTGCGAAGGGAGCGAGCATGAGGTCAGCCATTGAGGGACACTTCAGAGAGAAGATACACTATGTGCAAGTTTATTCTAAACTCCAATTAATAGTAATTTGCTCTTGGGTCATTTGATTAGCTCATAGTCTCTGTGGTGTGTGTGTGTGTGTGTGTGTGTGTGTGTGTGTGTGTGTGTGAGAGAGAAATTATTCAGTGAAACCTTTTACTTATGGGCTTGTGTGTATTTCACGTGTGCTGAAGCAGAAACACATTTTGAACACGAAAGAGAAGAGGCAAACCGAAAGTGAGTTTAAAACAATATTTTAATGCCATTACATGAAAGCACCAGGAAGCCACGGAGATTACAACATTTACAACACGTTTGCAGAGAACACAGTATGGTTTGTTACAATGGGCACATGATACAGACTAAAAGATAGGGAAAGGAATTGAACTGTGATTTTCATTCATTTACAAATAAAACAATCTCAACGGGGTTAAGCTCAGTGTTTCAGATAGCTGTATGGAAGCTTGTCAATGATGTTTATTGAATAGGAGAGCAGTGTTTACTCTGTTGTGTGACTAGAATATCAAAACCCGTCACTCCATGTGAATGCAGCTGCGTTCAGGCTGACTGACTGAGCTGTCCTTGGAGGAAACCAGCAGACAACTTAGGCTTGGCCCTGAAGTTGAACTGAAACACTGTGCCAGCATTTGTTTAAAAAATAAATATATACAATATCCCTCTCCTGCAGCCAAATATTAAATCAAACCGTTTTTTTTTTCAGCGCTGAAAGCATTAGCTGGAAAAGCCTTTTTTTTTTTTTTTTCACAAAAAGAAACTTTTAGGATAAATTTGCACAGAGTTAAGAGTAAGCAGCTGCTTGAACGGCCTCCCTGTAAAGGACATGCGGTTGATTAGGGCCATAAATAAAGGAGAATGACGGAAGTCACACAAGACTAATGGCTAAATATATCCCCAACTTTTCACACAGAAGCTTTGTCTCTTTTTCTCACCTTTTAATGAGAATGAGTATGAATAAGGCAGCTTCGATGTGTGCAGGTAGTTTAGCCTGATATCTTCGGCGTGAGGTGGGATAAGACATGCAAATCTATTTGTCTTCCCAGCCTTGCTGAATGTCTCTGACACTCCCGAGATTTAACGCTGCGCGCGTTCCCTCGGATCTGGACGAGTTTCGCAGTTTGCAGACACTCGGAGGCAGCACGCTTTAGCTCTGTGCTATTTTATTCCCTTTCTAATCATATTGGGAACCGTGAAAACATCCGCACTTACGTCCCACCCCCCACCCCGCTTCCGCACTGGACAAACAACACATGAGTGGAATTTGTATTCATTTCAAAGTGGAGAGGGGAATTAAGACAATTTAATAAAGGCTTAAACCGCTGGGGTTGTCTCTGCAGTGCCTAAAGCCATATTTCCTCTGATCAGCGGAGGAGGTCGACTTTATTGGACATGTTTCTATTTCCAAATCCGCATAACAGGCAACGATGCATGTATTTCCTATAATGTAGATAAGGGAGAGAGGGTTTGATATGTAATAAAAGGTGGGTCTGTGCTGCCTGTTTAAGCCCCTTAAGCCTGATAAATGATGAGCGACAGAGGCACAGCAAGAGGGTCACCGCTATTAACTCCTCGGTTTCCCGGCCTCCACTTAAACTTCTCTCAATTACATCTGGTAATGTGGCTGGATACGGGCCTCATAGGCTTCGACCTGTTCAGTGTAACTGGGATACAAAAAAAAAAAATCATACTCAAATCTCCACAAGCACCTTTGCGATTGTAGGCTATAGGCTGTCCCTAAAGCCACGTGTTAAGAGGGAAACACAGGGATTATAGTCTGCGGCGTTACTAACACATGCACACCAGGTATTCTGGGACAAACACCCAGTGCAAGCTCATTAAATCAGCATTTGGTGTATCCGCACAGGCGTTAACGACGGGCTCTAATCTCGGCGGTGACCTGCTCCAACTGTGTCACAGCCGAGCAGAGCTGAGAGGCTGCAGACATGGCAGAGAGATGGTAGTTTGACAAGAGAGCTTTTCTTCTCTTCTCTTTTCTTTTTTTTTACATGTTAGAAAAATGCTCTTAAAGCTCTGAAATTCGTTTTTGGTTTTTTTTTCTTGGATATACTTTCACATCTGAAAGAATTTAATCGAGATAAAGAAGAATTTTAAAGACGTTACTTTCCAACATTCATTTGATGTGATTATAATAATGTGCATTATTTCGACCAGCTGTTTTCCAGATCACAATATGAATCGATTAAATGTTTATTTTTTTTCTCTTTTAAATGTTTAGGCTTCACTTGAGTGATCGTTTAACTCTTAGTGGTTTCATTTGTTCATGTTTTTAAAATGTTAACATGCAATAACGTGTATAAAAAGCAGATAATAAAAGTCGTCCGGATTACGTTATTAGGCTAATAAAATAATCATATAAGCATCAGTGTGTTTTGGGGTTACACTGCGTATTAAATACGTTTGATCCAACTGATTTGGATTTATATGAATGCCGATTTACATTCCAAATACATTTAAAAATCACATCATTTCACAAAATCAAAATAATTCTTGCACACGAAATTAAAGAGAAACTCCGACTAATAAAGGCCACATTTTTCTAGTTTGTGGGACACAATCTTGCAACTGCATCAGCTGTGAAGGGTGTAAACAGTTCAGCCGAATTTATGGTCAAAAGCATTGCCAGGAAATAAATGAAATAGTATAAGAAACAAATGCATGCGACGCTCTATTTAGACAAACCCACTGACTCAAAATCTGCATTTTATAATACTCATATTTTAGATTTACGTGTCGGTGTTGTGAGAAATTACTAATTTTATTGCAATCCCTTTCATTTCAATTTTAAAACACGATCTTGTTGACATTTGTGCAGAGATGTCGTGTAAATTGAGGCAATCAGGTTTTGGTTTATTTTGTGGGCCTTCTCTCATTTGCTGACCGCTCAGCATCCTCTGCGGCCGCCAGGTGTCGCTACAGGGCCGCACATTTTCCACTGAGCCTATGAAGGGAAACGCCACAGTTACATTTTGTGTTGGCCCCCTCCTCCCTTTGCCAACCCTCTGACACCAGACTCTGAGAATCGGTGGAGGGGAAAATGAGGCTTTGGAGCTGAAGAATTTACAGTTAGTCGCGAAACTTTTACAAGTATTTGAGTTGCTCACTCCACTTTCTGAAACCCTAGTCACATTTCACTCCGGGGTCAAAAAGAGTTCAGATTCAGATGACTGAAGTGGGCTAATGCTTTCTGCAAGAGGAAAACACCGAGGAGCCACAAGATTACAAACAAATCATACATGAAATCATCTTAAAAATATGTCGACAAATGAGGGAAATCAAATGCACTATGTGGAGGTGATTATTAGAATTTCATCAGTTGCCTTCTTTACAGTTGGGAACCACGGAACAACGCATAACGGCATTGCTTTTATTTAGTGCAAACATTGAACTTTAAAGTTAAATTATGCATCAGCAGCTGCAGTTCTTTCAAATTTGAAAAGAAAAAAAAAGAGAGAAAAGAAATGGACATGCTGCAAGGTTTTTTACTTTCCGAGCCTCTGCCTACTGCAGTAGTCAGTCTATGATCCAGTCTTATCTCGGCGCCTCTATACATTAGCTTAGCTGATTTACATAATCTCAAATACTGAAGAGGGCCAAGGAAGAACAAAGTTACAAACAAGATTAGGGCGATTTTATTTGTTCCTGCGGTTGAGCGCCAATTGTTTCTCCAGGAGTGTTTAAGGTCACTAAGAGGATTTGAAGCTCGTTTCATATCGGTGATCTTTTTGAGGGAATTAAATCAACAATGCATTTCTCCCCATATTTAGCAATAGGCTTGTGTGTGTGTGTGTGTGTGTGTGTGTGTGTGTGTGTGTGTGTGGACAACCGAGCCCTGCAGGGCAGGAGAGGCGGAGAGGGGACTGTGAGTCCTGCGATGAGTAAACAGTGGAGGTTCAGTGCTGGTGTTCGGTCGCATGCAGGCGGTCCTGGTGCACCTTCAGGATGTGACATGCAGTGGATCTTTAGCCTGGTGATTGTGCCAGTAGTGTTTTCCTTGAAATGGATCCTCTCCCCACTAATGAATCCAAACGCAGCTGGCCATGTCCCACACGGACACCGAGAGCTTTAACCCTAAACTGACCTCCATTTGACACCACCAGATGAAATGTTACCGCTTGTTAATGCCAGCCACTGATTTTTTTCATACGCGCAAGAGTTGTACCTGAAAAGGGTCGCAACGTGAAAGCCACTTGTAAGAAATATAAAACCACTTAAAAAGTGTAATTGTCGGTGATAGGTGTCCTCCCGGAATTATCTGGCTTGTAAACGCGGTCAGGTTATAAGCAGGGGAGTTTAAGTTGGCACAGGTCTTGTTTATGAGGAAAATTAATTTTAATTACCTGAGTGAGTGAATGATGATTAAAATAAAATTAGAAAATTTAACACCGACTTGTGTAATGCCACATCAAAAGCTGTTATTAAGCGAAATTAACCTATTCCACAGCCTAAATATTGTTAATGATGATGTCTTGTGTTTATAGCTTCCATTAACTACTCAAATAAATAGTTCACAAAAGGAGTCTAAAATTTCACGTCGTTAGGAGTCGTTGCTGGAAGTTTTATAGGGAAGGATGTGTTTCTGTGGAGCCGTACATTGGACACGCATAATTAGCCTCTGCTATTTTCACACGCTCTTCGGGTGTTTACATCCCTCTCCTCGGGGGCAAATCACATATTTCCACAATAAATGCGGGGAAATTGGCAATATCTAGAAGTACGTAGGCTATGTTTAAAAATTCGCTCCAGCGTTTGGATTTGTGGGACGCGGCGTGCGCTTTAACGGCGCATTAAACGTGTATAGGAACGTATATTCGGCATTTTCTTTTAGAGTCCAGCCTCAAAACTTTCCCCTCACTGCGCCGCGGAAGGACGCGCGTTCACAACAAAGCGGTAGATACAGTATAAGGTTTATGCTACTTACCGCGGTTGTCCAAAGGAGGAGGATGGGGGGAAAAAAACAAAAAACAAAAGTCAAGCGTTAGAGCACAAATCAATGTGAACGATGGTATTTAGCTTATGAAAATATCAGTCTTCAATAGCAGAGTCTGCCGGGCCGGTTGTGTTTACAGAGTGTAAGAGAGACTTGGAGACGGTGAATGCCTTGGCTCTCTGCGCGCACCGCTCTGCAGCTCCTTCCCGGGGTATTGCACGCTGAAATGTCCACACAGCCGTTTGTCAAAGCCTGCAGTCCTGCACTTCCCACCCCCCCACCCCCCTCTATGCCAACAAACATAACTGTTGTCACGGTTTCATTTATTAAATCTTTTTTCCTTTTTTTTTTTTTTTAAAAACCCCCCAAAAACAACAACAACAACAACTGCTATTTCTGTAATCGACCCTGAGCAACTCTGCGTGGTATTTGGCTTGATGGGAGAGTTTATTGACCCCTCCAACGGTAGCCACAGCCCATCTCCCTGAGCGTGTCTACCTTAAACCTAACCTGTGAATAATTAATTTCAACCATCGAACATGTCACAGAGCCATAAATGGAGCCTTTATGTGAGAACCTGTCAATACAGCCATGATGCCATATTAGCATTGATGGAGCTAGATATGGAAGGGGATAGATGGCCTGCTTCTGTTTTGTGCGTGAAAGTGCTCCGGCTCCAAAAAGGGCTTCACTGCAATCGATGGCCGGAGCGTTGCTCCTCCTCTAAACTTCAATCTCCTCACATGATTGATGATCTTGGGGAGCTTTGATAATTGACTACTCTGAGGTAAGGCACGGATTTCTATCAAGAGAGGGGATTGGACGAAAGAAACGTACAAAATTACTTTCTCCACAAAACCTTTTTTTTTTTGCCTCTTGGAAAAGTTCATTCTGGGCTTAGAGGGGTGCTGCGTGTCTTTAATTTGCTAAAAAAAAAAAAAAAAAAGAAAGAAAAAAAGACCAGAGCAATAATTAGCTGTAAGATTAGGAGGAATTACTGAGATATTAGGCACACCGGCTTATAACCACAACACAGATAACAAGTAAGCGTCATGCTCGTATATTAAACTGATCATTTTAGCTGAAGATGCTTTATAATCTTTTGTTGAACTTCTCTCACTAACTGTGAGGATGGATACATATCCAAATATGTATTGTTTATCAGTTGCGCAAACGTTTGGGTGCGTCATGCGCAATTCTGCATTCAAATGGACTTTTCTTTAACTCTAAATCATGATCCTTGTAGTTTAATTCATTCAGTGTTGTGTCTGATTTAACTCAGAGGAGATGCAGCTGAAGTGTCCGCGCCGGTAAGCCTTCCTCATTCAGCCGTTTCTGCTTTTTCTGTAGGACTGTTCTCTGCGGAAAGGAATTGGGTGGGAGTTGGAGCTGTGTTGGTTTGGCTTTTACCCCCAGTGTGGAGTTGAAGCCGTCCCTGTGCCTCGCATATACTCTGCATATCACAAGATTTGGTCTCTCCTCTCTCTTTTCTGGAGCTGCTGTAGGACTGGCTATGGCCACCACTACTTCCGGGATCCGTCATTTCATTCGCCCACCGCTCAGCGCTGCGAACTGACTCTGTTTCTATAAGCAAGCTAGCAGCCAACCTGCCAACACTCGCTGACACTCACTCATCTCAGTTTCGCCAGATAGACGAAATACCTGCGGGGGAAAGAGAGGAAAGATCCGAATCGCAATCTCCTAATTTCTACTGCTTTTTTCCCTTTCTTTTTTTTTTACAGTGATAATAAAAGAAGATAGCGATCTGGAGGCATTAAAGGAGACGCGGACTTGCGGGATGAAAACGGACTAAAAAGATTCGTCCTTCTCTTGAACATCATCACCAACCGTCATTCATTCATTACCTTGACAACCTCTGGCTTTGATTGACAGCTGGAGTGGCAAAAAGCCATGAGACACGACAGTTTAGTTACATGCAGGTTGTTGATGGGCCGATTGTAACCTTCACTTTGGCGCATTTTTTTCTTTTTTTTCCGAGGAAAGAGGGAAAACAAGAAAAATTGCAAAACTCCCCGATGCTACGTTTTCCGCTGAACCACACTGGCGAATAGGAGAAGTCGCAAAGTTGGTTGAAAAAGGAATCTTGCCACTAAATCACTTTCTAACCGGGACTGGGATATTAAATATACGACAGATTCAGGAGTTTATTGGAGCGCAGCCTGATGGCGCAAAGGGTAGGTTTTAAATCTGCTACACTTACCTGTTCAAATCCACTGTAGGGAGGCCCTCGTATCGATAACCTCTTGTCGGGAGGTGGCAAATGTACAAAGTATTCATATCAAAGCCGCTGTATTTGACATTCTTGCAGCGCTCGTGCTCTTCAAGCAAAGTGACAGCCTCTGCCTTTTTACCGACAGCCTCCGCGCCAGCCGTGGAGCAGTTTCGCAGGAGACTCCAAACTAATTCGCTCTTTTCACCCACCAAACTCTATTTCGCGGAGCACCTAAGCTGAAATGTTTTTGGTAAATGACAAACAGCTTGGCAGATATGTAATATATGGCACTTTCCTGCTCTGGCTGCGGCGCATTTCCAAAGCAACAGCTTATTAGTTTCTCCTTTGTGTATATCCTAAATGAGACGGCATGCTTTTTTGCACTTTTCCCATTTGTTTAAAAAGTAACCGGCCGGCCCGCTGACTTTTGCTCTGATTTTATTCCCAGTACGATGAGCTGGCCCATTACGGTGGGATGGACGGAGTCACGGCGTCGATGTACGGGGACCCGCATGCTCCCCGGCCGCTTCCCCAGGTCCACCACCTGAACCACGGACCGCCGCTGCACGCCAGCCAGCACTACGGAGCCCACGCTCCTCATCCGAACGTTATGCCCACCAGCATGGGCTCTGCTGTCAACGACGTTTTAAAGAGGGATAAAGATCAAATTTATGGGTAAGGTTTGCATGAACCAAATACGCGCACAGATACATTTTGCCCAAGTTTTCCGCTTTCCTACAAGTTTGTTTTGTTGCAGTTTCTCCCCCACCGCTAAATCTAAACCGTGTTCTGTGCAGGACTGACCCCAATTTTGGAGCTCTATTGTCGCCCAGCGGAATTTAGCTGATGTGTAATTTTATACGCATTGTAGAAGGCATCGCCAAGCCTGCAGTAAGCAAGAGTAAGCCTTGAGCTTCAAATACAAGCTATAAAATAATATGGAAGCTCTCTGTGTATAGTCCAAGCTTGAAAGGCACAGACTGCGTTGGGAAATATAATTAAAACTGTTTTCAACATCATAGCAATTGTTCCACGTTATAAAGTTTGCTTTAACATTACTGCCCACTATTATTTGTCTGTCTTCCTCAAACAGCCTTGACTCATTTAAACGTTCTCGTTGCTGCCTGCAAAAACTTCTCCAACGATTTCAAATATTGTTTTTCGCACCGTGTGTCTTTATAATTATACTTTCATCAGGTTGTCCTCAGATAATGTCAGCAAACGTATTTAGGACGCGCTTTATGATGAGTGCAAACCTTTGCAGATGTTTTCAGACATTGCTCACTAACACACGTACACGCAAAGTACTATAATCCGCAGTGGATCGCTAGAATCTGGGATGTAGTGAGAGAGAGTAATTCCTCTTCATCTCTTTTACTCACGTTTTCATAGAGTTTACCTTTCCTTTTTATACTGCCACAAATCTAAATGACATAAATTAAGAAACTGATGCCAGTTTTATGAAGTTAACTTTTGTTCTAGATTTTTTTTTTTTTTTGCTTCCTGAAATGATAGTTTTAGTTTTGAAAAAAAAAAGATTTTGGGGATTGTTTGTGTCATGATGCTGCTGATTGAATGGGAGTTAGACTTTACCTATTTGTTTTATTCCCTTCTGCCTCGCTTTTAAAGTTAGAGTTCTAATAAGGAAGAAATAATAAAGTCATCGCTGATTCAGTACGTCTGTAATTATTATTTCATGCCCAGTCTTTTTTGCGGACTGTCTAATTTCAGTAAAGTCCCAGTGGCTGCTTCAGTGTGTGCCAGTCTTGTTTTCTTGTAGAGTTTTGCTGACTTCTCAGCCGTTTTCACTTTGCACTGCAAAAAATGTCAGTCTCAACAAGTCGATTAATACCACATCGAGTCTAAAATCCCCACATTTCCCAAAACGAAGAGTAAAATATTCCAGATGCGTATTCACCCATGCTTCCAACTCAAAACAGCTTCTGAAAGCAGTGATCTTGACTCCAGATCCATTGCTTTACTTGTCTGTCTCATTTTAAAATGCGCACGCTTGTTTTAAGAGAAGTGTGCAAAAAATGTAAAATTATCTCACCCCACTGTGTTATGTTTTTCTGTTGCTATCAGTTAAGATGAGCATTTTAGGGCCAGGCAGCCGGCAGATATGCAGGTTGATTGGACATTTTTTGCAGTGGGCATTGTGGGGCCGGTGTGCTGCTTGTTCTCAGGCTGTGTTTCCCCTCTTGCAGTCACCCTTTATTCCCACTGCTCGCACTGGTTTTTGAGAAGTGCGAGTTGGCGACGTGTACTCCGAGGGAGCCCGGCGTAGCAGGCGGCGATGTCTGCTCCTCAGACTCCTTCAATGAGGACATTGCAGTCTTTGCCAAACAGGTCAATTTCGAAATATTTAAACAAAAAAAAAATATTTTGGATGCTGTGGCTGCGTCATGGCACATAGTTTTCTGTCTGCTTCATATTCTTTTTTTTTTTTTTTTTTTTAATGCAATAAAACTTTCTCTTGACATGATTAAAGAATAGTGTGTGTTCTCTGCAGAATTTCCACTTTGCTCAAAAGTTGTCTCGTTTTTTGAAGAGTTGCATTGTCAGATTACATTTCAGGATAGAAATGAGACACACATTCCGCACATTTCATGCCAAACTAACTTTGACATTTGGTGTATTATTTTAGGTCCGAGCAGAAAAACCTTTATTTTCATCAAATCCAGAGTTGGACAATTTGGTAAGCGCACACTTTGACCTCTCTGCAATAATGGCCGCTTTGCTGCGGTTATACTCTGCCTTGTTTTGGGATACTCTGGAGTGTCGGCAGCATCACATAGTAAATTTGTGAACATATGATTTAAACTTCCGCACAGATGTCAGATCAGTTTTGAAGTGAAGCTGTGTGACCACAGTTGCCGCTGTCATTGTTCACTCTTCCCATCTAACTGACCCAGCTGACCAGTGTGTGATGACCAATTAGATTGTGAAATGTTAGAGTTAAAAAAAAAGGAAAAAAAAAGGTTTTGCTCCTGCTGGCTGTAGTGCACTCCATAGTGTTATGACGGGCGGATTATCACACGATAACTCTACGCAAGTGTAACAAAAATATTCATGCTGTAAAGTCGGCGATGTGAATTCTGTTTATTTTGCTTTTTTATTTTCAGATGATACAAGCCATACAAGTATTACGGTTTCACCTCTTGGAATTAGAAAAGGTAAATATTATATAGCTTATTTTAGACTGCTCTTATCTGTGGCAAACGCATGACGCCACCTGCACAAGCAGCGCGTGTTCTAATGGAACTGACCTTATTAAAAATGCTTCAGTGTTCAGTGCAGTGCTGTGGCTTTTAGCAGATGTTTCAGAATACACCGGCATGCATTGGGAGGAAGTTTCCGGTGTTTCATTTTCATAAAATATGCTATTCTATTTAGCCAACTATTTCTGTGACTCTTGATAAAATATGTTGGAGCCTCTTCGCTCGCGTTGCACAATGTTATCGATCCGCAGATTTAGTTTCAACTGCTCATTATTTCCCCAGCTTTACGGCTCGCTGTTTATTTTTTTTGTCGTTCAACTTGTTGCTCCAGTCTCAGGAGAATAATAAGCAGTGCAACAATTTCACTATTGTTTCCTCGCCGCCGATAATGCCCCTTAATTGGGGTTATTCTTGGACTGGCGGACGCGTTTCCCCATCCTGAAAAAGGTGTTTTCTTCCCCTTTCTAGGTGCATGAGCTCTGCGACAATTTTTGCCACCGGTACATCAGTTGTTTGAAAGGAAAAATGCCAATAGATCTAGTTATTGACGAACGGGATGGCAGCTCAAAATCGGATCACGAAGAGCTCTCGGGATCGTCGACTAACCTTGCAGACCACGTAAGTGACAGAACCTTTATTATATTCATAAAATGTGATGTGCTGTGTCTGTCCGTGTCCGCATGCGTCTCTGCTGCTGATAGAGAACAGCCGAGCGTGTATATTTCTTATAGACATTGCATATGAATAATCGGCTGGTTTTTAATAATCAGATTTGTTTGATGTTTCTCATAATGCCAACTTTTGTGCTACTTAGCCTCTGCTCAGTGTGTGACCCTGCTGTGCCATCAGTAAATAGAGCATGCTCTGTTCTGCAAGGAAACTCTGCCGATCGATGTTCTAAGGTCAAAAGCTAGATGTGATACAATAGACTGAGTTATTGTTTTAGTCTTTTGATTAGGGGCAGTCATGTGTGCATAATGCGTCTGTGCTTGCTTGTGTGCTCGAGATTTGACTGCGTGTGTGCGCGCGCGCGCGAATTAGAGGGTGCGCGTGCGCGTTTGTAAATCGCTGCCGTGCATTATGGAGAGTTGCACGCTGGAGGAGGAAAAAAAAACAAAAAAACGTGAGGCAATTATCTGTTACGCAGGTTTAACGTTAAAGCAGGGTATCAGCGGTAAGCTTTAGCTTTAGGCCAATATTTAAAAAGAAAAGGGCTTTATATTTGGGGCTGTGGGAGCTGGATATGGCCTGTGCGTAAAGCTGTAGATTTTGCTGCAGAGGTGGAGAAAGTGGTAGCCTATTGAAATAGATCTCAGAGCTAAAGGCTTACCATCAATGTCAAGTTCACAAGGCATATGATGGTTCGTCTGGAGGCCTTCCATTGCTGTTGATGTTAATGTGTTTAATTGTTTCGTATTGATTGCCGTGTGGTTTGCTCTGCAGTGGCTTTCTCCTCTGCGCCCCATTTTATGGCTGGAGGCTCCATAATGCTGAATTCAATTATATGCACCTGAAGTACAGTAGCTTTAAATTTGAACATCGATTCCCTGGTTTAAATCGTGCATTTTCGGTGTAATAAACACAGCCCGCCCCCGCAATATGGATTGAGCTGACAGTGTATTATTGAGTTGATATCTGTGAATTATTGCGTCTTGCATGCCTGTGATAAAGCTGATGTTTTTGGTGGAGAAAAAAAATGAGCGGCTATTACAACAAAGTGCCTAGTTAATATCTGTACAGCACAAGGCCAAGCCTATTAGGAATTAAAGCAGATTTAAGTGTTATGCAAAGTCACAGCGCTACATCTGTTGGGTCTGGCCATAGGCCTAATAGCGGTGGATTCCCTTTGAAAGCCCGCCGCGTTCACAGGGCCGGGCAGCGCGCTGCACTAGGTGGATTAAAACATAATTACCCCGAAGATGCCGATGTTGGTGTGAGAAACGGTCAAAACGGCAATATTGTGGTCCTCCAACACAAGTGCAGAAATGAGGCATGCTATTGTTTATATTGTGGAGATTAGATAAACTAGCCTGTTTAGTTTCATGGCAGATGGTTGATACTCAAGCCAATTTCCAATGGTGCCTCCAGTGCTCAGACACCAGCTTTGCCATCAGTCCACTTGTGAGAAATATTTTGATAATTAGAAAATAAGATATGCCAATAAGGCAAATCAGGAGCAGCAATAAACAAAGACAGTTGCATGACGTGCCATTTATCTTGGAGTCATTTGGACTGACCACCTCATTAGGTATTTAAGTTTCCAGGGATTTATTTCACTTTTGTGGCACCAATGAACTTTTTATTATGGCTAACTGCTTGGCTGAATCTGACAAAAGGAGAAGAGAGTTTATTTTTTTCCTTGTTTGCTTTTAGAGCTCTGAGCTGAGACGTGACTTATGTAATTGCTACATGTTATGGAAATATACACACTCCAGCTTATAGTTATTTTTTTGCTAAATAAAAATACAGTGCCATATATTTGTACAGTGTGTGAGAGCATGTGTGCACCACATGATGCTTTAGTGGAAATGATATTTGCAGAAAGGGAAACTGTTGAGGTGAAAATGTGCACAGTGCAGTCACGATCTAAAAGCCTTGTGGTAAATAGTTAACTTCTTCAGCAGTAATTTCCACGTCTAATTGAAAGGAGTCCAGCTTTTCATGCCTGAAATGTGCTTTGAATATTGGAAACAATGCACAAAAATGCATTTGGCTGCAAAACTGTGCCGCTGGATGGAAGCAATTTCTGTCCTGCTTGTCTTGACTTATTTATTTTATTTATTCATTTGTATTTGGCTCTATTTTATTATTAATTTCTATCCTCGCTTCCCATTGAGGACAGGAAGTCGGTTTGATACTTAGATATGTTAATTTATTTAGTTAGAATCTCTCACGTCCATTTTTCTTTGCTTTGATATGCATTTTTAATATATAGCCCTGGGCTACATCTCATTTGGTGAAAGTTGGTTTTTCTGGAGATGATGAGGCTCTTCACTGTGAAGGAGGCGCCCGTTGAGCTTGTTTTTATACGTGTGTTTCTTTCTTTTTCTACCTCTTTCTGTTTCCCTCCTCTTCATACCTGACAGCGAAATATAATAAGCACAGTCTTATTTACACTTGAACGCAGCATTGTCTTCGAGATGATGGGATTATGGTATAGTGAGAGCGGGATGAGTCCATGCTGACACTGTTGATTTCCCTTCTTCGCTTGCGGTGACTATCTCAACCATGTAGCCCACCCAAGGCTTCCTAGCTCATCACCCCTCCTCAGATCAACCCCATCCCAATTAAAAGAAAGAAAAAAAAGATGTTGTATTACCCATGAAGGGTGATGGGAAAAAGAAAAAAAACATAGAGCGGTGTAGATTTGTAAACGGTTGATACAATGTGTGTGTGCTTGTCAATGGTTCGCTCTCTTGTCTTTTAATTAATGAATACAATTTCTGTCTCTTCTGTGCTACATCCAATTAGGGAGGCAAATAGAATTAACAGTGTCTGAATATTATCTGTTCTAATGAATTAGCCTTTGTGTCTTCTCGTGCTATTGTGCCGCTTCTTCAGTCAAGCTTACATATTAGCAGAAGGCTTTTCATTTCCTCCATGCATATGCATTACGCTTTTGAAACTGTCTTTGAATTTCTGCATAGTTTCAGATTTGTTATACAGGAGTCTGTAGGATTTGCAGGTCCCCGTGCTTTGTTTTGGAGAGCTTTCCTCAGGGAGTGATAGTAGTTCCCATAGAGGTTATGACGTAGCTTATCTTGACTCTGCATGGCTGGAAAGGGAAAAAGCGGAAAAAGCTTTCCCTGTTTACATTTGATTCTCTGGTTCAGGCTCTGAGCGCTGTAGACTATTGGTCAGACATGGTGACGTCACAGGTTCAGTCAAGTAATGCAATAGTTCATCTTTTGCCAATGCGTTGATTTACTGTGTGTATCCGTAGAGATGGGTGCTCAGTAATGTCCTGTTTCTGTATGTCACTACGCATGGTGCAGCGCACACACAGCCCTCTGCCGCAACTCCCTGCCTGTGGACCGCGAGCCCTCGGGCCGAGCCGGCCTGCTGAACCGTGGAATTTCTCAGTTTTAGAGGTGTTCTAATTCAACTAGCTTTGTTCTCCTCGGGGACCAACTACGTTTGGATCTCTCCCCCCTTCTCATGAAAACAGTGCATTGTTGACTTGGACCGCTCTATCTGTTCCACACAATTGTTTTGAGATGGTGGGATGTCTGGCTTAACATTTCCTATTTGATTAGTGTTCAGAGGCAGGGCCCTGTTGGCAGGCATATCTAATCATCGCTACCGCGGCTGGCTATCGGGGCTAGGCTCACTTGTTGCATCTCGCACGCTCCCCTTCCTTTAACTGCATGTATGCTCTGAATGACTGCATTAAAGGACAGTTATTTTAGCATCCTAACATGCATGTATGTTGCTTATATTGAAATACATCATACAGTTAATGTTAGTACAGACATACTGTACACTCAGTTGCCACTTACAAGTTACACCTGTATAATCTACTGCAATTCAATACAACAGCTCTGCCATAAATTCTAACTTTACAAAGTTCATAATGTTCAGTTTTGGTTGAGATTGTTAGAAATTTGAAATAATCAATTATATGTTTATTAGTGAGGTCATATTTAAAGGTACATTATATTGAGAGGCGTTTCAAATGTTTTGTCCCTCCCATTTACATACATGAGGGGGGCAGAATATTAGAAACACCACTCAATTTAACGCAGTCTTCAACAACACCATCACTAACTATGACCTCAATGCTAAAACATATCATTTAATGAAAACCTCTATGACAGTGTCAACAAAAAACAGAAAAATATAGGCGTCGTAGAATGTATGGCAGAATAATGTGTTGGATTTTACAGGTGTACGAGTGAAGCGGCCACTGAGTGTATATTTACATACTAATTTGAAAGCCCATATTTTAGGGTTATTTGTTAACTGAAAGTAGAATTATCTTTAATGACTTGTATGTTTTATATTTATGCCATTTCATGTTTTCTCATTTTGATGCGTGGCAAACCCATTTTTTCATTTAATCTCTTCTTTCTCAAGACATATTTGCACATGCAATCTGCCATTTACCACAGTGAAAAAGGTTGTTTTTGCCTCAGAGAAAGTTTTGAAGAATAAATACAATCAGTTAATCCCTCATGTCTGTTAAAACATGCTGCAGTGAATTATTAGCTGCTAAATTAAGGACTCTATATTCTCGATAATTGAAGGTGTTGTAAATACTCAGTTGTTCAATAGAGGTACACCTACACTTTTCTAAAGTGGCTGTATATAATTACGTGCTCAACCCAACAAAAATGTCGGTGGAGTTTTTCTCTGTTTATACCATGTGGCAAGATGTGTTTTGAAATGTCAGCTCGCTTTATGATTTACGGTCCTGTATGTTTCTGCTGTGTCAGCAATTCTGTACATGTTCAGTACAGGATCCCTGAAGCTGCTTTTCGCAGTGGCAGTACAACACACACACACACACCCAAGGCTAGTCGTTCCCAGCCTTCCTTACATTGCTACAGCACCAACAGATTTCTTTCCTTTCTTCCAGGTTCCAGGGGAATTAGAGGGAAATTCAATGATGCAGCTAAATCAATTTTATTTGAAATTCCTAGGGATGTAGGCAGAGTACTGTGAGGGAAGTGAGATTGTGTCAGGCAGGTGTTTGTAAATGAGAAACAAGGGACAAGAGCAGAGGAGACGGCAGCATTCTCCTGCTCTCCTGTGGCCTGGCTCCACTACAAGCCTTCCTCCCCATATTGTCTCCTGCTTTTATATTAATTACAACTTGTATTATCAGCTGCCAGTTGCTAACCCCAGCAAATAGAAAAGACTGCCCCTAGAGACCATGCTTCTTTTGTATCTTATTCTCGATCTAGTCCTATTGTGTTTGTGTGTGTGCGTTCCCGCCAGCACATGTATGTGTGTTTGCTTGCTGCCGTTCTCCTCCTCCTCCTCCTGGTAACACTGCTCTTTAACACAATTAGTGAAGAGCATGGAGTGAACCATGTTTGACTCCTAATTATGCCCAGCTTTAGGGAATAGTCATATGGGCTCGAGGCCTATTTTCTATTTTGCTTCTTCCTCTGTTTTTTTTTTCTTCCGAGGACTTCTTGTATAGGTTGAAGAAGACTGTTTGGGTGACATGTTTTTTTTTTCCAACTTGTTTGAACTTTATCAGACCCATGAGGGTTGTGACAAAATGGTTGTGTGTGTTTGTGTTGCGCGGTGCGGTGTCTGTTGATGCACCCTCCATAGCTCAGAGAGGCCCACTAAATTATTCATGGAGAGGAAAGGCTGTTGCTTTTGTCGCCTTATTGAGCTTGGAAAGTTAACGCTTTTGTGGCGGGATTTGTTGTCTGGTTTTGCAGACAGGGTTATGAATGAGAGGTGACTTACAGGTACTGAAAGAGGAGAGTGTGCTTCATCAAAAATATCTACTGCATGTTCACTGGGCCTAGAATCCATTATTATTATTATTAGGTTATATAAAGTGCTGTGGTCTACTTTTTGCCCTATAAGACACAAACTATCAAAGCTTTATCTATATCATTGCATACAGGCCGATTAAACCCACAGGGTAGCAAATCACAGCAAAATATAATTCCCTTTAACACCATTAGCTGAGGTGTCTTTGAATTTAATTTAGTGCCAGTGCCATTAAAAATGACACATTACTCCACAATGATAGCTAAATTAATTCCTATCGATTCAGCTGTTGCATTAAAACCATGCTGTGGCCATAGCTGGCAAGTGTTAGAGAGAGAGAGAGAACAAGAGAGGGAGAGTGTGTGAGAGCAGCAAGCATAGTTTTTCAGCTCTGTCTTGCATCTTGCCAGCAGTGGGTGTCTCATTGTGAGGAAGTAGAACCCAGTCATTTTCTTCTCTTGGAACAACAACAGCCCGTTCGGTGAGCACCGATCCCAGCTCTGCCTAAACAAATTATGCACCCTGGGAGTCTGGGATTTTTACCTCGCTTTTTTCCTTCCCTCCTTGTTGCATATGACAAAGACAGAATTAACCTGTTTTCAAAGGGTTGACGAGGCTTTTCCCACATTAGTGATTTTACTCAGTGTACACTATGTTGAGAATAACAGAAAATTACTACAACAACAGACATCATTCCCATGAGGTATACCATGTGTTGATCAGTGGCCCAGAGAGTGAACACATCACAATCATCCATCCCTCTCAGAGCGGGGACACTTTTCCCTCCGCTCACTCTGGAGGGCTAAAACCCACGCATGGGCTATTGTTCACCCTGTCTTCTTACCCCTCTTCTGAGTAATTCTCCGAGGTCTTTATCTGATTGCCATCCGGTGAACAGCTGACGCTGAGAGGGCCTTGAGTGGAGCGGAGGGTCTGAAGGGCCTTGTGTGTGTCTGCTGTTTTCAGCTCCGAGCTGTTTGAGAAAACAGCCCTCCTTCCCCAAAAAACTTAGCAGATAAAAGGGCCTCGCTCACAGGCATAGCAGCAGCCTCGCCTCCGCAGCAGAACAAGAAGCAGCACATCAGGACTGCACACCCAGGGGAGCTCGGCAGCCGCTTGTCTTATGGTCTCTGTTTCCCGACAAACCTCCACTAGTCTCCAGGCTCTATCCTGTCTGTCCTCCATCAGTACAGCTCACTCTGACAGGGGCACCATAGTGGGCAGACAGGCTCCTCTTTGGCGGAAGCTGAGGGAAAAGAAGTTCATCAGGAACTCTACTGAAGTTAGACAAAATGGTAAAAACGGTCTCTTTCTTGAAATATTCTGTGGCGCGTACATTTTCCTTCTGCTTTCGTATGTATGTATATGTGTTTATGTGTGTTTGAGGGAGAAAAAAAATCCCATAGCGGCAACTGAGAAGTGGGTTGAGGTTTGTGGGAAGCCTTGGTGCAGGCCTGTGTTTGTTTGGCTTGGGATCTGCTCAAGGGGCTGCTTCTCGGGCCCCAGACAACGTTAGGCTTACGTTTGCCAACATTTTGTCATCGTACTCAGGTGACAGGTTAAATGGGAAAGACTAGCTAGGGTTTTGTGAACTATGAAGCTGTGTCAACTCTGCGCGAGAGGCTGTTTGGAGTGTGTATTTGATTGAGCCTGTCTGTATGTGGGCACGATTGTAGTACATGACGTGATCGGTCTGTCCCTCTATTGCCTGAATGGCAGAGGAAATTCCACCTCCAGCCTGCCTTCATGTGGCACTGATAAAGCCTTTCCTGTACAGTAGAAAATCCTGTTTCCCTGTGTGCACCGACAGGGCAGTGGGGAATGACCAGGAAAGAGAGGAGGAGAAGGAGAGAAAATGAGCCGTAGAGGGAGGGAAGGAAAAAGGAAAGACGCCTTAAAAGCTATGAATCTGTTTAGGGACATTTCTTTGAAGTTAGCCAGCAGAGATGTAACACTTTTATTCAGCATGTGTTTGTGTATATAAAAGTGAGTGTGTGTGTGCATGTGTGTTTATACTTCTTGTTCTATTATGTCATTAGCATGTGTGTGTAAGTGTATTTCTGCAAGCCTCTGTGGGCGTGTGTGTATGTCAGTGTGGGCGTGTACACATTTTTGGCAGATTAGCTGGAGAATCACTGTCATATCTTATTTTCATTTCTGACAGTGGTAATGATTAATGGCGGCTGTGGTGTGTTTGGACTTTTTACCTCTATATTTCTCACTTGACACGGAAGTCTCAATTGGTTATGGTATAAACGAACTCCACTGGGCTCTGCCATATGTGTTTAGACAATTACTCACAAGTGCTCCACTTGCAACGTTCAAAATCAAACGCCACATTAACAGTGCTGCATTTTGCCCTCATGCATTAATGAAACGCTTTGATTACAGTGTTTGGACTTATTGCCAGCTGCTTTAGTGCATTAGCTTGTTTCTGTTCATCTATGATTTTAGTGGCATCGTTGATTGTCTGCGAGCTGGGAAATAAGCAGTGGGGCTCTTCGCCTTGCCAGGAGAACTTAAGCAGGCCAAGGACCCTCACAGTGCCTGTAGACTCTTACAGATGTCACTCTCACTTTTCCAGCATACTCATATGGTCTCTCTCTCTTTCTGTGTCTCCAACGCTCTACCTTCCCCTCCTCCCCTCCTCCCTTTTCCTGCTCTCTCTGCTCCTGGTTTGCGGTTTGGACGGGGAATGTGGATGGATGCACGGATGGATGGATGGATCCCACGCTCGCTTTCTCTCTTTTCAAACCTCAGAACCCAGCTTCCTGGAGAGACCATGATGACGCCACCTCCACACACTCAGCCGGCACACCGGGGCCCTCCAGCGGGGGACACGCTTCACAGAGCGGTGACAACAGCAGTGAACAAGGTGAGCCAGCTCAGAAATGGGCGTGCACACGCACACGCACACACGCACGCACACACACACTTATATGTGCATACACTTGTGCACTCAAGCACTAACACATAAACATACAAAGATGCAGGCACAGATCCATGCAGGACATATTAATCATCATTCATGGGTAGAGTTGCCAACACTTCACTTTAACCCTGTCTAATGTGAGATCTACAGTGAATAGATGCCACATCTCTCTATACACATACATCCCAGTGCTTCCTTTTGCACATTGGATTATCCCAGATTTTGACTGGCGTCCATGTAAACACATAGTCACACCTAAAAATGAACATGCTTATCCACTTGCGTAAATACAAGCAACAGCCACTGTCATACACCAACCTAGTAAAGGGCTTTCCAGAATGTTGCTATTTAGAGAGCTGAACAAAAGCTGGTGATTAATAGTACATTTCTGCCAATTCTTGTTTGCATTTAAACCATATCAACTTTGCTCGCACAACAGCCCCTAATTATGTCTCAGTGAGCCTTGTGTTATCTAGTACGTGACCTGCCAAACAGTAATAATGCATTTCAAAACAAATGTATTTGAATTGATTACAGACAGCGTGTGAAAGTCACAGCTATCTGCCATATATTTCTGTCACGGTCTGTATCAATATTGACATGTAAATTTTTAAAAGCATATGCTATTAGTTTAATTTAGAGGTGAGGCCAAGCATCCATACATTGTGAGGTTAAAAATGTTTATTAAATGCAAAGCTGCTTGAACTAAGAGAACAGATGATGAGCTATTGGCCTTTCCTTTCATGTCTTACCCTTGTTTTGAATCACCAAGATCTCCTTTCACTGGCGGCAGAGAGTGTGTGTGTGTGTGTGTGTGTGTGTGTGTGTGTTTTGTGAGTCTCTGTCTGTATCCGTGTGTGCCCTCTGGCAGTGTCCATGGTTTTGCATGAAATTTCATCACACCGTCTACACACGCAAACACACTCAAACACTCATACGCACATATAATAGCTTGCTCACAGAACGAAGCTGCTTGTTGTGTCCATTCAAGGCTATCGTTTTGCCAATAAGCGATCAAATGTATCGATGTGATGTGTGTCTGTGGTTGGGCTGTTCAAATCTCCTCTTCGGACAGAAGCTGCAGTTGCAGCCTCTGAACCATTACTGACCACAGACTGAGGGCTGCAGAAGAACTCTGTGGTTGACTGTGTCAGGACTAGTTGGATCACAGGCTCTTGTCAGGCTAGGTGATGATAGTGAGGCCTTGGTTAAGCAACAGGATATGTCTGGTTGACAGTATAAGCATAATGAAGGAATGGGACCGAACAGTCTCTTGCTCAAGGACACTAGCAAGGCGAATGCTCACTGACACTGGGCTTACTCATATAATCTGTATAATCTGGACACTCTCATTCAAGGATGGGCTTTTAGAGTGGACAAGTGTCTCAGAAAGAGAGAGAAATTGCAGAAAATCAGGTGCTGGATTTTCTGGTATGGAAGTAATAATATTAGTTAAAAACACTGTGTGATTGCAGGTCAGAAGACAGAGCATGGGTAAAGTTTTTGCACTCATCTTTGCAATTGCATGTAGCATGGGAGATGAAGACTGCAGGAACAACAGAGAGAGGAGGGGGGGATGAGAAAAAGAAATGCACTGCTTATTGATTATCTTACACACATAAGTACAAGTGACCTGTAATCCACAGAGCACTTATCGACTCCTCTCCCCACCGTATCCAGTAACAGCGGATCAATACGGGCCAAAGACAGTTACGGTACAGCACCGTGCACAGGGCCAAGATAGCCCTTGACTAGATCAGGGCCAGAGCCTGACCTGCACTGAAGAGTGCTAAATGCTAGGTCCATTGGCTCAAAGCCTTTCATGGTAAAAACAAAGCATGAGCATAGAATAGAGGCAAAGATTTAAAAGAAGGACAAGGAAGAGCCATTGAAGTACAGAGGTGAAAGAGTAGAGAAGGTGAAAAAGTAGGCATAGTGAGAAAAGGGAGAAAGAGAAAAAAACAGAAAGAGAGAGGGCAGCTGATTTAATGGTCTAATGAGGCCGTCCTCCAGCCAGTTGTTTTGTGTGAGGCATGCTCTGACCTTTCGCTCCGCTCGGGAGCCCCGCCGCCTCATTTTTCACATTCTTGCAATTACGTTAACGCTTGAAGCGCTCGCTGACTCCCGACTCTGGCCCTTCCATTCTGACAGAGCCTTCCCTCCCCAACCTCTCCACCTTTCCCTCCTCTCCTCTACTCCACTCCACTCCACGCATGAACTCGTCTCCTATCTCAATACATTTCCACATAAAATTTGTAGTCCACACTCTCAAGTCCACAGAGAAAACGTGAAATGTGTGCTTCACTTCAGTAATGGGGTCTTTAACAGCTTGGCCCCTGTTAAAAGGGGTGATGATGTGGATCAGTTGAGGAAGACAGAATAGATGGGAGCGAGTGAGAGAGAGGGATAAAGAGTGCGTGAGACCCACAGTGCTTTTTGGTTTCAGCTGCCAAGAAAAACATCAACTTTCTTCCGCCATGTTCCATCTTGAAAGGTGTGTGTTGTATGCGTCCCTGTGGCTTAAAAAACATTTACCTCGAAAATTGATCCAGAAGCATCCCTGTGTTGAAAATATGATTCCACTCCATTTCTCCCAAAAATGGTAAAGCATTTCTGACCAAGTCCAACTGTTTTGAAGGTTAAGACGTTTTTTCCCTTTGCCTTTGTCTGATGTTAAGGGATGTACAGTAGAATAAAGTTCAGTATCACTCACATACCTTTTTTTCAAAAGGTACTCTATGCATACAAGACTCAAGATGGTCGCTGGGAGCAGAATTCACTTCCTCAATCTCAACATTGAGCATTGCTCTGAACCTGTGCCAAAAAACTATTTAACAAGTGCGCAAATATGTATTGCCCCTCTTGTGGAATAATTTATTGTCAAGCAGTAAACCAAGGTGAAGCATGCTCATAGCTGTCAGTAAAGATTGCCAGTTAAGGTTTTGACACACATGAAAAAGGTTTCAGTACAATACTCAGATCTGCAACCTCTCCCCATGCTCTCCCCCGTTCTAACAGACTTTATTTTTCTTTGTCTCAGAATTTCAGAAAATCTGAATCATCACCCTCAGGGCAAATTCTGCACTCTCACTTACTGACTCCCTATGTTCTGGCTAGATAAACAAATATCAACATATAACGGGAGATGGTTCAGAAGGTAACACACAATAACTTAATTGGCTCTGCTTGCACATCATTTTGATTAACAGTCCTTTGGAACTTCTCCAAGCTTATCTAGAAACATCAGAGACATCAGTTGCAGGGAGTTAAACTTGATGAATGTGCGTGCCTTAAGATAGCATTCGTTTCCAAGCCGGTGTTCATAATATGTTAAACACCCAAGGTGGAGCAGCGTGATGAAATACTCTGCACATTTACCCACACCAAACACACTAGAGTCAAATGCACTCAGTCATGAACTGTAAATCCCAAATACTGATTCAGCACGGTAGGTAACATTTTCCCCCTCTTGCTGTATAAGTGTGTGCATGTCCATGCCCTAGCTCCAGTCCGCGCTTGTAATTATTAGCTATGCATGAAGACCAAATCCACGTTGACATCTTGAGTGGTGAGCAAACGGCTTTCTGTACAATTCCCCGATTCAACGGTAGATGCAAAAGGCTCAACAGAAGAGAGGAGAAAGCATTTTGTACATTTTCTCAGCAATTGAACAATCCCCACGCTCTGCGGATAGACAGACTCCCCAGAGAGATTGAGAGAGGCAGAGATGGCGAGAAGGGGAGGAAGAGAGGGAGAGCTTGAGTGTTCGGCTCCAAGGGAGCATGCTGCGCTTGATGGTATTGTGGTACATTTGTGTGTGTGTGTGTATGTGTGGGGAGTGTGGTGAGCTCCCTTGGCCCTGACCAGGGGCCCCACTCAGCAAGGTCTTTGTGGTTGAGCTCACTAGAGAGGGGTCATTCCTGGTGGGGACACGACTCCCTGTGTCCGCCCAGACAGTCCCAGCATGAACAAGGCCTGTTGAATCTGGCATTTTCCGGACCTTTGGCTTTGTTTTTTTTTTACTGCTACAATTAGGGCTCAAGAAGACCCAAAAAGGACGGAGGAGAGAGAATGAAAACAAATGTAACCACAACAGGAAGAACAGCAGATTCTGTGCTAAACGCAAGATGGAAGCCTTGTTGCGTTTTAGTAGCCTATACTCTAGCTCTGGAGTGATCAGTGAGGTGTGTCTGTGTATATAAAATATACAGTGTGTGTGGTGTGTGGGGGGGGGGGGGGGGGGGCAGGCATTGGGGTGTTTTAGCGGGTTCCCCCTAGAGGCCTTTTGGGGTTTATTTTAGTGTAATATTAAA